>VXBW01008036.1:557380-700671 GCA_013400375.1 Thinocorus orbignyianus | reverse complement strand
CCATCCCTCCCTCCCTTCCTCCATCCCTCCCCCCTCGCCAGCGCCGACGCCTCCCTGACCAAAGAAGGGGAGAGCAGACCGACCCCGGTAGCCCCGCCACGGTTCATAAATACGAAATTTTCAAAAGCAAAAAGGGAATAAAACATACCGTCAATAGCACTACTCTCAGTGCTTTTCCCTTTTGCGTGATGCTCCTCGGGTAGTTGGGCTTCCTTTTTTCTTTCCTTTCTATTTCTCTTGCTTTATTTTTTTTTTCCCCTTTTTTTTCTTCTTCCCCGCTCTCCCCCTTGTCACCAAAAGCGAAGAGGGGGAACAACCAGGTCTGATGCTTTGTCTCTTTTGTGCTGGCTGCTGGAGATGAGCCTAGGCTTGACCTGACCATGATTCCAAGGACTGGCACTTCTTTTTTACCCCCAGTTTGTAGAGATCCAGACCTTCTCTTTCTGATTGTCAAGAAAACTAAATCATTGCTGAAATTGGGAATCTAGGCAGCACCAGCTTACTTTTTACCTGCATCTCTCTGGAATCGTTTCTGGGATATTTTCCAAATCATCACAGAAAGCAGGAGGAATGAACCGTCAGCTAGTGAAAATTTTGACAACCTTGTTTGCATTTTTCTTAGAGACTAACCACTTCAGGTAGGTACTACAACTCTATGTCATGATTTTTGTCAAAAGGTTGTGGAAATCATAACTATAAAGGTACTACGCCACATTAACCTACTTTGTTTGCTATATTTGAGAGTGTTTCATGTTCATTCTATGTAGGCTATCCCTTTTACACTCAGAGACTCGTTGCTTGGTAACAAACACGTAAAATAATAATCTCAAGTTTGGGTGATCTGTTTTCCATTTCTCTGATTCAAATACATGTTTTTTTCACTGAGTATCAATACAGCTAAAAGCGTTTTGTTCAGGGTTGTTTTTTTTTTTTTCCCCCCCCAAATGCACATTCTCTGCTCCTACCAGAGATTGTTTAGGAAGTTGCTTTGATTCCCTCCTCTTCAAGCTGTGGAAATGAGTGAACCGGTTTTGTGAGAGATGTAGTTATTTGCAATTAGAGAACCAATCCTCTGATTTTGGGAAAACCCTGGATCAGACCAGTATTGTGCTCAGTTAAAGTACCAGTACATATGATTATTGTTTCTATTTTATATTTTTTTAACATGTCATGAGCTTTTGGTTCAGTTATTGACTTTCTGCAGTACGAAGCAAACAGGTCGGTCTTACTAAGTAAAACATAATTTTAGCTGAGATTCATTATTGTGATGTACACTGCTATGTATCTCCATGTACACATATAAAGTGTTTTTATATGAGTAACGGGATATATATGCAGTGACAGGGTGAAATAGTGTTTTCATTTGTGAGATTAGGGTCACAATGTAACTCGTAACTAGTGGTCTCTGAATGAAAACAGAAGTAATTTGTACAGGAACATCCCAAATAAGTGTACTGGACTAATCTTACAGCTTTTATTATCTTACTTGCCTGTTTTGATAATTTAAGTGCAGAATATCATCTACTGTGTATTAAAAATAAAAGGATTTTTTTAATGGTGCCATGTCATTGATAAAAGCAAAATGAAGACACCCCTCTGGAAACGGAATCTTAAAAAGCGCGGGGAATCACACCATGACAATTTACTATCACCTTGCCTTTTAAAAATTCTGATGCTTTGTAAAGGGATAAATGATTTGATATTTACTTCTCATTTCAGATGTTCACATGTATATCTAATTTGTTTATATTTGCATATAGATGCATAATCTCCCGCTCTGAAACACTCCTGAAACTGAGTGGTTCCCTTTAGGCAAATATTTAATTGGAGAGTGGTACAGAAGACACAGTCATAGAAGTATTTTTAATACAGGTCAAAGATTATGTTGAAACATAGATACAATGAAATCAGTTGTTTAAGAATAGCTTTATGATGAAATCCATGCGTTTACACACCAAATATATCCATTTCATTCTAGTTTATTTTTCCCTAGGGAACAACCATGGGGAACTCCTAAATTCTCTTTCTCTGCAATATTTAATGTGCTTGCAATATGTAATATGCTATGTACACAGAGTTTTGCATGCATGATATGGTACCAGAAGTTTGATCTTAAATGCTGAAAACAGAGATGTGTTCCAAGAGCTTGAATATAAATACTAACTGTTGATAATACCAGTAAATTTTGGTACTCCATGTTCATTGGAAAAAACCCTTTAATATCATATGTGACTGACTCTGGAACCCTTTTTACTATGTTGGGGAAAAATCCAGGGATTCACTAGAATAATTTAAATTTTTGTTGAGTAGCATCTGTAAAGAATATATGGGTTTTTTTGCATCTATATCCTTCTCGACATTAAAAAATCCAATATTTTTCAGTGTTTCTTGGTGAGTATTGCCAGATATTGTTTGGAAGTTTAAGATCACCTTAAATTAGTGTTAGCAAATAGTTTTAACAGCATACATGTAATCAAAGCAATGATATGAAACAGGATATCAAAGTCCCTGTAAGATTGCTTTGCACATTAAGCTGAAGAATAAATTAATTTTTCTAAAGCCTTAAAGCTGTAATAAATTTGCTTTTAAAGCTGGAGTTTTTTCTGGATAGCAAAGTGTTTCCATGCACAGTACGTTAAACTGATTTTTATTTCTACTACAAAGTTTTCAAATAAAAAATAGACTATATTGTTCTATAAAAATATGAACTGCAACATGCACTGATTTGAAACAATTTTATTTAGTACTATAATTTCTCCATGACTTGAATACGATACAAGCTAAATATTAGCTAATGGTGGCTAATAATTTATTTAGGACGACTTTCTGTAAAGAACATGATTCAAGATCTGGAAAATCCCCCTCACAGACCCTGTCTCCTTCAGATTTTTTGGACAAATTGATGGGAAGGACATCAGGATATGATGCTAGAATCAGACCAAATTTTAAAGGTAAGGTTTTTTTTAAGACTTCTCATTAGTTAATTGATTACAGTTTGGGCAAATTATAGATTTGAGGGTTTTATCTCTGGGTTCTGATTTTTTTTTCATCAACTTCAGTTTTCCAGGGTGATAGTGTCATGGAGATCAGTTGATCCATGGGGAGGACTAGGAGACCAGTGTAGATAATAAGGCTCCAGAGCTTGAAAACCCTCTTCTCACATCACAGCAATGTTTAGCTCTCAGGGTTTGCTTCTGAAAACCTTATTTATTCCATGTGGTAAATAGGATTCCAGGTTCCACAATAAAAGCAACTGAGATGACTTGTTCCTGAAATTTCTAAGCCATGAAGACAATATCTTTAACACTTTGACACTGAGATGTTGTCTTCTATATCGTCTATTCCTTTGGTCAACTTAAAGAAAGTAAAACCTTCTCCAAAGCAGGGAGGCAGAACTCAAGATATATACACAGTAGATTATATCCTGTGAATGTTGACTGAATGACAAGAGCCAGTTTCTCAGAACCCCTGCAAAAGATAGAAGTCATGTTCTGTTTGTCACTTCCATGAGTCTCTCCTTATCTTCCAAAATTTGGACTGAGTTGAAGAGACCCACCACCACGACTCCAGCACAAAGAAAGCTGTGAACTGGAGGCTTCCCTTGCAATCATTACTATTCACAGCAAGTTTTCCTTGCAGGTAGTCCCACAAAGCTCTATGGAAGTGAGCACAGAAAGTCTTGTGGCTTTGAAGGGAGTTGGGAGAGAAATTCTCATTGCAAATATTTCGCAGTTATGGAGAACCCTATAATTCCACCCAAACTGCCTCTTTTATGCCAATCTAAAGCTCAGAATGCCTTTTTACTTTGAAAACTGATAAAGAGTTTCCTTCCTTAATGAATCTGATGTCAACATAAATTTCCATTCCTATCTATCAGCTTTGGTCACCAACATGCGTGTTTTCCCGTATTGAGCCTTGTTAATAGTGCTGTGAAAGTTGATAATGACTAGAAAAGATAATTACTTCTTAGCCAGTGAATGGACTATTTGGAAAGAAGAAGCTTGCATGTCAATGAGAAAAGTGTTTAACTAAATTTAGATCAAGGATCAGTTTCTTCTCCCTGTATCATATGTGCAAATTGCAAGATTTGGAACAAAGTGCCCTTTTTAACTTCTTCCTATGCCTCAATGTGGAGGAACCTAATGCGGCTTTCAGATCCAAAGATTTGAAAACTGACATGTTAAGAAATATCTAGGCAGTAAAGTCTAAAGTTTTAATTTCAGAATAGTTGTCAAAGTGCTTATTGAGATCCTGAACTGGAGACCGCACTGTTTTTTAGCAAGTAATGTTGCATTAGGCTCGCACACTCATTTTGTACATTTGCATGAGTATCAGTGAAGTTTTAGAGAATCCACATGAAGGCAGAAATTGCCTGAACTGAGCAAGGTAGCGATTATTAAGAACTTGTTCCTGACCTTTATATGGGAGGGGCACTTCTGCTTCATCTAAAAAAAGCATAAAGGTTAAAACCAGGATAAAGGGTAAAACCAGGCATAGTAGCAGTCCCTGTACATTAGACAACTTAAAGACAGCTCTTTATTGCCCCTCTGTCTGTGTCTAAAACCATCTAATGAAAAATCCGGGAGGAGATATTAACAGATTTGCTTCCCCAGTGTTGGAGTGGGTAGAGCAGTTATGGTGTACATGCTGCTGTATGGTGTGTATTGAACTGTTTCACAGACATTGCTCCCTTCCAAGTCCCACAGTTTGTTTGTGTTCCCAAAGTGAAGTTACTGCCTGATGGCACCTATGAACCCTTAATGGCAAGTAATCTGCTATTTCTTACCCTTGATTTGTTTTATTAAGTCACTTTCCAGAGCAGGATAATATTTTGTAGCTGTTTGAACTGATAGAGAGATCTTCAGCATTTTTTCTTGACTTCCCATCTCTGAGCTCTTCTATAGCTTTCAGTCTTCTGGTGAGGGGTGTGAAAGATTGTCTTGTTATTTGCTATGTTCCTTTCAAGGGCATTTTGTATCTCAGAGTTCAGAACTAGAGAGTTAAGTCATGCAGTTTTGAACTTCACATCACCAGTCAAAACCTTGTCAATTGCTAACCATTTTTATTAGTCAGTATGATCGCACACCCATGTTTTAGTTGCCCGAGTCTTTTTAACTTTTTGAAAAAGTTGAAAATACTTATTTTTCTATATTGCACATTTTTTCATTTCAAAGAATAAGAGATACAGCTGTGAAGAGGTCAGAATAAATTTGTCTTGCATGAAGTTAAGTATTATAAAACTATTTTTAGTACTGAGTCTTCATTATGATCAGAATACAAATTGTTTTGACTTCTGATGCTCATTAATCTGTTTGAGATCTTTTTTGGGGTGTGGGCTATTGTACAATACCGATATTCTAAATCATGTAAATGGATGGATGCATGAAATGTTGAATGATTACTTAATTTATAACACTTTTTGTATTCTAAGGCAAGAACTCCTAAGCATAAAAGAGGACTGCAGGAACAATAGTTTAAACTAGGGATCTGTTACCTGGCTTTACATGTTAATGGGGTTAATATTTGATTCCTGTGTTTCACAAAAGACATTGGGTATCAAGATAGTTGTGCCACTACTCGTGAATTTGTCTAGCTTTTTCTGCTTTAGATCAGTTACATAGCTTTCTCCGAGTCTACTGTGGGCATTTTAAAGTGTCAGAAAAGTCTGATTTCATGGAAAAGCAACTGAGTAGAATCCATTTATCTTACACCGCTGGCTATTCAATAATTAAATACTTTTATGACTGGTCTGAATTACTGGAAAACAGGAGGTATTTGCTTAATTTGTGGAATAAAGACTATGTATTCGAAAGAGGAAAATGCTACTACTAGAAGAAGGTGTTTTATCCAGATAAAGCAGTTCATCATTAGTTACTGCTTTTCCCTAACTTTCTCTTATGAATTATAAGATTCAGGAGGATAGTGAGAGAGAAACTTGAATATATAAATGTTTAGTCATCGAGAAGAGGGGTTTTCTTTGTTTGGTTTTGGGTTGTGTTGTGGCTTGGCTTGGTTTGGTTTGGTTTGGTTTGTTTTTTTGCAGAAGTACTGTATACTAGAAGATCCTTTTTTTTTTTTAATCTATTTTTATTTTTCTGTCTTATGCATATATGAAATGTCTGTCTTATATGAAAGCAGAGCAGCATATTTCTGGTTCTTCTTGACACAGCAAGGTATTGGGTACAAAATGACCGGGCACTGAGAGGGACTGTCCCCCTGATGAACAGCTAGAGAGAAATGCCAGTGACAGCTCTCAGAATGGCCTTTTTTTAATCACTGTCTGTCACATACTTAGTGCATACTTCTTCATCTTCACTTAGCTATTATTGAATTTGAATACACTAATAATTTGTATAAGGACACAGAGGGGAATACTTTTAAATGTAAATATGAAGATTTCAATTGAATACTAATTGAAGTCCCTGAGAGTCTGTCTGTTGACAGCAAACATACGCTCATGGTTCTACGAGTTCACTTGCTGTTTTAATTCAATTGCAAGATCAGTTGAACATGGTTTCTGTAAAATAATAAAAAATGAAGCCTTCAAGGTATACTTTCTACCTGACTAATATTACTGTTACTTTTTTAATGGGAAAACCCAGCAGCAACAAATCAGAGTGGTGCCTTGTTGTTTCTCCAGTGTTCACTTTGCTTTCCTCAACAACACTAGAAATAGCAGTGTAGGACACCTGTGTTATAAATCTAGCCAAGAATGTTCTTTTGCACTGGTAGAAACCAGGGATGGTGAAGTGGTATCTTAGATTAGTGTATATTCAGCTTAGACCCCCTCAAGAGCACTATGTACAATGCCGTGATACAAGGCGTCAATCTACAACTTAATCACAACATGAGACATGGTGCTAATGGAAAGTCAGCTTGAATTTAAAATTTCATAGCAGGTGTTGGCCTTCAGAGGTTACTAAATTATTTCCACTTTTTAACATCTTCATATTCTAAAACTACATAAAATCTAAGTGTAAGCTAGAAATGATTACATAGAGAAAAATATTTATCTCAATCACTGCTATGTCCTTTGTGCTAAATTCTTTAAGTAGTAGACTGGCTGTCATGCACTGCATGGAGGGAAGGTGAGTTTGTCACCAAGAGCTCCAGAACAGTGTTGTCTTTAACATGGAAAACATTTGCAGTGAAGACAGTAGTGATTTGCTTTTGTATTAAATTCCGTTCTGTGTTTTAAGTGCATTCTTTCCCATTTAGTTGTTATTTGTTAAAGAATATTCTGATTTTTATATAGTTACATGGAGGCATGTAGCAGCAGCGCCCATTAAGGTTACCTTTATCACTGGATGGTGCAATGCAGTGTGAGTTAACTTGCTCAAAAACTGCTGTTTAAGAACTGAGAAGTCTCATTAGAGGGATGCACTTAGAGGGTGTAGTGATTGTAGTTGTAAAAGATTAGTCTGTGATTACAGTGGTGTAATGTCATTTTCATGCCGAGTCAGTGGGTTTATATCTGAATAATAAACACACAGACTAAGTTATTTACTGGAAATTAGCTTGACAACTGTTACAGGAAATGGCTTATGCACTTTAATACTTTAACTCCTTGGCAGTAAGGGTCAGTTTCTCCCATATGTTCAAGCACGTTGCTTACTTATTTGGCCCCTGAGTTGCCCAGTAATGAAATTCCTAAAAATGCATGAATGGAAAACACTGAATGACATACAAGGGTGAAATTAATGGCATCAGGCTTAGTAACTAAAAGCAGCTTTTATGTACATGCTAAGAAGAGGAACTGTCTGCAGTAGCTGACCTTAATCTAGACATGACACTTCACAATAAATACTTGGAAAAACAACCTGTAAATATATATAAAAGTTGAAAGGCATACCTAAGATAAGCTGTGGGGCTGCAGTGATTTGTTCTCCGGTGGTTAACAACCTTCCCAAAACCAAACTGCAGTTGCTAATGACTTAAGTCAGATGCAGAGAATACCCTGTGCTGGGAAACACAGTTTGAGCTTCAAAGGACCGTGTCTGATGGAGACTCAAAGGCACGACAACACGTAATGAAGAAGTGCGTGCTATTGATGCATTCCTGTTGTAGGCCATGGGTTGAAGGTTCATTGTAGTAGGAAGAAGTCTATGTGGCCAGTTTTTGGATATGGCCACGTCATTGTAATCCCTAAATATAGCTTGCTTGAGAGGTGCAAGTATCCATTTTTAGAGGGGTATGCTTCTGCCTTGAAACATGTCTACAACTTCATGCTGTTCTCAGATGAAGCTGTGTATATGCATCTCACTGCATAGTTAAATGATGTGTGATGACCCTTACCCACAGGATATCAAGTTTGTTTGCGATTTTTTAACTTTTCTTCAAGTACAAAAATGTAGCCAAGGAAGTTATGTTCAACCCCTGCCCTGGGTGTGCATGTTTCTGTGCAGAAAGCTTTTTACTGCAATTATGCAAGGATCCTTTTAATTATGTTTCTTTTAAAATTGTTGGTAAAGAGGGCTATGGAACTTGTCCTTCTTTCCATTTTATTTAATTTCAGGTTCTTTCCAGAACGTGAGTAGGCTGAGGGATGTGCACGGCTAGTTAGGTTATGTCTAGGCTTCAAGACAAATGGGGTCCGACAGCAAGCTCCAACAGCCCCCCTGATTACTTACATTGCTTAGCTGTTTGCTTATTCCCTGGATACCTGTCTGAGCTTCCTGCAGCTAGCTCCCTCCAAAGCAAGCCAGAAGGGCTGTGAGCATGCAGCATTGTAAAGCACAAGCTAACCAACGCTGCTTGGCCTTCAAGCTGAGGGTCGATCTCTGGTCTTCTTTTATATTTCAAAAAGGTTAGCCACAGTGATCTGCACCATACTGGTGTGTTGCCTTTATTCAGAACCAATTATTTAATTAAGAGATATCAATGTATTTGGCTGTTGTCATGGAATATTGTTCTACTGCTGCATAAACTGCCAAAGGAATTTATGAAAAACAAATATCAAAGCAGAGACAAGACCTTTGGTATCAAAGCAGGAGACACTATTGTTTTGATCGTGTTATAATTTAATTGTATTGTTTTTATCACATCCAGTGTCCTGTTTCTATCTAAATTTTCTATACAGTTGAAGCCAATGCCCTTGAGTCACTCACTCATTAAGCACCTCGTTGTGTTTTGACTGTCTTAGAAAACATGCAATTTATATATAAAATATATAAAAACATACACTTAATTTACTTATTATAAGTATACACAGTCATGTAGTGCAAATCTATTACATACAGTGACATAGTAACTAGGAATATATATATACATAAAGCAGAAATATCCAGTTTTATTAGACAGATTCATTATTTATTTCCACCCCCCTCTGTAAACATGAATATAAATCTCTGATTAAGTAATCAGAAAATGTGCATTTGATGGTTCATTTTCTAAATATGCATCTCACTTTTTTTTTTTTCACAGAGATAAGTGATTTAAACAGTCTGCAGAAAAGAGCCTCCCAAATGATGCAGACAGGGTTGTATGGGGTCTGACACAGCTCTAAGATGAAGAGTGCACGATGTCTGGCATAAATAGTGACCTGACAGGGTCATAAACAACAAGTTCATGGTTAAAAATCAAAATTTACAAAAATATAAAGACTCTGGTTCTGGAAACCATGCAAGATCAGAGCAGTACAGTTTATGAGAGAAGTGCTGTTCACCAGGTATTCAGTTACTTATACGGGATAAATAGGAGCAGCCTAGTTGCTTATCTGGACTGTGCCAGCTACCAGCAATCCTCAGTACTGCAAGGGCATGAAGGCACTTTGATTACTCCTTATGCCTCAGCTACACGTCAGCAGCTGAGAATGGTGGAAGCATAAAGGCTTCATGAGTCAATAAAAGAAGGAAGCTTTTAAAACAGGACTTAGAATGAATAAGGCCACAAACAAACAAACCAACCTCCCTGGAAATCCCTGATATGCCTGCTGTGTAAAGCTGGCAGCATATTACTGTTTTGTTTTAAAGTTTCTCAGATTCTCTTAGTTTTCCTCTTGAGTGTGCCCAGAACTTCATTTTAAGCCAAATGCAGGCTCTCTGATGTGGCACAGCTCCACCTTAATGGCCCTGCAGGGACCAGGTATTTCAGAGCCTGCCTTACATTCCACAGGAAAAAGATTACTCTCAGGCTGGGTCTGTCGTCCCTTAAAAATTCCCACAAACACAAAACATCCTATGGGTGGCCTGCCTCCCTCTACAATGTACAGAAGATTGGTAGTCCTTTTTCCCCTCAGCTTAAAGGATTCAGTATCCAGTCCATAAGGACTATAAATGATTCTGAGTGGCCCATTTTGCAGCAAAGAATTCAAACTTCACTAAGCCAGGGAGGAAATGCAAGGGGAACATGGCTTTTCTACTTTGCAACGTAGCTGTTTGTCTGAGAGGGGAGAGCCTTTACTCTTGATCATTTTGATATGATACACAAAAGTGACTGCTGTAGCCACTACATCTCAGAGGTAGCTGATGTAACTGTTACGGAAAAACTTGTAAGGATAGAGATCAGGAACCAGCACTTTTCCCACCCTTCCTGATAATTGCCCCAACCACTAAGATGCAAATGTGCATGAGTGCACTTTCTGTCTCCAAATATTGTATTCTAAGTGCTTTGCTGCACAACTTGCTGGGTTCAGTAGGCTATCCCCATCGGTTAAATATTTTTAAAAGTGGTCATAGCTGCACTTTAGGATGAATTCCATCCTGACTGAATAGGAGACAGTGAGAGAAATTCCACTCCAGTTCCCAAGAAACCCACGGCCTTGTAGCCTAGAAGGTGCAAGTTTTCAACCCTTCAACCTGAGGAAGGCATAGAAGATCCTAGAAAGGACTCTTTCTGAATGAAATGTCTCATCATTTTGTTATTGGTCACAAAGCTGGCTGTGTCTTAAGAGGAAAGACTGAATGAAAAAAACTCATTCTTTCTCTGTCCTGGGAGCACATCTACATGTCATGTCCCTTGCTTTTGTACTTGAGGAAATATAGATGAGAAGAGGCTAAATGCTTTCCTTAAACCAGCATAGTTAGGGAAAATCTAGGATTAAAATTTACCAGATCAATACTCATTATGTTAGGCTACCTCTAATGACTACATTCCCAATGTGTATTGTCTTTACATCTTCGTCTTAGGCTATAAAACTGTCTTATCAGGACTACTCTTTCTTCTTGTGCTGTTTATTATGTCCAAAAAAGATTTTGTCCTAAATAATAAATAAAAGGACAGTAACAGTTTGGACATAATACTGCTATAAACTCTCACACTGCAATTTAAGGTAGTTGTTGAAGAGATGGATGCAGATTACATAATTACACTGGCTTCTGGGGCCAAACCAGAAGCATATGTAAAAACTTCTTTTACATATGTACGAAAGTAGCCTATTGCCTATGCATAGACAAAGGACAACACACTGTCATCCATGCCAAACTAAAATGTAGATGTGGCCACTCCACATGAAGGTTGCAAACTGCAGCAATTTTTCATTCCAGACAGTGATATCCCATCAGATGGAGCAGTCTGAGGTGTTAAAAGCCTTTGGACAGTCTGGTTATAGAAGCCATCATAAAAATAAACATCTGGAAGAATTTTGCAATTCCTTGGCTCTGTGCTCCTGAGAATAATTTTGCAGCTTTTGGGCTCCATACCTCTGAGAATTTTGTATTTTTCACACTTCTGAGATGTGTTTTGTGTGGGATAAAGCACACGCAATCTGTTAAAAATAGATTTTAACTTTTTTTTTCCAATAAAATAAAAACTTTAACCTATCAAAGTTATAAATAATTAGGGACAGATTCAATTCAGACCAATAAGCTCCTCAGTGTGGATACAGTCTGATCTGGATGACTTTGTGGAAGACTCCTACTCAGCATGACTTTTGGTAGTAGAAACTAGAAAAAGACCGAATGCCCTGACCCTGCAACATGCTTTATGTCAGCAGAGTTCTGAAGCTATGTAAAAGCCATGGGATGCTCCTCTCAAAAATGCAGTGAGCATCCTGCACCAAAGAACTGATAATTTTCTTACAACAGGTGGCTTGGTATTGATAAAAAAGTAAGCCAGTTTATAAGATGCTTTTCTAGGTAGGTGAAGAGTTCTCGTTCCTTCGACTCTTCCAGCCATTTTATACATAGGAAGAACTGATGATGGGGGAAAATGCTGGTGAAAGGTGCCCAAGAAGTGCTTTAAGGATATCTTGGAGTTAAAAGAAAGTTCCTTCTTGATATTCAGGATGTGAGAGATCACATACAAGATTTCCAAAGGGAGAGCAGATATCTGAAAGCGACTGATCTAAACATAAAACAGATCAGCTGATGGGAATATTGAAGCTGAGAGTCAGGAGGGAGGAATTAATTTCAAAGTAGTATTCTGTGCAGATTGCATAGAAATGAGTTGAACTATAAGGAGGTAAAAATGGGGTGTTCCCAATAGATGGAATATTTGAAAATAGAAGGAAAAATGTATATTATTAGTGCTAGATGTGGTGAGTTTTTGAGGCTGTGTATCTCTGACCAGCTGCAGATTGCCATCTGTACCAGCTCCTGACCACTTCTGTTGATGCTTGTCCCTATGCCTGAGCCATCCCATTTCTCTAAATCCCATTGTTCATCTGGTTTCTATGTATCATTTTTTGTATAATTCCCTATCAGCCATAAATGGATGTCTGTCTGGTAATGTTAGTCACCCACATTGCACTTTTTCTTCAAGTCCTGGATATGCCTTCTGACAGTAAAGCAAGGAACATTATGGGGATGTTAAAGGGAAAGTTGGCAGAATTGTGAAATAAAGTGAATGTCCGAGCTCAGAGGAATAACAACAAAAAAAGAATTAAAATAGATTCTGAGACTTCTCTGTGACCACAGAGAGAGGTATTGACCAAGCCCTGCATTTGAGACCGTACCGATTGACTCTTATAACAGAACATCCATTAATTTCTCCAGCACATGATCCGAATAACAGAGAAGGAACAAAGTATGAAATATTTAGAGAGAAAGGAACAAAGTACCAATTCATTTTTTAAAATAAGTGTTTCAAGGTGAGTATGGTAAGCAGAATGAAGCAATTTATTCTGACTGAAAATAGAGGCCTAGGCTGGTTGACAACATTTCACTATTACTATTAATAATTTTTTTTTTTTTTCATTAAGTAGATCTTCCCTCCTGCCTTCTCTTCTCAGTGAACATTTTTATCTTATGGTTTCATGCGGTCTCTTAGATGAGTTGGCTACACTGACTTCATAAATCATTATTAAAAATAAGATTACCCAGGAGGAGTTTGACTGACCCTATGCTGGAGTGCCAATTTCATGGCTAGAGATGTAGTACCCTCTGTTATTTAGCCACATTCAGGAGTGTCCCAGGCCTCTGCACAAATTATGCAGTTCACATGCCTATCAGCAGTGAAGAGCTCTGTCTTCATTATTGTGAAGCAACTGAGCAGTTTCTCAGAATCAGGTGCTAGGAACATCTCTGCTACCTGCGTCCAGTGAGGCCAAGCACCTCTGCCTTTCCATTTTCTTACTTTAGTGAGCACTGTTTTGTGATAAGAAAAGAACTAGGTGCCTGGATCTTTTCATGTCTAAGGAAAGCAAATAATTCAATTTTCCCAAATAATGCCCATTGCTCTATCGTGCCAGAGGAAGGAAGACTTCAGAAAGACATGCCTTGCAATGAGTGCTTGCCATGATTTGGAATGGAAATATTTGGAAGAAGTGTAGAGAGCGCAGAGAAAAAAAAAATAGTTTGCTGGACACATGAAGAACTAAGACATTTATTTGAGTATTTTCAAGGTTGACAAAAGTGCTAAGTAACTTTGCACTATAGACTTATCGTTCTAGTGGGAAGTGTCTGGATGTAAGATTTCTGATTCACTGTTTTCCAGATCTGTTTCCACACACTCATTTGCACATGGAAGGCTTGAGCTCTGGGTCTCACTGCACTCAATCACAAGTGTGACTGAGACTTGCGTAGAAACATCTGAACGAGCTTTCAAGTAATTTTCTTGGAGGTGCTCTGCTCCACACTGAGATGATACAGAGCTCAACACAAGGTATAATGCCTGAGGTTAATGGCCTCCAGTGAATTCCAGCCTGCCATGACTATGTTGGTAACAGCCCTCAAACTACCTACGTGAAAGTCAACTCCAGTCCATTTGCACAATCCACTGTGACTGCTATAGCTATATGTTCTTTGTAGGTTAGGTCTAGTTAGCTGGATAAATCAGGAGCATGTCAACTGTTTTAAAGGGCTTTTCATTTCTGAGCTCCTGGTTTGTGGAGTGAAATAAAATAGTGCCTGAAAATTGTTCTTGTGCAGTGTCTATTAGATAACCTATTTGGAAATATCCTACTACACCCCAGAGCTGACAGTAATATATGTTTCTCTTATCAGCCTCAGCAGAAAGAGGTAGGGAAGAATGAACATGTCGTGTGGACTATCCTGTAATGCCAAATGCAGAACTGAAGAGGTTTTATAGTGTGAGACTTACCTTCCTCTTCCAGAGCTGGGTCTATGGACAAAGACATTCACTGAATGTGAAGCTTGTCAATCCAACAATTTTCACAGGCACTTTAAGGCACAAAAAAGTGGATCTAAGCAGGAATTCTCATTCCATGAAACGTTGATAGGATTTTACCAGCGTGATTCCTGCTACATTCAGTAATAGTCCCACAGCTGAAAACTCACATACCACTTCAGAAATTGATTACTCACTGTTTGACCTTAGAATATATCAACGTATATATATAAAAGGTTTTAGCTGCACATACTCCACAGACATTTTATGTCTGTGACTCATTCTGTAATCACCTGGATCTGACAATCACTGGAGTATTTGTCTTGTGGCTCCTCTGTGGTATTTTGCTGAAGAAGAGCTTTCAGTTTTGGAATGTGACATGTCCTTTTTATATCCAGGTCATGTCATTAGGCTGGACTTTTGCTCAGATGTTTTCTCAAGTTGACCAAGTGAAGGGAAGCAGCTTAAATCTTGATGTAAAAGAAGAGTTCCTTTGATGCCATTTTTTAAAATTATATTTGTGTGTGTTCCTGCATATGCACTACTGGAAATAAGCAGCTGGAACTAGGGAAAAATTGTTCTTTGCTCTATTTGTAATACTTTCCTGTTGATTCCATTCACTGCTGCCTCTATCTCTTGCCTGCTTCGAGTAGGCATGTTGTGTATCCTCCAGTCTGTAAATACCATTGCTGTAAGTGATGTTGCTCACACATATTCCTGAGATACTTGGTAGTATTTGGGCTCAGTGATATCAGTGGGAATGAAAGTCTTAAAGAGGATTTAGACACCTAGATCTCTGCAGGTTTCACTCTGACTCTGTAAGTGCCTCTTTGGCTCTTAGCCTTATTCTGGTGATCATGAAAGTATATTGGTATCACAGAATACGATTCTGAGTCTCAGATGCAGCAGTAAGCACCCAACGTCGTTGTCACATTCCCATCAGGAGATATGGCATTTTCAGCAAGCTAAGTTGTTATATATGACAGATAAACTTTCAAAGGATGTTGAATTTAGCTTGACTACTATTAATAATAATTTTGTTAAATTGTTTGTAAATAAATTTTATTTGATTTTTCCAGGAAATTGCAAGATACCACATATTTATTGTATTTCAGAGGTTCCTGAGATCCCAGCCCTTGTGGTTTGGTGGGGGTGTTTTTGAGTTTGGAGGAGTTTTGCTTGTTTGTTTAGTAGGTAGAATTGTCATCAATAAATAATAAAACTGACTTAAGCATAATAATTTCTGCGATACATTGGATTATAGTGAATATATCTGAAGAAGAAGTATGGACGCGATTATAGTTAGGGAGTCAGTGTGAAGCACCCCATGGAAATCCCAGAGAAAGATAATTTCATAAATGAAAGGCATCACCCCCCAACAAGAATTGTCAGCTTGATTCATAAGACTTAGAGTAACTATGTCGTTCCGCTGTCATGAATTTTGCCTCCTGCAACTGATACGTTTCCCTTGCCATCAACACTCTAATGAGATGAGGATGTTTAAATGGAGGAAAACATTGGTTTTGCCCAAAGGCAGAATGGTAGGGAAAGAAAGAAAGGAAAGAAAGAAAGAAAGGAAGAAAGAAAGAAAGAAAGGAAGAAAGAAAGAAAGGAAGAAAGAAAGAAAGGAAGAAAGAAAGAAAGGAAGAAAGAAAGAAAGGAAGAAAGAAAGAAAGGAAGAAAGAAAGAAAGAAAGAAAGAAAGAAAGAAAGAAAGAAAGAAAGAAAGAAAGAAAGAAAGAAAGAAAGAAGGAAAGAAGGAAGGAAAGAAAGAAATACGTGCAATAAAGACTGCCTGTGGTCTACCTCCTGCTTTCTTGCTAGATCCTTAAGCAACTTGCTAAATCATGTGAATTTTCTCTTCATTAGTTAGACTATGCTTTACACAGAGCCTTGAAAACAAATGTCCAAGGTGCACTGCTTCTGGGGTAGCTGCAGTATCCCTGTGGCTCATAGGAACTTTTCTGGTGAATCAAAGCTGCCTTTTTCCCTTTGGCTAATATCCATGATCCTTGGCTACTGGATTGACTGAGCTGCCTTTGATGGCACTTCTCCAGTCCTTACACTTCCCACTGTACTCTGAGCAGTGAAGACGCTAGGATGATAAGCAACTTCCTTCTGTCTAATGATCATGGACAGCTGAGGTGTCCCAGCAGCAGTTCAGTGTTGCTGTCTGACTGAGACGGATGTGCCTGCAGGGCCATGAAGACATGCATTGGCAAGCTCTTGAAGTGGTAATTCAGGCACCTCTAGCACTCCATCTGCAAAAGCAGAGACCTCTATAAGGGTTAGCTCCATTTCAGGTCTCATAAGGACTGTACTGAATGTTGGAGGCTACTTAGTTTGGTTGTGGAGAAATGATTGCTAAAATTACAGCTGCCTCCATAAATGAAAACTAATAAACCATCTGCAAAAAGCTCTGCTACCTTCCTCTGCTGTCCTGGGATCTGTGTCACCAGTGCTCAGGTCAGCATGTTGGTCTTTGTCCTGCCCTCATCCCCATTTTCATCCCCCCCCTCATCTGAGCTCAGACTTGAAATCCCTACTCAACAGATGAAGGGATGCTCAATCCCTGGTGGGATCACTGCCTCCTCTCTTTTGCCCTTGGTCGTGTTCCTGAATCCCTATTCTGTCCCCACACTCAGGCAGGATTGATTTTAGTATTTTCAGAAAGTCCTAACACTTATCCTGCTCTTTATGGTAAGAGGAGAAAGTCAGTTTAGTTCACCTTTCTTCCCTCTATGCAGAACAAAATAAACCATCCAAGATGTTGAAAAGAAATTTTTTAGAGGTAGTGTCAAGTCTTTTTAGATTTTAGGCAGTAAAGTCAAATTGAATGTTTCCACTACCTTTGAGGAATTTTAGATTATGTTCTCAAACATTGCCTATATTTTTTTTTCTTATATTTTAAATAAAATATTAGATTACAAAAATCTTATTGATTTGAGTATGTAAAATGTTTAACTGGAAAAAATGATGTTGTACTTTAAAGTGTACTTCTTCCTTAAGATGTACAACGCCTATACAACCCTTCCCCACTGGAATAATATCAACAGTAGAAAAAAAGGATCAATAAGAAAAGCAGTATTGCAAACTCCAGTGCTCAGTTAGTTATCATTTTCATATCTGCTTCATTTACTCATATTTCCTATGCATATTTAGAAATCCCATCACTAGCAAATTGACTTTAAGAGAAAGTTGGACTTCTAGTTTAGAATCTGTAAGTCATATGATCGAGTGTTAGTTTTTAAGATCATAAAATCATAGAATGGATTCTCTGATTAGTGTCTTTGGTTCTCATTTGGTTGCAAAACTTGCATCACACTTCTGATGTTTATAAACAATAACAAATGATCAGGAAAAAATTAGAATCGGTAATATCTCACTGATGAAGATATTTTCAGAAAACTGAGGATAAAGAGAACGTGACCTGCTTTGTTGGCAATATTTCGGCTCTCTGAGTTCTTATACTGTTCTGCCTTTACTAGCAGAAGGCAAGTAAAAGGTGTTATTCAACTGAGTAGAGAAATGGAAGGAGACAGTTACTTTGTCATAAAGTACAGTGCTCTAGCATTTACTTACTTAATGTACATCTGAACTGCAGTCTGTGGTGCAGTAGTGTATTTCCTAACATTGATAAACATGTTAGTATGTTCTGCTGGTACTGAAAAGCTGAAAAACTGAAAGTTGTAGTGCTCACATGAGGCAGCTCTTGCAAGACAGCACCACGAGATTAAAGAAAAGTTGTGCAAGAACATGAGAAAGTGCCAAGGCACCCAATCTTTACTGATAAGACTCGTCCTCAGGGATCCCATGGCCCTGAGACCTGAGTGAAAGTCCAGAACAAGGAAAACTCAGTGCTGAACAATTGGGCTACAGGCTGCTTAGACAAACTGGACACAGATGTGGCCATGGGACCACAGAGGAAGCACAAACAAATGCTGAGGGTGCTGAGTGATGGCACTGTGAAGTCACTCTTAATTATATTTGAAAGGTCATGGCAACTGGAGGAGGCTCCTCATCACTGGAGAAAAAAAGTCTCTCCTGTCCTCAAGAAGGACAAGGAGGAGGATCCAAGAACTAAAGGCTGGCCAGTCTTACCTTGAAGCCTGGAGCAAATTCTCCTTGAAGGCATTTCAAGATATGAAGGACAGGAAGATTACTGGGGGCAGTCAGCATGGATTTATGAATGGGAAATAATTTCTGAAGGTGTTAATAGTCTTCTTTGATAACTTGGCTGGCTTCATGGGTGAGGGGAGAGCAGAGCAGTGGATGTTGTTCATCTCTACTTCAGCAAGGCTTTAGGCACTTTCTCTCACAACATCCTCATAGACAAATTGTTGGAACAGATTAGCTGAATGTACAGTGTTTTTTAAAAATAACTATTGCAGGAACTGAGTTGAACAACACACTCAATTAGAATTTAACAGTCTCAAATCATATTACTGTTGTGGGTTTTTTTCCTAAAACCTGTTTGTTTCCTCAAGGGTGGGTGGTCTAGTACTCAGGAAGCTGATGGTATACTGGGTTTCACTGGGCACGTTACTTATCTTTTCATTTTTTAAAAAAGAAAGCAATAATATTTCTATCTTTTGTAAAGAAGTTTCAGTTCTAAATATGAAACTAAATGTAGGTATTTCTGTTCTGTGCACTGATGTATTTTTAACACAAGAAAAATTATGTGATTAAAAATAATAAGGAAAAAAGAGAGAGGAAAGTGCTTGATACTCAGTGCTTGTATCAACTTTTGTAACACTGGAATACAGGCACTTAGCATTAATCCTTTTTTTATTCAATTGAGAACCCCAGTCTATTTAACCATGTGTAGAAAAACTAGGAGCCTAATAGACAACTAATTAAATATTAAGTCGCTATTAATTTTGCTACACATCAGTGATGGCTAAATAAAAGCAAAGGAGGTAGGAGAGAAGAGATCACACATAACTGTTCATTGAAAGCTGTGTCAAGCAAGAACACATATTGCTAAAATATTTTTTATTGCAAGGCAGACATTTCCAGATCAAGTGCACAAAGAGCCGCTTGTCTTAGCCCCTTTTTGGTGGACTGTAGTCGACGTGAAAAGTGGCCCTCGCTGGGAATTTTGGTGGCAGGTCTTTGCATACAAAGTGGAATAGGTGTGAAGAGACAATTTTTTAGTTTCAAGTTTGAGAAGGAAGGGAGAGAAGAGTGATTGCAATGCTAAAGGATATTCTTATGTTCTTATGCCCATGCCGTTACTCAACAACTCTCACAAATCCTTGAATGCAAGGATGTAGCTATGTGTATTTTTATAACAAATTCTATTGAAACTAGGTTAATTAAATTAGCACTGATAATGTTTTTCTTTTGATTGATATTGATATGATCTGCTTGGGAAAACTCACTTTCTACTTGTTTGCAGCCACATCTGTACCAGATTGTACGGAGGCTGAGGGATCTGTACTTTTATTTCAATGTATATTGCAACATCTTTATTGCATTCCACAGGTCCTCCAGTAAACGTTACTTGCAATATTTTTATCAACAGTTTTGGATCAGTCACAGAAACCACAATGGTAAGTGCTATGATGTCATTGGCAAGAGAACAGCAATACTTAATATCTGTCATGAACACAACCTGTCAATTTTTCTATTTATTGTTCAACTTGCAGGTCCTCCTGTAAATGTTACCTGCAACATATTTATCAACAGCTTTGGTTCAATAGCAGAAACTACAATGGTGAGTGGGACTGGTCATTGAAGCCATCTTGTGAAGGAGTGGAATGTGACGTAGAATAGAGATGCTCGGGACGTGGCGACATTTACTAACTTATTAAGCTACTAAAAACCTAAAAGCTGGATTGAAATAAAACAAATATAAAATAACTATATAAAGAGATAAATAAATTATTAAACTCAACTATCAAGTCTAAAAATATATATGTTCTGCTGTGCTATAGTCTGTAGTGACTGTGGTGGCAGCAAATATAGGTGTGTGCAAACCAGCTTTCTCAGGTTTTATTAGCACTGAAGAGGCAGAGGAATGGCAGGAGCTCAGCTGTGGAGCTCCCTGCCAAGTACTCTGCATTTTGAGAGGGTCTTAAACCACATGCTGAGTTATCCACTGCTGCAGACTATGCTGACAGAGCTACCATAACAATCTTGTTTAACTTAGCTAAATTTCTGTGACTTGCAGCCACACCAGCACCTGAAGTGAATGCATAACCTGAGTCAAATGACTAAACCACATAGATACAAGGAGATTTGGGTATTTTGGGGGTTAAATTGGTACGAGGAAGTGATGGGATCCCAGCTGACTGAAATGTGTTGATATAATTTAAAGAAAACTATGAGTCAAAAACAAAAAAAAAAAGACAAAATGAAAATTCAGAGTTTTAATTCTGATATATATAAAAATAAATATTTCAAATTTTCATTTCAAGTGAAGATTTTTATTTTAAAAATTGCTAAAATTTAGGATTAACAAAGTCAAGCTGAAAAAATGGAAATGAAAATTTTAGTCCAACTATTTTTTTTTTTTTCCGTCTAGAAGCGAATTATTTTTTTTCAATATTTGGTAAGAAAAATTAAAAATACTTTTTTTTCAGTGCATTTAAAAAGATACAGAGATTTCTAATCTTTTTCAAACAATGAACAAAAAAGATCAGTTAGTTGTTCAAGCATACACACAACTGACTACTGGGGTTAGTCCGGAGACAGCCTGTTGATGGTTTTCTAATAATAATGAGATAATCCCATAATAATTTTCAGATGCTCTTATAGAAGAAGTGAGTTAAACACATTCTAGAAAGGGTCTAGTGACAAATCCCAACTTGACTTTGAACTCTTGAAATCACCATTGCCACAAAATAAACTGAAAAGGGGTGCCCTCACCTTCACTCAAATTTTGCAGGAGTAACTCTTGTTGCCTCAGGGCACTATGAGCAGCTATGGACAATTCTGAAGCAATTGCAACGTAGTTTCACAACTCTGTTTTCCAGGGATTCCTACACAGAGTTCCGGTCCCTCTGTGTTTGCTGAAGCCAGAGGCAATAATGGTGGTTAGTATCCTTTAGGACTGAGTTCTTGGTAATTGAAAATGAACTTGCTACCCACAAAAGGACTTAAGGTGTACTAAAAAATACTTTTTTATAAAATAGGGTAGATACTGTCTTGCATTAAGAAGAAAGAGCATAACAAACTTAATTATTTTATTTAATATTCAAATACTTCATTTAAACTCAATTGTAATTCATGCCATCATTTTAGAAAGTTGTGCCTAAGGCAGTAGGGACACAAATCTTTTGCTCCTAAATAATTTCATTTTAAAAAACAGCCTTTTTAAAAAATGTTTTCTAGAGATAAAGGATGAGTTATTGCTATGGCAGATTGCTTTCTTAAATAGTGTGTGAAAGACTTAAATAGTGTGTCACTTCTATAAGTGACAAGTTATAACATAAAGAGGTATAAAATAAACAGAGAAGTTAATGTTTTAGAGTATGTATCTACAATGTTTTAAAAATAACTTGAAAGAAAACTAAAATCAATTTTAAAGGTAAAAACATATATTGATATAATTATCAACAGACTTAATTTTCATTTTTTTTTTCAGAAAACTTCATCTGTTTTCCTATGGTTACAGGATTCTGAGAAGATAGCTATAAATGTAACCTTTTTTACCCAGCCATGTCTGTTGATCCTAGCATGTAGAGGCATCAGCATAGTGCTAAGTAGCAAAAATCCTTCACGTCACTGGCTTTACAAGATGGCATTCAATGAAAATATTTGCACGACCTAATGCTGATTGCATTAATTAGACTCCTTCATTGCTTTGATTAAATCCCCTCATTGCATTTTACCTTCTATCAAATATGTTAATGTGCACCTTTCCAGTGGTCATTAACACATTCTGCTGAAAACAGCTAAACATTCAAGTAGATGATAACAAGGACTATTGGCTTTCTTTTTTTGCTTTGTTCATAATATCTGCCAAAACTGTGGAAATATATATATATAATGCAGTTTAATGGTTTGATGGTTTGATATTGATTTTCTTAATGCTGTCACTTTTTCATGACTCGTGTGACTGGTTTTGGGATGTTTTAAAACTGCTCTGAGAGGCAGACACCAATTACTGTTCCATCTACTTCGCCTTTCCGAAATAGATGTTATCATGTGGTAAAAACGTTGGCATCCCTTGTGATAAATAATGAGTTTTGTTTGACTCCTAGGATTCATTTTTCCATATAAAGTGCTCTTGATGGTTTTGACATAAAACTAAAAGATTCATTTAAAACCCTGAATTGTAAATTCAGGATCTCAGAGGACAGGAATTCTTAGTGAAACCATGTATATGTACTGAAAGGACATTATTAGAATATAACTTGGCTGGTCTACAGCAGTCCATTGGAAACTTGGGAGATGAAAACTTGGTTAGGGAAGCTTTCAGTAGGAGAAATGAACACGACAAACAAACAGGATTAGAGTCCCTGACCTACTAAATTCAGTAAACCATGTTCTCAATAACATGACAGGAGTAGCGTCTGTTTTCTGATTAGGACAGACACCAGGATGAAATTCATCCTTGTATGAAAGACCAGCACAAATCTTTGGTCCAGTTTATTCTTCTAAAAGTGAAATCTTTCATTAAGAAATAAAACAGGTTTTTGTGCTGGTTCTCTCCAGACTGATGAATTCTAAAGAGTCTTCCTGAGTTTTATTGTCAAAAACCTAGGGAAATGAAACACATATGTGTTAGTCTGCTCTATAATGCACATATGGGACAGTATCACAATTGACTTTTTTTTTTTTCTCCAAAAGAGCTGTTTTTCTCCATGTCAGAATGATGTATATTATACCAAAATAAAAATAGTTCAAACAAAGAAAAAAGCCCAGAGTCAAGATGGAACTTCTGGCAATTTTATTCATTGATTCATTTGTCTTTCATTTAAGCCTTAACTTGCAAAGAAAGAAAAATACATTCTGAGTAACTGCACCGAATAAAGCAGTTATGCCAGTGAGCTCTGTATCTATTTTTGGAATTATTCACACATGCAGTATTCAGCAGAAAATTCACTGTACAGCATGACTGCAGTTGAGTATCACAGATGAGTAATCTACATCAGGCTGGGCAGAGTCCCAAAGAATTCAGATGTTCAGTGTTGCTAATGACCAGGATTTTTTAGCTATCAGCTGTAGGAGAAGTTAAGAGCAGTTTGTACATTGACGAGCTAATTGTTAATTACAGAAATGACTAACTGTGAGGACATTATTATTGTCGTTATGCCCTATAATCAGTGACTGACACTATGCAGGAGGTTTTCTGCTGGGGTAAATGCATCAAACTCCAGTTGCGTTTTGGGTACCAATGTTAGCAGAAAAATTAGCTATTCCTTTAAAAATTTTAGGAGCAACAGAGTTTGGCTGTGTCTGGCTGTATGATATTATCTTCCCACTAGAAGAAACACAGTTATAAATCAGCTTGTTAGATCCTGATTAATTCACATGCATAGTTTTAACTGCATAACAGTCTCCCACTAAAGCCATCGGGGACACCTTGCATGCTTAGGTACATGGGTAACCAAGTGCTTTTCCATCACATGGCCTTGAAATAAGTCACGAAATCACGACTTTTCAGTTAGCATTCATATTCATTTAGGATTTAGAAAAGGAGAGTAGTCTTTTTGGTAAGCCCTTCCTATTCATGGAAAGCCAGCGAAGTCTGCTGTTTGCCTCAGACATCTGACTCAAGCACTGGTCAATCAATGGTGTTGGAGGGAAAGATGGGAGGAAGGCTAAGATCTAAGGTGAGCGTCAGTTCAGGCACAAAGCAGCACTGAAGAGTGAGCAGAGCTCCCCTGCACGCCCCTGTCACAGCAGGGCTTGAGGCCAAAGGGATCCAGAGCTTTGCTGAAGCTCTGGGCAGTGTATCTTGTGGCCGTGTATTTGCTGAAAGACCATTTCTATCTAGATTCCTATAATACTAAGTATATCTGTGGATTGAGTCCTAAATCTTCAGATAAATCTACTAAAATTAATCATATATATATTTCTTTAGTATGTTAGTATTACTCTGATCTTATGTCTTGAGAACAGAGGAAATCTGTTTATCTGAGTTGCCTTGAGCTATTGCTGGCATTGGTGTTGCAACTGAGATTAAATCTCCAGGTCCACACTCCTCGTTCAGAGCTGTGGAGCTGTCAGAAAGAATTTGTGGAGCAGGTGTACTCGTGGTTGTGTAGGAGTGCATTACTACAGTCCACCCACTTCTGCCCTCAGGAACTTGCAAAATACACAGTGTAGTATGCTCCATGGTGTGATACCATTCTCAGGAGAATTTTTCTTCAGAGGATAGTTACAATGCTAACACAAGAAAAATAAATTCAAAATTTCTGCACATGATTAGCTCTATGTAAACACACATCCCTTTCAACTGCTTGTACCACAAGTATAGGAGAAAAAAAGTAATGATGGTTTTGTGATGTGCATGTTATATTTCCATTTGTATTTCTTATTAAAATGTATATATGTATTTGTATATATATATACACGCAAAACCTATCAGGCATAATGTGGATGCCCCATCCCTGGAAGTGTTCAAGGCCAGGTTGGATGGGGCTTTGGGCAACCTGCTCTAGTGGGAGGTGTCCCTGCCCATGGCAGGGGGTTGGGACTCAGTGATCTGTAAGGTCCCTTCTAACTCTGACCATTCTATCATTCTATGATTCTATAAACAAAGATTTCAGTGCTGTTTCACTTCCAACAATAAAACTTGCAGAGATAAACCGTTTCTAAGTATATCTAAGTATATCAGCTTGATGGCTCATATATATTCATGAAGGTACATACTGAAAAAGGTAGTATAACCCTATTGGCATTATTTACAGTTTTGGTATAATATACATCATCACATGCAAGCTTTTCTATGAATAAAGATTTTTCAGACTGGTTTTTGTTATCTAAATCACCAGTTACTGATTTTCATGAAAGCAAATTTATTTTTAGATATTTCTAAACAATTTACTGATTTGACTTGTTTATGATTTCTATGTCAGGGGTTGGGGGAAGGAATCCTTCTTCTTTCTACAGACATCATATATCTTATTTCAAAGAAAAAATTAGAGCAATTGCACAACTTTCTAACTCTGACCATTTTTTTCTGTTTTGTTTTGGTTTTTTTTTTTATTTATTTTTTGTTTGTTGGTTTGTTTGGTTTTTGGTGTTTTTTTTTTTTTTTAATCAGCAGTTGTTTTGCCTTGATTTCTGCAGAATCAAGTGTTTTCCTGGATTTGTGTATAAACCTGTCCCATATAAACTTAGAAAGACCAAGAAACAAGGGAAAGTATGTTTATAGTTAGTGTATTCTCACAAGATGTAATGTCATTTTATAAGCTCAGAATTGCTATTTGACCTTTAACTGTATGAAACAACAGCACCATATGAAGTACAGTGGCTTGTGAAAAGCAGATACAGATTTCTGTAAGCATTTTTAATAATTATGCTATTCTTGAGACCTCTCTCATGTCTGTTTTACTCTAATTAGTAGACAATTCTGTTTTGACTCACGTTCACCCAGTAGTAACCTGTTCCCAGAGAGATTTTAAAGCATCATCCCATTGGGTTAAAAAAATCCAAGTTTGGATGTCAGATATACTGTCAGGGTGGGAAGTGCTGAAGCTTGGAGTTCACAGACTTTGCATATTGGGCAACCTGCTGTCTGCAGTTCTAATTAGAGTGAGAATATTTATCTATATTTCAAGAATGGCAAGTTCTTTAGACCATGCAGTTCAGTGGCCTAACTAAACCCAGGTCAACTCATACATTTTCCAAATCAAGAGCACAGTGCTGCCATTTCATTGTACTGCAGCTACAATAAAGCAAATCCTAAATGTCAGGGGTTTGTACAGCTGGTAGAATTATTTGATAACATATTCCTTCAGATAATATAATCAATATAAATATTATAAAATACCTTCTTTTTAGACATAAAGTAGATGTATTTCTAAGAAAGCGTTCACAAACTAGTTCAATGTAGTAATTTCGGGTAAATGCACTATAATAACAGGGAAATCTGGGGGAGATGAAACTCTTATTTCCTGACCTTAGAAATTCAGGGTAAGGAGAATAAGTATTAGCATCTTCCCATTCCCTTCAGGGAGTTTTGACCCTAAAAGCTCTTTTCACACCTCCCTTTAATAGCCAGTTCTTGACACAGAGTTAATGTTGGTTCTAAATGAACCTCTAAGTAATTGCTGCCTTTCCCAGTTGTGACTAGCAGACCACTGAGCAGAAGAATGTAATTAGAATGATTTTAATGGGATGCAGAGAGGGAGGAGTGAATGAAGAAACATACAGAGAAAAGCATACAGAAGCTAGAAAAAGGATACAAACAGTAAATAAGAAGTGCTGGTTTAATTTCTTCTGTACAAATCTAGCTCCACTGGAATTAGCAGCTATTCATGGGTACATTAGAAATAATTGATTTATGTATTGGAAGCAATTTATTTAAATTAGTAGTTTTATAGAGTCTTTGTTGAAATTGTGTATATCTGGCTGCAATGCTTTCTGACTTCCTAAGCACCTCTGAGTTAACCCATAGCATTTGAAAGAGGGTAATATTTAATATCAGAGGTTGCAGTTAATATTTTTTCATCACTGAAGTAATTTTGATTTGGAAATTGTACCAGTTGTGTTTATTTGGTTCAAGACAGCATTCAGATGACTTTATTTTCAAATGACAACTCTTCTATTCAAAGGATAACATAAACGTTCGATATAAGGCTGGTACTGTAGTAAGTCTAAGAGCATAAAAAAAGCTGAAGTAGGCTTCCAGTTGTGGTAATGGCTTAGTAACCTTTTTACATGACATTTCTGTAGGACTACAGAGTGAACATTTTTTTGAGACAGCAGTGGAACGACTCACGTCTGGCTTACAGCGAATATCCTGATGATTCCCTGGATTTGGATCCCTCTATGCTGGACTCTATTTGGAAGCCAGATTTGTTCTTTGCCAATGAGAAGGGGGCAAACTTCCATGACGTCACAACTGACAACAAGTTACTGAGGATTTCTAAAACTGGAAAAGTGTTGTACAGTATCAGGTAAAACAGTTGTGTTTTTTTCTCTTCATCCCATCCTTTCCCCTCAGTACCTGTTGTTCTGGATGTAATTATAGAACATAATGTACATATTTTATTTGTTGTTGTCCCATGTGTACAACTGAAATGAGGCTTTATCATAGCAGGGTAGAAGCAAAATTCATCTATGTTCCTTTGCTGAAATTTTACTTTGCAGAAAAGAGTGTAGAAATGGTACAGCAGTACTTCTTAGTCTTGTTGGAAACTTGAGACTGTCTAAAATTTTAGTGGTACACCTCAATAATTCCCATTAGCGTTAGCTCAAATCACTCCTCTTACAAAGAGAGGAAATAAACTCCTCAGTAGTTTGGGGATTGCAGTTTAAAAGTAAGGGTGGATAACATTTTAAACGATTGCTCAACACCTGAAGTAGAAACATGCTTGAAATGCAACAAACTTGACATGCAAGTCACTGGGTAATCGAATGTATCTATTCGCATTTTAGAATAACTGGAATTACAGAAAGTGGTTTTTAATACTAAGTGCTTTGAAGTGTGTGTCATGTGACTGAGTTTAGGCTGAATTAATAAACACTGACAAAATATGATTTGATATGATCTGATGGAATGGGATGTATGGAGAGAATCAAAATTTCATTGCACAGGCAAAACCAGCAGCAAATAATCTGCAGTATTCATTTGACACTCAGCTTGCTGTGCACTGTTAATTGCTTAAAACAGGTAGTTAAAGATGCAAAACACTGTAATATTGCTCTTACAATTTTATTTTTTTTTTAAAGTAATTACTGTGCTTCCTTTGTGTCTGGGAATGCTTCTCAGCTTTTGCCTTTCTTGTATTGTGAAATATAAACACGATGTATTTGTTTAGCAGGATTTTTAGTGAATTTTCTCATCTGTAAGGAAGGTCAGTTTAGAAGGCAGTTGATTCTGGCTGGGCATTCTGTTTGTGACTTGCTTTTTCTTTAAGAAATTGATATTGATACAGGTTCAGGACAGCTGTGTTCTTTAGGATGCTAAATAAATTAATAATATGGCACTTCCTCCATTTATTTAATTGTTGTGAAAATTCCTTGATAAAATTCCAGTAGTATTTAGATGGATTAAGTAGTGTGAAACATTAATGTTTATTGAGCAAGGTTTCAAACTGGCATACCTGAACAGTTAGAGAAAAATAATAGGATACAAGGATAAAACTAGCACTAGCAGAGTGATAAATATGCTGTCACTTACAAATATCTCTTCTTTCACCCTGGGAAAGGAGTGAATGCATCTGTTTGTTTGAATGACATCAGACACCATCTTATTGGAGGCAACAGTACAGTTGGGTGCTGTTCTGAATGCAGATGGATAATCTTCCTGACATTTGTCCATGCGGGAAAAGTAATATTTTGAGCTGTCATATCACATTTGTAAAGTTCCCATACCTAAATGCAAATTAATTTGAAACAGAGGAAACCGTATTTGAACAGAGTACTAAGCAAAGCTCATTGTTTCTCATTTGTATCACAAAGAAGAAATAAAGGCTTGGTACCTCTAACAAGGCATATAATTTTTAATGGCACTTTACAGAGGAAAAAACTTTCAAGAGTACAGAAACCTGAAGTCAGAAGTAATTAGAAAAACCTGTCTTTATTCTCTAGATACTAGGCTAGGTGATCTAGATGCATCTGTGTGTTGTCTGTTGCTTTTAATTGTGCTTTGTAGAAACAAACAAGAATATTTTAGTAACTGGTTTCAGTACATTGAGAATGTTTATAATGCTGCTGTTTTCACTGCTGTCCCAACAGCACTTCGCCTGATATCACGATATTTAACATTTAGCATTTAGTGTGCTGGAAATGTTTAAAGCACTTTACAAAGATGCCTGAGAAGGAGTGATGTAGGCTCTTTGTTCATATCTCCAAATTTAACACATCAAGGTCAAGTTAATCTCACATAAATATAAACTGCTGTCTACGTCAAATGAGTTTAAACCTGCTCCTGGTAATTAATGGGTAAGAAGGAAGCTGTATGTATCATATGACAGTAGTATTCTTCCTTCCTATGTACTGCACTGAAAACATGGAAATATGCTCCACAGAAGGTACAACTGGCTTATGTTGTTAACTGCTCTCAGAGGCTAATCCTGCCCTTTCTGAGAAGAATTTGGAAGGTAATCTGGAACTACATCTTATGGTCCGTATTTTACTAACGCAAGATACTTAGTGTAGAATATGGGTGCTCAGATAAATCACAGAAGGGTCAGTGAGGATCTGGGCCAGGTGATACATCCGCTGCAGTCCTCAGCTCTGGGATTTATCTCACCCCATGGTAAGCATGAGGATCTTCATCCATCTCACAATGAAGGATAAGCCATTCTGCATTTTTTGGTGATGGTAGGCATGACGTAGATTTCCATCACATTTCACGATGCTCATGCTTTCAGACTTCTAGTTCTACATTTAATAATCTGGGAGTTGTTATAGAAAATAAAGCCAGAGTCGCTGATGGTTGATGTACCCACCTATGAATCATGGAAGTTTCATAGTCCAAACCAAACCTTAGAGACTTGTTGCATGCTCAAACATATGCCTTGGTATTTGCTTTGATCTCAGATAGCATGCAATATATGCTATATAGAGCCTGAGGCTCTGGATAACTGGTCTAACTTCTCGGTACTGCAGAGAGAAACAGAACGTTGTGGAGAGAACCCAGCACTAGTCAGTACCACAAATATATTGCCAGTAGAGATGTAATAATGGCTCTTAGAAGCACATATATTTTGGGAAGTCAGCAGTTATAGCAAATTATATTTAGTGAACAACACCCCTTCTGTCGAGATCAGTCTCAGTTGCACTCTTTGAGCTGCAAAACATTTAAACAGCTACAACTTTTATTTTAAAGCTGTCTGCAGAGAGCAGTCAACAGAAAGGGTTTGTTATAGCAGCATTCAGTAAAATTAGCTTAAGTTGTATATATATTGTACACTGAAAAAACAAGAGTTAAAATCAGAAACCAAAGAGTATCACTTCCCAGATGCCTGTGACTCATCTGCTCCTGACCCTTGAATGATCTCTTCATGGACCAGATTTTGTAGGGATCTGTGCACTTGGAAAGAGTGGCAGCACTGCATAATGATACCCAGAATCTGGTTCCTGGCAGTCGCATTTTTTATGACACCTGAGTTTTGAATTGTACATACTATTGCAAGGATTGTCATCTCTCTGGTCCATTATGGACACCTAGGACACCAGGATAATGTTAAATAGCCTAGTAGGAGGTTTCACATTTTCTCTGAGCCACCCATTTGTGCTACCTGATTCCCATAAACTCATTTCAGGCTGCTAGCCAGCTCAGAATGTTAGCATCTGCCAAAAAGGCTTATTTTAGCAAAGTGATAGAAAGTGGAATGCTTTTATTTAAGATTTGGACCTTTTTTCTGCATTAATTGCCTCCTTCTCCTTTTAATATTTTCAGTGCATCTCAGCCATATAAGCTTGATGTAGGAGGTGATATAACTCAACTGTAATATTGATCCATGGCACTGAACCTAGAATGTATCGGTCAAGAAGGTAAAGGAGCTGTAGCTCATTTTTTTTTACCTGCTGCTCCAGAAAACACTCCGAGTTGTCTGATAAAGTTGTAGAACTGTGCTCTGAAATGTAGTGCCAGTGCATTTAGCCAGGAAGAGTTACAAAGCAGATTACTTCATATTTTAAAATATACGAAGATTTTAGAAGGCGTTGCCTAATTTGATGAGAGCCACTTGGAATTCTAGGGAGATTTGTGCAGATTCACAAATTACATTTCTCTCCCATTTTTGTTATTCCTGTTCAAAGTGTAATGAAATACCAAGGAAGAATTTCCTCAAATCTTTCAAAATACTTGTATTTCTGTCTTTGTTTATCTTCATAGTGCAGGAAATGTTACAGTTATGTGGACAATTCTTTGTGGTTTCAACTCTTGACTCAGATTGAATTTTTAAATGTGATTACGGACGAAGGCAGACTGACAGCTAGAGAGCAGTACCAAGCTGTTAGGGCATCACAAAGCAGAGGCAATTCAAGCTATTGGAATTCTCTTTCCTTATGCAGCTGTTCTGGGGATGATCACTAGCCCCTCTCTTCGGCAACAAATACCTGACAGGGTGAGCTGGCACATCCAAAAGCCTTTGCCTGCTTACTCAACCGAAGACGAGTATCTGTGAAAACAGCAAGTTTATTTGCAATGCTATCTACTGTGTCAGCTGCACTACTTAGGAATTTCCAAAATCAGCTCTTCCTAGTGTGGCCAATAATGCCGAGGGACAGAGCAGGGGATGGACAACCCCTGCATCCCCTCTGGGCTACACACCATTTTGGGTTACAGTCCGAGTTACATCAGAATTAATCTATAGCACTTTTATAATTCTGCTCTCTGAGTGAAACTTTTTCAGTCTCCTCTGTACCTGTGTTCTTTGCTCTGTGGGAAGGAAACAGAAAGGAGATCAAGGAAATACGTAGGTAGCACTGGTGGTCCCTCTGCAATAGACCATTCATAGGAAAAAAAACCCTCTATTCTTCAGATGTTAAATCTTTAGTGTGGCTGCTACAGAATATGTTGCCTTGTTACAGTAAAGCCATTCATGGGTTTTCCAAAACAATTTTGGCGTACAGACTTTATCAGCTGTATGATGATGAAGCTTCATTTACGCCTCATAACACCGTTGTGTGTAAATCACCCGTGGCACAGCGCAGTCTAGCCTAGCAGAGTGGTAGAAAATGTCGTGTTCTACAGCTCAGTGTGTGCTTTAATTTGATGGCTTCAATTTTATTTTACAATCTAATGCTGGGATTTAAGAGGATTTGGACTTTACTAGCAGCATTGTCTTTCCATGTGACAGATTAGCAGAGGGGGGGAGCAGAGAGATTTATGATTGACATGGCTTTTTGCTATGTAAGAATCCCTCTCTCTGACCTCACACAGTAGCATTGATTAACTCAGCGCCTGTCAGAATAATACCAATATTGACAAGGTGGGGATTTTCCCTTGGGAGTTAATCTCAATCAGCACAGGAACATTTTAATAGAAAATTATTTAGTTCTCCCATTAGCAAAACTACACACTGGCCTGTGCTGACTTCCCTGACTTTCCAAAAACATAAATATCATACACCTTAAAGTAACTTGTCCACATTAAAAAAACAAACAAACCGAAATCAACAACATACAAAACCATTGCAGAATAATCAGTGCACAAATGTTAACTAAATTAGAGCACATACCTAAAGAAGTTTTGGATTTGGTAGCTATTATGTATTGTAGGCAGAAGCCTTATAGACATTATATAAATAGTGCTAGAATCACTAGACTTTATTAAATTGCACAATGACACTGGGACACAGTGACTTCCAAAATTGTGGCTACATGCTATGAGAACACAGTGAATTTGACAAATTCGTCTTCCCATGGGCATGATTACAATAATAACAATGGTTTTGGAGGCTAAAAAATTGCAACTTTTTGTGGGACAAGCTGCTGTTCTTATTATGGCAGAACTCAATGTCCTTGAGTCTTGCCTTTCACCAGTCCTTTTTCGTTCCTTCTTGCCCTTACTCCTGACCCTCCTTCCACCCCCATCCCCCTTTTTTTCAGGGTCTTTTAATTAAATGGCCTGAGATTTTTCTCATCCTTTGGGATGGTTTCCTAACGTTCTCTTAACTGTGCCCCCGAATCACCCACTCCTGTCTTTCTCATTCCCTCCCAATCTACAAATCCAGACTGAGGATTTAGCCATGGGTTTCCAATACCCTCCTTTTTCTGTTGTATCTGAAGTACTTGTTTTGCATAACAAATAATAAAAGCTACTAAATAAATAATAAATCCTAATGTGGGTACTTTGTTATGCAACTAGCACAGCTATTGTCAAAACCCTATTGATCATCCTGCTTAAGGAAAGAATAATTTACATTTTAATGACACAAAATTAGTTGCTTTTTCACTTCATAAAGCATTTAAAGCAAAGTAGGGATATGGTCATTATACCTGAACATGTACTGCCTCTAATGCTGTGCACGTCTCCAGCTGACACACAAAAGCACTGGAGGTATTGTAAATACAAACACAACAGAAGAGCTGCTTAGACTGAAGGACAGTGCTGCCAGGAGAACAAATGGCTCTGAAATGTCTATAAGTAAGCTTAAAGTGGAAGTTAGAAAGTTTCCAGCCATGTACACACTGAATTCCTAAAACAATATTCCAACAGAAATGGCGAGGGGAATGGAACTAGATATCACTAAGTGAACCCTGATAATTTTTGAAAGAGATTAATGACGTGACTATGTGTGATAGCGCATGACCAGATTTGATAGCCCAGGATGGCACTTCTATTAGCGCCATACTCCTGAGTCTCTAATAAAATGAAAGATTTTGTTCTCAGTAAAAAATACTATGGGAGACCACAGTTTGTACACCCAAAGTTCTTCTTGGCTGACAGGATCAAAAAATATTGGCAGGTGATTACTTCTATGCCAATAGGATAGTTACATAGCTAAGACATGTGGCTGTGTATCTGCTCTCCTTATGGGTAATGGCAATGCTGTTGATTACTAGTGATGGATCTCTGTTTACCAATTGAACTTGCCCTGGAGCAGTTAAAGGCTAGGTATAAAATGATGCAGATATGGGAGTCCTTTGTAAATGGTATAAAAAAGCATGTTCTGCTGGAATATGCTGCCAGGGATAAAGGTATTTTGCCAATTGCATTGCAATATATGGCTTAGAGATGTCATCGTGCCAGGAGGGAAGCAGCACCATACTAAACACACACTACAGGAAAATTAAGATAGAAAATGACAGAGGAGAAAGACAGAGATGAAATATTGTTCCTCATGGAAAGGAAACAGGTGGTTACAGAATTTAACTGTTACATGAAATCGTACTTGAATGTAATTTCATAGATTTGCTTGAGCAATAATTGGAAAATCATTTGCTGGCAGCTCATGTGCTGGCATCGTGGATCTACAGACAATGATTGCATTACAATGAGAAGTGGGATGCCTGTAATGAGAAATCCACCACCCCACTCTGTGCCAGCTCCTGTGTTTTTAAGCAGTGCATGAAGCAAAGCAAAGCACTGGAGGGAGCGAGAACACGCTCATAAACAGCAGTATCTGAAACTCCAGCCTACATTTCATATTTTGCCAGAGCAGAGAAGACTACATCTCCTCTAAGTTCACCTTCAGCCCATTCCCCTCTGACAGAAATGAAGCTACAGAACATGACAAATGTTGGAGAGAAACGCCAGGACCCCTCAAAAATAAGGGAAAAAGCAGACAGTTTGCCTATTCCATTTAACAGGACAAAGTCTATAGACTGTAAAAATTACCAGAATTGACATTCAAAATGATGACTCAGGTCCCTGAAAAAATAATGAGACGGACTACAAAATGAAAAGCCCTTTAAAAGAAGAATGTCACTGGGATTTTATTATTTTTTTCCCCTTCTGATAGATGAACAGAATTCGTGCTCTTCTTTCAGGCACAGACCACCTCAGAGAGGGGGCTGGGAGGAATGTAAGGAGATTTTAGATTCTTCTCCCTGCTTCAGTGCCAGTAGCCTAAATGGCATTTGCTCCTATGTCATGAGATGCTGTCATGGTTGCTGTGCAACTCCATCTCCCCTGCCAGTTTAATGGGGAACTTTGTCTGCTTGTGCTCAGGTAATATTTTAATGTTATTTCAGCATCTAAAAAGATCAGGGATTTAACCTTCCAAAGGAAAATGTATGGCTAAAAATATTTTTTTTTTTACTGTCATCTGCCAGCTGTAAGGAAAATACCGGAAATCTTGCAGTTTATGGTAGCATCTTTAGAATTGGCAATACTGAAAAAAAAAATAAATACCACTTGTTTCACTAATCCCAACACTATGGGTTTTGCACAGTGTGGAATAATTACTAAAATTAAATAATATTGAAAATACAGCATTGTTCACACATTAAGGAAAGGTGAAAAATCAAGCAGCTTCTAGGATAGACTACACCCGCAGCTGGTATGTGAGGAATCCACTACATCTATGATTCCCTGTACAAAATTACTTGAAAAGCAAGACAGAGGATGAAGTAGGGTGCAGATTCTATGGCCAAACTCTGTGATAACACAGCAGATATGGGATCGAAACGCTCCTATGAAACTGATAAGCTACTTACTTGCTACCCTGAGCCAACAGTCTGTCAAATTTTGACAAAATGCTGTCCTTTGTGTTAACTTTGCTCATTATAATGTCATTATAATATCAAAACACACCTCCATCCCGAAGGCTACCCACCTCCAAGGTGCAACCACTCCTCCTTGAGCCTGTGCCCTGAAGTTTTCACAGACTATACCTTTAAATGTGAGGCGAGAGATTTTTACACCAATCACAATGAAAGTATTTGTGACTGAAGTCACTCAAACTCCACCTTAAATGTAAAAGGTAGTATAAAAATAGCCCAAGAAAGGGAGGATATGAGGAAAGACACCATCGTGAGCAAGTCAAGGAGAACTCCACTACAGACTGCCTCTGGCTTCTGGGACCAGTCAATGGGCTGAGCCTTTTTGCCCCCCAACCTCGAGTGACGCCTTTGGATAAGACAGACAGCACTGAGTGCTTCCTCGGGAAACTTAGAAATCTCTTTAGAGAGTCACTTTTCTCTAATTATAGCCAGGCTGTATTATTTGTAATTCTTTGGCACATTTTGTATAATTGACAATACTTTTATCTGCACATGCTTTGCAGACAGTTATTTGTCACTGGCAACTCATACGAACCTTTATATCTGTTGCTTAAATAAACTGCACTGGTTAAATAGCTGGTTGTTTCAGTTTCTCATTGAATGTGACCAAAGATTTGAGAGTGGCCATGCTAGTTCATGAGTATGGTTAGACTGAAGGTGCAGTCCACTATCATGGAATTGTGACAGTTTAATGTATTAAACGCGACTAGTCTGATAGTGGTGAATTGGGCATCACTCAGAATTTAAACCTAGCTGCACCTAGCCTCTCACCTTGGTGAGGAGTGTTAGAATGCAAGGGGGTTTATTTTCTGCCAAAACTACTTTTGCCTCTTAATGCAACACACAGGTACAAGATTTTTCATTAAAATGGTATATAGCCTATGTTAGCAGTGACTATGCATGTGCTACTTGTGTTCTGGTATTTACAGCTTAAAATACTAGGGTGTGAAGTTTCCTGTTCCAACAGCTGAGCTGCAGATGGGTGTAGCTTGAAAGAATGAAGGGATAAGAATAGAAACAGAATGTATTTTTGATACTATGCCTACTCATAGTGAGGCATTTGTTACTATTCATGCTTATGAGGAGATAATAATGCTTTTTTTGAAGATGGAAAGAATTTGTACCCATATCTCTAGGACTATTTAAATTTCCAACAGTACTTCTATACTTACTAAGACTCACTGTAGATAATTCTCATTAGAAAAAACTATATAAGGAGGTAGTTTTTATGTAGCCCGCTCACAAGCTTCCCCACTTGCAATATAATTAATGAAAATTTTATTTTGCTTGTCATCAGATCTCTTGTACTGTGATCCACAGGGCCCTTCTTTTGTGGGATCTGTGTCTTCCTCCGGGGTGAGAGTTATCACTGAGATGAAGGGAAGTTTTGGGTGAGCTGCAACACAGCAGGCTAAAGCATGATAGCTGCTTCTAAAAAAGTTAGGTTAGAATACAGTTTAATGGTTGTTGCAGATCAGGCAATGCCTCAAATCTCACTTAAATTCTGTGAAATTTATATAAAAACGTCTTGTATTATGTAACGTATATCCTAATTCCCTAAGGGTTTAATACTGTACCAGCAGTTCTTCATTTTTATGTTGCAGACCTTTCACAGACAGTCTACATGTGTAGTATGATGAAGTGGTTTTGTAGCACTGCGAGATTACCAAGGAAGTGGCATGATGGTGATGAGCATTAGCATTCAAAACCCCTAAAAAGAAAGAATGAGATTGAAGATCGTCTTGAGAATAATCTGTTTACAAACCTTGTACTTCTATTGATTTTTTTTATTTATTAAAGGGCCTTACTCTCCAGTGATACTGCAAATTTGGGGATTAGGAGTCAAAGAGCAGACTGGCTTTAAGTCTTAATACCTCAAAGATGGGTGGGGCTAGGATTTGGTGGGAGCTGGGCAACAGGAGAGGTTGTGCACTGGGTCATGTAAGTGTCTCTGGGAGAGAAGTAGGGTAGATTGGAAGACACAGGAGGAGGTATGGAAAGCATGCTGAGGGCCAGAGAAAAGACAGAACTGCTCAAGGTGGACCTGCTCTGGCAGGAGTGTTGGACTAGATGATCTCCAGAGATCCCTTCCAATCCCTGTCATTCTGTGACTCTGTGATGGGCAGGAATGGGTGAAGGATAAAATGAAGCACTGCATTTCAGCCCTGCTGCAGCTCTCGGAACTTGATTGCACTGCAAGTAAACACATCTGAGCTGCCGCAGCTGCACATGCATGTCACACTCTCCTTCAGCTTTTCCTCAGAGGATGATGACTGGTGACAGCAGCTACGTTTAGGGCAGCAGTCATGCCTGTACTGAGCTCTGCTGTTGGCCCATTTGAGGGCACGTCTGCTCCCAGCTGGAGGAAACACTGATGTTGCAAAGCAACGTGTTCGTGTTCAGGTGTTAAAGATCACCAGGACGAGGGTTTCTGACTAAAAGCATGTTGTCAGGCTATTTTTTCCCACAGGATGTCTTATTCTGGCTTTTGTGACAAAGGAGGTTACAGCCTGCAGGACTTCTGCCTTCCTGCCTGCAGAGTGGGAGGTACAGACCTATAAGAGGGTTTCTGAGGTGACCAGAAATGAAATATATTGAGCTAGGGTGGGAAGAGAGACAAGACCAGAGTCCAGTTCTGAGCCATTTCTCAGGACATTCTGGTGAAACCAGGGGGATGAAAGAGAGGGATTTGAAGGAGGTGCTGAGTGAAGAAATCCCAGCAGTGCCCACTGCACTTTGGAGCAGCAGATGCTGCTCAGAAGGACTGAGCAGGACACTAGGAGCCTATGAGGGAATCTCCAGGAAGAGGATCCAAAGTTTAAGGCAGGAAGTGCTAACCTGGAATACTTGCATTACAGTCCTGCCTCTGCCAGAGCATTACTCAGTAATATTATTGATTTATTTTTTTATTATATTTGTCATAGTGCCAACTAATTGTTCATTCTTTGTTTTCTGGCTCTGATTCTGCATTTTGTTCTGTTCATGCTCTATTTGCATTTTTCCAGGATTCGATTCTTCCTTGACTGCAGGATGGGGGAGGGAGCGGGGAGAGAAAGAAGAGAGCAACTTGCCTCTCCTCCAGGGTGGCTTGTTGGCCCTAGTGTTGTGCCTGAAGTGCAGGGATGCTGGAGATGTGACTCTCCTCTGCTCCCTCATGACCCTGTTCTGCTCAACTGGAAAATAAAATGTGCCCAACCTCAGAGCTCTCCCTGAGCAAGCTGTGTGACCTGAGCCTGGCTAACAGGGGGTAAAGGCTGATCAGGTAACTGAAGACAAAATCAAGTCCTCGGTTAGCCTGTTCTCCTTTCAGCTTTACAGATTGTTCATAAAAGTGAACAAGTCCCCCTCAGTGTTTTATGGTGCTACGTCACCAAATCTGTTGTTTGTGCATCTCAAATGCCTTGGCGGTGGGGTGCCCGAAAAATAGAATAGTTGTTGTATATCAGTTTCTTCTGTTTGTTTGTTTGGTTGGTTGGGTTTTTTTTGTTTTGTTTTTGGGTTTTTGTTATTTTTATTTTTTTTAAATTAAATGTAGTTGCCAGTTAAATTTGCACTTTGCACCAAATCTCATGGGGCCCTTCTTGAATTTGCCAGGTGTGAGCCATTCATTTTTCTGAAATATTTTCTGTCAATGACACTGTTCTTATAAGCAATGTGAGCAGCTATATCTGACCAACACTTCCCTTTTCTGGTCAAAATTTCAGAAAAGCAGGCAGAAGCAGTCTTTTGTTAATACTGGAGATTAGCAATTTAAATAGTTCTATCTTTAATCCAGGAAATTACCCGGTAAAAATGTGACTAGTTAACATTTGCAGGGCACTTGAAATATTTAAATGAGTAAAGGGCAGATTTTCAATGACATTTATATGCCTAGCAGATATACATTTTTCCTCTAGATAACTATTTTTTTATTTTTTTTTTTTCTTAATGCTTATGCTATTTTCTCCCAAAGGTTAAATGAGAGTTTATATACTAGGGTGGTGTTGAGAGGAATACTAGCGCTTTTCTTTACCTCGATGCACTTCACTACCATAGACAACTCATCTCTAATTTCCTGATATGATCATCTTTACACTGAAGCCTGTGTCGAGGAAAACAATACGACTTTTTCTGTGTAACCTGAGAATAGGCAAAAGCAGAGATGCTTAATGTGATTTTTGATCAGGCTGAAACCATCTTGATCTCAGTTGCCTGAATATCACCTTCTTGTCACAGTGATTTTGATGGCAGGACAGTAGGACTAGAAGGTCCGGTCAAACCATTACCAAAAATTCACATGACGAAGAAATAGACTGAAAGAGCTTGAATCAACTGTATGTGGTGAGAAGCAAGAAATCATCATGTGGGACAGAGCTTAGTGAAATATTTGTCCATACAGATCGTATTTGTTGGTGGGAAAGCATACTTTCAAGATTAGGCCTGTGAGTTTACTGGCATAATTAAAAAATTATTCTCATTATACTGTGCTAACATTTCAGTGTACCTTCAAAGCAGAGAATCTAATTCTCGTCCTTGATGGTAAATGGGGGCAGATGTTTGTGATTATTTTCTTTTTTTGTGTCAAAGTGTTTTTTGTGCTCAAGGTAATTTGAAATAGAAGTACTCTTTATATGACTTAACCATAAATTTTAACAATTTTTCTGTTTTTCAAAGCACCTAGTTGTTTGTAATTCTGTCATCCTAGTATTTTGGTTTGTTAAAAATTGTTCCTTGTCCCCACATAAACCAGAAAAGAAATAAAGGAGAGGAGAAGTCTTGAAACAGATTTTAATCAAATGTGGAAAATTAAGGTGAACTAAACAAAAACAAAAGAAGGGAAAAGCATTAAGAATATTCCCATGCAACTAAAATTATGCTTTATCTGGGACAATAACAACTGAAAAATTAAATGAGAAATTTAGTTTGTATAATAATGTTCCTTTAGGCTTACTTTCTTCTCTCTGTATTCTTTATCTTTTAATGCTATGTGATTCTAGCTTTTACTGTGTGGTATTTTTTTTTCTTTCTTTTAATGGCTAAGCAGTAAGATTGAAGGGTTGGGAATGGGCCTCGTACAGAACAAAAGCACCCTCTGTTAAAAAAAACGACATGATTTTTGTTTCCTTCCTTTGCTTTTCCAAAATAAAGCCTAAAAATGTGAGTCCCATAATCAGTAATTTCAGCTTTTGCATTATTTGGGTTCAGTACTATACATAAAACATTCACTGGTACATTAGTGGAGAGCATGTCTTTCTGTCTCAATGTTGTCTTCTCTGTCCCTGTTCTGCTCAGCCAACGTAGATAACGTGCCTGGTTTGTCTACATGCTCTGTCTTCGCAGCTCTTATGTCATTAAAAGCTCAGATTGGAGAGGCCAACCTCTGTCTGAGGTTTTTAAGATTTGTTCTTGATCCTTTAAACTCTAAATATGGAGCTTTGGATAAAAGCTGTAGATTTCTAACAATAGCTTCTTTTTTTTTCCCCTTTTTTCCCCCCCTCCACTTTTAGGCTTACTTTAACCTTATCTTGTCCCATGGACTTGAAGAATTTTCCTATGGACGTACAGACATGTACAATGCAACTCGAGAGCTGTGAGTGTCTAATTGCTTTATCTAGCAAAGAATAAAATTTTACTATAACATTCGGTGGTTAGACAGGATCAATATTGTCGTATTTGTGTGGTGAGACTCAATATCCCTATTTTGCAGGGAAAAATCATGGAGGAAAAGTGCTTTAACTGTTTATTGTCATACCATGCGGGTCCCTTGTCTCTGAACTGTTCCTTCTCCCTTCCCTTTCCCCGTCCCATGGGGACCTCACCCATCAGTACTGAGTCACCTCCAGGGATAACCCCAGTGATGCTGTGGAGCAGAAATTGAATGTGAGGAGAGGAAGAGCAATCAGTACATAGCCAGCTAATCACTGTGTTTGATCAAGACTTGCTACTGTCTTTTGAAAAATGGAAGCACTATACTCAATGAAGCAGAGGTCTTATAGGTACAGTTATGCTGGTAAGGTAAAGACAGCCATGGCATGGACTTGGGTCCACAGCACATGCCCGTTCATACTGCATAACTGTCAGCACACACCGTGACACCATTTTGACCTGTAACAAGTAGTGACCAGACAAAACCAGGAGTGGCTTGGATAATGGCATATGCCAGTGATCACTCCCAATAATCCGTAGGCATCAGGCCACCTTGGGTTTTTTTGTGGGCAGGGGAGAACTGGCATAGCTGTATGAGTTGCTGGCTACCACCTCACCTGCCTCTGCGGCCAGAGAGTTGCCACAGGTTGTTAAATTTACCCATAAAGATGTAGCCATGGCAGGAAAGAACCCCAGAATTCAGTGAGTTGAAGCCTCACTTTGCCCTTCACACCTTTTAGCAGTAGGTTCACAAGTTACAAAAGCTGCTATTTTCTTTTTGGTAAGGACTCAGCAGTCTTCAGTCTAGAAATCCTCGTTTTGCTGATGGCCACCAACTCCATCATCAAAGAATGATGAAAATAAAGCAAATTGAGCAAGCTGATACATGGGCACAGAGAAATATCATTTCAGTTGTAAGCAATATCTTTGCTGGGCTACCAAAATTATTTTTAGTGACAAATCAGGGCAATATTTCAGAACATAATGGTATAACTTGTTGCTTTTAATAGACTAACCATGCAGTCATAGTAACTAGTAACGAACAGTAATAGTGTTGTTGTTAATCTGACAGTTTAAAAATATAACTGCAATGACATGTACTGGGATATGACATGCTTCTTAGACGTAATAATATTTGCTTTTGACATTTTGCAGTCTGTTTTGATGTAATAAATTCTATTTTTTTATTACAGTTGGTTACACTATGAATGATCTGATATTTGAGTGGCTAAGTGATGGACCTGTGCAAGTTGCAGAGGGTTTAACCTTGCCACAGTTTATTTTGAAAGAAGACAAAGAACTTGGTTATTGCACAAAACATTACAACACTGGTGAGAATTATTCTACTTTTTTCTATTAGTTGCTCTGATTGCATTTACTGTCAATTTGTAAAGAGAAAAGGTGGATAAAATGAAAAAAAAAAAGAAAATTAAAATTTAATTCAGCCACACTTGTCTTTAAATCTGAAAACAAGAAATTTTCTCAGTTTTTTTAAATTTTTTTAAAGATTTTGTTTTCAAATGTCCTTTAATTTCATTAAAGATATTCTAATATACGTATTCTAATTACTTAAAATCATTAAGGGCTTTAAAATCTTAAAACTGATTAAAACTCTAGTTTTTTAGATTTCCTTAAAATGAAACTTTTTAACAAATTGAGTCTTTTCTTGAATACTGATTCAGCACTTTTAAAGTACTGATTTTTCTGACCTTGATTTATTTCTCCAGCGTATAGAAGTGCCAATGAGGGAAAAAGAGCAAATTTCCACCAGCTTTCTAATTTATGAAATGCAGTGTTTGAAAAGACAATGCTTTCATTGCTGATCTGAATAGTGTACAGACATGAAATGTTTGTAAAAAGAATGTTTGCTTAATACTGTAATCTTTCTCCTATATTGCTATTTTGAAGTTTCAAAGGCTGCGTTTTCTATCTTTAGCTTTACAGAGCAGAGAGAACACTGTTAAATTTTGGATTTATCTCTTTGGAGTTTATTTAATAGGGACAGCATTTAGAGAGTGGTTTGCTGGGTGCTTGCTGGGATTAGATATAATCCCTCTCTTCTAAAATAACTTTTTCATCATTTCAGTGTAAGAGCCAATCTGGCTGCATGGAATACATTTGTTTCACTCTCTGAAATAACACAATGTGAAAAGTTCTGCCTCTGCCAAAAATGCCACATTCATTTCTTAAGAAAAGAAAATTATCTTTTTAAATTTTTACAAATACAGCTTCTCATTTTGGGGCCCAAAGTACCAAGGAAGAAAAAGTTTGTGATTCCATGGTCCAAAACTCATGGAAAGGGGGACTGCTGAGACTTCTCATCTTTTCTCACACTTAAAGCGGGTAATCAAGAGTAAATTCCAATAGACAGAGCTTACCCATTTGTAATCTGGCTGATACAAAGTTTAGCTATTTCCCAGCACACAACTCAGACTCTGAATAACTGAGTTCATCTGCTTTTCTATTTATTGTCAGACAACCATTTTGCAGGGTCAAACACTGAAAGTAAGAGAACGGAGAGAGCATGAGCAATAGCTTCCTTGTATACCCCCCAAAAGATACCAATTAGTACCTCCCATTACATGCAGTTAAACAAAATGGACGTCTCATTACCAAAAGGTAGTGTGTGGCCTGGCCAGGGGAAATGAAAAGCAGTATCCAAGCAAAAGAAAACTTTGCCTACAGGCACCCACATTGCTGTCCTCTCTTTAACATGCTCCTTCAGATTTGCTATGAAATTAAAACGTGGATAAAAGTTGTATTATTCAATTTTCTCCTCCCATCTGCACTGCAAGGTGTTCTGTCCAGGTTAAATCACAGGAATCTGGGCTACTCTAATGACACTGCTGCCACATGGACCCACCCCATACTTTTCAAATCCCTTTCTGTAACGGCAGATTGGTCAAAATCAGTCATAATCCAGGTCTCAGAGTCTGTATTCAGGGTCACAGGTCAAGCTACTGATAGATGAGTTTCTATCCTGCCAAAAGGTACTATTCAGTTCTCCTCCCCTCCTCTCTTTGCCAAAGAGCCCTCCACATTGTACTTTGTGCCATCGCTTATGCCCTGCCATTCAGCTTTCTAGAGTAGTAGGAGTACGTGTGCATCGCAAAAAGGAGTAAAAAGAAATCTAATTTCACCTGAAAGGATGAACAAGGAACAATATATCTTCATGCAGTTGACCAACCAACATAAAAGGGATCCTTTGAAACCATTAGCTTGACATCTCAGGAAGAACAGGCATTTTTGTACTTGGATTAGTCTCCCTCGAGAATCTTCACAGTACCCAAACCATAGTCAGATAGACAGTAGTTTGGAAAGCAGCACAGAGCAATTGAATCTGCTGCAGTTTAGGACTCTGCACTCCCTTCTGGACAGCTAGCTCTACTGTCAGGCAATCCCAAACTCCTGCCTTCCCCTATCCCTGTGGGGCAGATATTTGTTCTTTGAAGAATCACTCACCTCCCACAAGAGATAGTTGTGGGCTTCCTGGAGTTAGATATTTGGCAAACTTCAAAGTAGGCTTTGAGTTGATTCTGCAACGAGAGGTAATCTGCAGCCATAGGCAAATGACATGACTAGAATCAGAAGGGGTGTGTTCTACCATAGGACTCTAAGATTAATTGTTTACAATTTGTCTGCTTACTTACAAGTTTGCTTAATATCATGTCATTAAAAGAGCAAAGTGCTGTGCCCTTTTAATACTAAAAATTGTATTTGACTAAAGTAAAATCTTACTAAATTTTGAGAAAATAAATATTACATTATATTTTGCAGAGGTAAAACAAATGCGCTAATATACATTTTCTCAGTTAATGTAAATAATTGGGCAGAGCCTGCTTCAGGGATCCTATGTGCTCCCCAAGCTAGCGCAACAAATGGCCAACTCACATTTTTGTATCAGGAGCTGCATGTAGCATTATGTTACAAAACAGGAAACACACCTAATTATGTTTAGAAAACAAGAAAAAAATGTGCAAAAAACATTTATGAAAGTAATTTCATGTTCTAGGAAAGTTTACATGCATTGAAGTCAAGTTTCATTTGGAGCGTCAGATGGGATACTATTTAATCCAGATGTACATTCCTAGCCTGCTGATTGTCATTTTGTCCTGGGTTTCTTTCTGGATCAACATGGATGCTGCTCCAGCTAGAGTTGCACTGGGTATCACTACAGTTTTGACAATGACCACGCAAAGTTCAGGGTCGCGAGCTTCCCTCCCAAAGGTAAGGAAATAATTTTGTACCAGCTACTTGTTATGAAAAAGAATTATTTGTTTTAATTTTGAAGTTTCTGAAAGATCTATGTAAATATGTTCTGATAAGGAATCAGGAGAAAGTTGTAGCAGTATGGTGTCAAATTGTTGCAATGCCTTTGCATCTGGAGTAAGGAAGGTTTCTGCTGCTTTGTGGGATGCTTGGAGGGTTCAAAGGTATGGATATTTAAAGAGTTTTTACAAGTTTTGACACTCAGTTTTCAGCATTTAAAAGCTGGGTTTTTTTTTCTGAGGCATTTAGGTACCTCACTGTTATGAAAATCGGACATTCTGTCTGGAACTTCATAAACTGCCTGGTCTTTTCTGGACTGTTGGACTCTAAAATACCTTGATGTTTCTGGATATGGCACTTCAGTCCAAAGGAAGAATAAATATAAATAAATATATGTATGTCTATATATAAAATACATTTGTATGTATCTGGATATATATATTTATGTATACAAAACATGTATACACCTAGAAGGTTTCTCTGGAGAATCTTTTCAGTAAGGACTGCCAATGTCTTTGCTTCATGACAGAATTTCCCATGTTCTCATTCAAATGTCATCTGCAAACCTCCATCCTGACTATGTACAAAAATACCCTCTCACCCAAATTTTGTGGACTTTTTAATCCAGGCCAGATGCTTCACATGGGTTTACAGATTACAAACTGGATTCTTTGTTTAGTCAGACTGACAGCTCTTTTAAAGCATGAGCACAACCTGAGTGATTCTGCTGATAGCATTCCCAGCAGAATTTCAGCATGCTCAGACTTTGTAAAATTTTCTGGAAGAGAGCTCAGAGGTAGATCAGTTTACAATAGTCTAAGGCATCATGAGATGTACTCCCTGAAGAAGGGAACAGCAGTTCAGCATCACAGGAACTGGGATCATAAAGTTGCTCTAACAGCAACGAAAGTGCAAATTTTGACTTTTTTATAGATCATGATCAATTCCAAAAAGCATGTTGTATTTTTGTTCTACATTACCCTCAGTATCATATTCTCATTCCAAATACTGTAATTTGCTCAAATGGAGCATATATAGGGCAACTTCAAAAACTGCACAGATTGTGTTACTCTTCTGTTGATGATGAGAAACTATCACTCAAAAATCTGATGACTACAACAGTTGGTTCAGCTTCACTTGTTCACTTGGAGATATGTATAATTTTCCATGCAAACTGACAGCCTTTCATATATTAATTCAGAATTTCAAATGGATAATTCCTTAAACATTTGTTCAGACAACTCAGTCAATATTACCAAGTGAGCACTCTGAAAAGAAAGTCAACAAAGAGATAATCTTGGCAAGGAGCATAGAGGCTCTGTAGATACCAAGTTTGGAAATATTGAAGACTGTGTATAGATGATACAACATGATTCCATGCTGATATATTCCAAGTTTCTTCCGAATTAACTGGTTTGAGAATAAGATATGATACAATCACTGTAGTGGAGATTTCCACCCATGTTTCTAACTGGGCAAACATAGCCTGCCAAGAACCTCTGCACTGTTAGCACGCCCAAAATAATAGAATCATAGAATGGTTAGAGTTGCAAAGGGATCTTAAAGATCATGGGCAGGGACACTTCCCATGAAAGACTTTTTGTCATACACTTTTGATCCAGTTGAAATGTTTCTCCTTTTTGTGTTCTGACTTTTTTGAGTAGAAAAGTATTTGCTGGATAATTTTCTGGGCTTCTGCTGAGTGAAAGAAATGGGAAAATCCAGAATATGTTGACTGTGGCTATTTGATTATTGGAGAGGTTCCTCTCCAGCCTCAGGATTAAATAGGTTCATCTCAGCAGCTGTCAGAGGATGGGTGTGCTCTGGCCCTATTCCACCCTCTCCTGGTGCTTTCTGTTGTGTTGCTTTACCAGAAGATAAGCACCAGAAGATAAGCACCAAGGCTCTCACCGGAGAGCCCAGCACATATTTCTATCCAGCTACACTCGGTGTTTGCAATTCCACTGTGTAATTCAGCTGAGCTGTACTTTACAGCTTTGGTGTTGATATAAGTGAGTTAATCCTGGAGGGGACTTTTGAAAGTGTACCAATTGACTTATAAATGTGATTCTAAGTAAACGCTAGTATACATGCTAGATGATTCCTGCCTTGGATGATTCAATTACACAAAGATATGAGGGATTGACCAAAACCAAAGTGCTTCAAACAAGCTCTGTATGCAAGTGTAGCTGTATGGCCACGTACAGCCACAAAGGTGTCATATGACCTATATCTGATTCCTTACACAAAGAAAGGAGCATTTTTTGCCATTGTTGCAGGTGCCTAGCTATTTAAAACCTGATCTGTAAGTTAATAATAAAATTGTAATTCTTAATAAAATTTGTCCCACTGAAATGTATTTGGAAATAAAAATACGAAACAAACTGAACCAAATCAGTGTTAAATATGAAGTCCCAAAACTGCTCTTTAAAAGTCATGTTTTTCTAAGTCCTATCTACATGTTGTCAAGACACAGGAAATTAGGCTGTCAATAAAATACCCATTTAAAAATTGCTTCAAGCATGAATATGTAAGAGAACATAAGAGACATGACGGGAGGGTTATTTTTGCAAGAGTGCTGGAAGAACAGATGCAATTTTAGTTTGTGAAAGCAATGGAGATTTGAATACAAGAGTTACATTTTTTTTCACTCCCATTATTCTTTGTGTCCTATTCTTCTGTACACACATTTATACAATTTAATTTTACCTTTAATTTGACCACTGTTTCATGCCAAGGGTTTCTTCTTGTTCTCTATTTTAGTAGAGCTTCATCATAAAAATAATAAAATAATCCAAAATCATGAAAACTCACCAACTTTAAAGGAATAATTCCTTTACCAAGGAAATTATTAGGCAAAGTATTGTGATGAGAATATTCCTTGTCAGATTTTTTTTTAATTTCTGTCAGCTTCCAAGTTACTATCTAAACGATGAATGTAGTACTGTTTGGAAATAATTAACTAAATATTGTTCTTAGCCCTGGTATAAGATTACAGGACAGAGTTATGTCGGCTCAAAACTATTCTTTTCCATATTAATAACTAATATTCATTTGGATGCACAGATTTCATAATGGCAGGTCATGGCAACCTAGACGTTAGGCATTCAGTTATTGAAAATTGAACATGAGGTTGAGAGTGCTGAAAAGAAAATAAAACAAAAGGAAAAGAAATGAAGGAATTAAATTAATTGCAGCTGAGGCTTGTGTTTGCTATACATAACAAAAGCATCTAGAAAGCTTCTTCCAAATGAAATGTAGTTGTATTTCTTTGGAATTATTATCTTTGGAGCATTTTGAAACTCTGGCTAAGAATATTCAGTCAAATTCTAGTATCAGCAACATAGTGATAAAAAAAATCAACTTTTTTTTTTTTTCCTTATTCTTCTACAAAGTTGATTTTGTTGTTGTTGTTGTTGTAACAAATGATAAGAATAATCTGTGACAGAATTAAAATCCCATCAGAGCTACCATTCTAGAGTGGAGACCTACAGTGCCCCTTTCAGAACGCACAAAGATTCTCTTCCTCCACAGTTTAGTATAAGCTGAGCAGTATCACGTCCCGCTTCCTTCATGGACATGAAATAATGATTTTCTCTATAGGCAACATCTGCAGAGAAATACTCATCGTACTCTCAACCTCTTCTATAGTGCTGAAATTATTTTGTGTTTGTTACAGAAGTCTTGTGAGGCGTCTTGTAACCAGAGTTACCCTTATTGGCTGTGTTACAGGGTAGTAAGGAACTCATCCAGAAAGCTGGGGTTGAACACCATCCCTTCAGCATGGTTAATCCATTGCTGGGATGCCTAAGAATGCTGATCCAAAATAGCAGGTTTCTTATCAGTTCACCCTCCCACATGTTCATGTGTGTAAGCCTTACCCACATCTGGTATACTGTTTGAGTTCCTCTGGTCATGTCATTGTTTTCCACTTAGAAACTTTGGCTAGATAAATATTTGTGCACCCAGCTACACCATTTGCCAGCTGAACAGAAATCCTGGTTACTAGTTGGGTGATCAGAGCGACCACACATCCATAATGAAACCCTCTGGAAACTCTGAGCTTTCTGTGTGAGTCCTGTGCACAAGCCTGGGAGCTCCTTTGCACCTGGGGCTCGCTGGACTTTCCCTATGCTGAGAAAGTCTATGGCACACAAATGAGGAATCTACCATACATCCATGCAATACTCAGCACATGCCTGGAACCTACACCTTCTGGAAATATCAGACCCATGGCACAAAAACGGCAGTATATATTCACCAAAATATGGACTTGGGAACATCTGGGCATCGTAAAAGGGCACAAAAATATAGAATATGACTTTACATATTTTATGGTCTCAGCTGTGTATAAAATGGGGAAATAAAGGGGAGGATATCAATGTGAAATAGTACAGAATTGTGGGGAAGTGTTAGAAAAGAGTTATTTTCTTCAGAGCATTAAATGACTATTCTCTTGCTATTCTGTTTATTTTTAAACAGCTTCCCTTTTGTTGAATCAACAGAATCAAAAGTTTTAAAGCATTTTCAAAAGAGGCATTTGAACGAATAATTAGGTCTCTGCTGTGTTAGTAATTGGGTGTTTTTCAGATTGCTTTCTTCTCAAAACACTTATATAAACCAAACCTTAGCAACAACAGTCCCAGAAAATGAATTACTTTTAATGCCATAAAGCAAAACATTTGAGGATACTTTAAGCCAAGTCAGTGATAGCCACTGTATTGTACACAGTTGCAGAGAATTCATATTGTGTTACTTTAATGCTCAGTGCTTAATGAATGCATGTTTCTTCCCCAGGGAGTAATCTGTGCAGAAAGAAAGTCTCATTCAAAGCTCACTGAAACCTTTGGAGTCCTTACATTAGCTTCTTTTTGCTTTGGATCACTAAATGCATTACCCAATGCAATAAAAGCATTATATTCTAATAGGTGCAGAGACCTGTAAAACCAAAGTCAATGAAGCCTATCCCCTTTGGCATTAAATGACCGCTTTTATGTGTTCTCCACCATCCCCAACATTTTTGGAGACTTTTCAATATTTTAGGGCTTCTAGCAGACCAGTCTGAGAAAATAACCTTTCTTTTTTTAAACACCAGAAATTATCAAGTAAAGAAGCTCCAAGCATGCAGCACATTTTTTATTTTGAATTATGGTTAAAATTATGTCATAACAACAGTTAAAAAACAAAAAAAAAAGAAGAAATGGTGATAAATAAAAACTAATAGATGCTTAGATGCTGTGATAAGAGATTATATTAGCTTGTGTTCGTATGTTTTCATTGGAAACAGAGCACCTAAAGTGATAGTTTACTCTTTAGTGTAACAAAGCACAGAGACTTCACATTTTAGTGCAGCATTAAGGTAAAAAAGTCCCCAATAATAAATTAACTTGGAATGAAAGAACTACTTTGACAAATTACTTTTACTCTAGTATCAGGATCTGAAGAGGAAATACACGAGTAATTATCATAGGATCATAGAATCATAGAATGGTTAGCGCTGGAAGGGACCTTAAAAATCATTGAGTTCCAACCCCCCTGCCATGGGCAGAGACACCTCCCACTAGATCAAATTGCTCAAAGCCCCATCCAGCCTGGCTTTGAACACTTTCAGGGATGGGGCAGCCATAACTTCTCTGGGCAACCTATTCCAGTGCCTCACCACCCTCACAGTAAAGAACTTCTTCCTAATATTTAATCTAAATCTCCCCTCTTCCAATTTAAAATCATTACCCCTTGTCCTATCACTACCTTTCCTGACAAAGAGTCCCTCTCCAGCTCTACTGTAAACTCCCTTCAGATACTGGAAGGCTGCTTGAAGGTCTCCGCAGAGCCTTCTCTTCTCCAGGCTGAACAGCCCCAGCTCTTTCAGCCTGTCCTCATAGAAGAGGTGCTCCATCCCTCTAATCATCTTGGTGGCCCTCCTCTGGACCTGTTCCAACAGTTCCACATCCTTTCTATGTTGAGGACTCCAGAGCTGGACGCAGTACTCCAGGTGGAGTCTCATGAGAGCAGAGCAATTCAGTAATCATGACATATGTTAATTGGCACTTGGCTTATGTGGGTGTCTGAGGACTTCATACACTCCTTAAACAATTAAGCCAACCCTACTTTCATTAGTTGTTTACAAATTCCTGTTGGAGAACTGATGGTCCTAAACCACTACCTTGATATTTAATATGACTGTTCTGTGTCACATATTCATGTATTTTAATAGTGGCACTGCTGACAAATTTCCACTTTTAAAAAATTTGTTCAGAGTGTTTTAATAGATATAGTAAGAAACATCCTAGTGTTTGTCAGTTTTCTTGACCAGAATAAAAGTGGATATGCTGTCCTAACTCTCAGGAAGCCAGGCTGCACCATCAGGTAACCACAAGGATTGACTCTTCTTTCATATGTCTAGAGGGAAATGTTTTAGCACTCACTTGTTTCATTTACTTCCAATGTTCTTATATAACTTTCTTTTCCCTCATGATTGTAATATAAATTTTATATAATATAAAAAGAATAATTCCCCCCCCACCTTCCCTTTTGTTAAGAGAATCCTGAAACTTGCTTTAGTGCTTTTTGAGCTTGACAAAGCTTGGTATAACTAGATCTTGTATTCAGACAATGTTTTCACTATCTATTGTTATATTCCATTCAGAATTTGAATCTGTTCTACACTACATAACAAAGGAAATCACATAGACTGAACCTATTTTTCAAAAACTCCACTTCCAATATACAAGGGTGGAAAGTAACTGAGCACATCTTTGTTTGCTGAGACTTATTGAAGCAATTATTTGAGTTCAAACTGATTTTGATGAAATATAGAGTTCTCTGTGTAAAATAAGCAGTCCTACAAAATAATATAAAATAAATTCCTGTATTTTATAAAACCTGCTCATCATTCATAGTTCATAAAAGGTGTTTTCTGATTCTGCTCTGTAGGTTTTTCATATTCCATTTCTTTATTCTTACTTCTTCCCCCTTTACTTATATTCTCTCATAAATGGTTTTGAGGCAAAATGTTAATATGTTTGTGCTTGAGGGCAAAAGAGTGTTTTAACTGCAGTGGAAGACGTGGCATGATGATACATGATGGACCAGAGATTACTTTCTAGCCCCTTCAAGTATTATTAGTACTGTGATCATGTTAATACGAGCTTGAAAGTACATGCTTGGCCCCAATAAAAAGAGTGTGTGGTGCTCAGAAACTTCTCTGCTGCTTCCACCTACATTAGCCGGTCTTCTAAAAGACACTTTCCCTTCTTGCAAATCTCAGTCCTTTGATATCTAGGTAGATACTTACACAGCTAACCTATGCAGTTACAACTTCACTGGGAGCAGTATCTCAATTAATGTGACATTGGATGAGCTTTAGCACAGTTATATATGTTGTAATCATGCATTCATTACAGGAAGAAATTATTTTCTTCCATTCCACAAAAATTTTGATTTCTCTAAAAATAAAGATTTGGGTCTGCCATGTGGGTAAGAAGACAAAACCCAGAAGGATCCATCCTTTTTGTGAGAAGAGCAGGAGGAAGAAGGATGTAGGTGTTAAAGTATCAAAATCTGTTGCTAGAAATTGCCATATTATTCTTTTTAGCTTGGCCACAGAAATGACATGTCCTGGTCAATCTATCAGTCTTAAAGTGGTTACATGTTGAAATTCTTGCTGCCTTTCATTCTGTGTAAAGCTGATTGATGAGATAGTGACTGGATAAAGACTAATATGGTTGGGTTTAGAGCAAGTTCTGCTCTATGAAAACAAAACAACTGCTAAGTAAATAAGTTGCTTTTTCCATTCTACTAATATAAACTTTAAATGTGGTTTTCTCTGTAGTGAAGACAGTGGTATTTACTGTACTACAAAAACAGTAGTTGCTGCCATGCATGACAGCTAAAAATATGCAATAAGATGTGTCTGAATACCTCTGGGATGTAGTTTGAGTACTCCTGGCACTTCCTCAGCAGGTTTTATAATGCAGTCATCAGGGAGGGCTGGCATTTAGTGGAGCCTATTTCAAGCATCAGAGCAGGGTTGAAGTTATTGTGCAGACCAGTCTGCTGGTTGTTTCATAACCCTGGCACGGTACTGGGGCTCTCCAGCTTCATTGTCGCACCCTTCAGGACCTTCTGGCAGCTTTTAGCGGTTCTCTGAGGAACACTCCATGCAGCTCTTTCACACACATACAGACGGCAAACCCACTCTGAAGCAACAACGTAAGCTGTTGTGGCTCATTCATTTCAAGTAATTGCAAGCCTTGACTCTATTAGATCATCTAGGAGTATTATTTATGAATATCCTCTGTTAATATTTCATTTGAAATAATGTTGATGGGACCCCCTGGAGTCTGGGAAAAACACTGTCATTTGCGGTGTACCTTAAGGCTACTGTCTCCCAGTCTGAACATCAGTGCACGTTGCATGTGGCTGTTGAGGCAGTTGGGCCACTGACAACTTGCTCCCCCAAAGTTGTCTTCTGGATATAGTGCAACCGTATGATCCCCATTGCTTGAATGACAATATTCTTTTTACCTTTGGAAACATTTCTGTGGAAAGAATTGAATTGTTGATATTGATTCCTGGCTGTATTAACCTCTTCCTCTCTCCCCACCCACCCCTAGAAGAAGACAGAGGGAATTTATTTTTACATCGGCAAAATTCTGTAAGAGGAGGAACTAAATGACTCAGTGTCTTGTTTTTAAATACAGTATCTGTGATATGACATGACTGTGATTTTAATTTACCAGTAGTGTGGCACACTGTTCTTTGTTCTGGTAACATCAGCTTTGGAAATGAATAAATTCTAAACTAGGCATTAGCAAGAAAATATAATAATTTGTCTTTAAGACATGGAAGTACAGTCATGGACTCTAGAATACATCATTACTCACAAAATCTTAGGAGTAAGGTTTTAAACCCTGAATAAGCAGTCTCTTTTCCTCTTTATTTCTTCTTCCTGGAAGCTTGGAGTTAATTGAGATATCTTATCTCAAAGATAGGGGAGCATCAGGGCAAAGAGCTTCGATCCTCAGTAGGTTGCATCTGGTGTTAGACCTCCCTGCCTGTGAGAAATAGACACAGCGTGTTCTTTTTCCTTGTTCTACCAAAGGTTAAGGTGCTGGAGAATTGAGACCAAACTTTCAGTATGTCTGGAGGGAAAATTAAGTGACTAGATCCCAGTAGAAAATATAAGTTACGAAAACAGGGAGAACACATAACAAATGTTCCTCAGAACACATTTTCACTGAAAAGATGGTACAGGTTATGTTAGAAATAATTACTAGTAATGACAAGATGATAATGAGAACACATCAATACAATATCTGTCACATACAGACATACAGGGAAAACTACTTCTATTAAAAGATGCTCTACTGAGAAACTAAAAATAATTCACATTATTTCATTGATATAAAGGGTTGTGTTTTTTCTCTTTTCAGCAAAAGGATCATCTACTGAAATACAATAAACAATGCTATTTTATTGCATACTTTATGATCAACTTAAGACACCTCTTTATTTTCCATGGAATCATGCAGATGGTCACAGACTATAATTAGAGTACCGCTTTCCTGAACTGTACCATGTTAGGCTTGAGTGTGCTCTTCTCATCAAAAACTGACTTAAAAGCAGTTTAAATTTGCATGGAACTGACAAAGAAAAAAAGGAAATGTTAAGAAAGTGAAGCAGCCCAAATGCCAGGATTATAATAAAAACTGTTACAGTTAGACAGTGTGTTCCGTTGCTTTTTCTTGTTCAAACAATCAAACTACTCACTTGCTTTTTTAAGGAAGCCGTAGTTGTCTGACAGGATCTATTTCATGAATTTGTTGGCTGCATTCTGCTGTCTCCTGAACCTTCTAGCAGAAGCAGAATCTGCTCAGAATAAAAGCAAAATCCTGTCACTGGGAATGACTTGAATTAAAGCATTCAGATGCTCAGGCTCCCATTACTTTTTACTAGGGCTCCCCAAAGTCAAGGATGACAGGGTGATGCCACAAAGATAACAGTGCAGAACAACTCAGTTGTGCATATACCTATCCCTGAATATGAAAACAAAAATAACCTTGCTTTTATGTGTCTCAAAATAGCTAAACTACTACTCTGGGAAGTAATGTAGTCTTTTTTTTTTAGGTCTTGTTTTCTCTATCTGTACCATTTAGTGAGTGGCAAGAATAAGACAATTATTTTCTTAACTGGTTAATTATTCTTCCTGAAGCTGGTTCACATGTCATTCTTTAGTAGTGGTGTAGAGCTGATTTTAACTGGGTAGTGTTGTTTTTTTGGTAAACAGGAAATTAGAACCTTTTTTTTTAAAAAAAACCAAATTTCCGATGCTCTATTAGAATGGGGACAAACACTGCATCACTCAAACTAGAAGTCCTATAAGCCACCCACACCGCTGCATATAGAGGTGGCTTCTAATCTTTCTCTACATTGATGGGGAGTAGACATTTTGCAACAAGACAAAGAAGTGTATATTTCACATGCTTCTGGGCAGCACTTGTAGCTTGGCAAATGATTTCATGGTGAATTGTTTAAAGGTAAAACTCTCTTACTGAGTGCAGCTATATGAGTTGATTAGCTTCTTGCATTAATGAGGTTTTAGTAAAAGCTTTTCCCAAATTGAAATGCATGTCTAATTAAAAGACTGTGAATTGCCTGAATATGGGAACTGCACTTCATGACAAGCTCATCTGGCCAGTTTCATTCATGATTTCCATGATTAGGCTGACTTCCTCCAGATGTACTTCCCACTTAGTTAAGGAAAGACAGCCTCAATAGCAGCTGTTGTCTGCAACAGAGTTCAAAAGCATCTTGCCCAGCTCCTCTGTCTGCCATCTGTGAAACAAATTTTTAAAATAAATCCTTCCCAGTGGTAGCTGTTGTCCTCTTTATGATTTTTTTTGTTGCAATTCATACTCTTTTGAGATGATCTTCTGAAAAACAGATAACTGACAATAACCCCAAAGAGAGAATGAAAATGAATTTTCAGCTATAATATTTTTAGCTAAAACCAAATTCTACTATTTTCAACTAAAATTAAATACATAGTTCCTCCTAACTCCTCTTTGTCTGTGTAGTACACATTGTATTTAGATCTGTGCTCCAGCAGTGATACACATTTCAGATGGGGTCAGCCACTTTCTACGAGGAACTGCTTTTTGACAAAGAATATCCCTTTCTTTAAGGTATACTAAGGGTAGTTTAGAATAAGGTTCCCATTTATTGGAAATTTTCCCGATACTATTGCTATTGACTTCCAGTCACCACTGTCTGATTTCTCCAGGACATCGGGGTTTTTTTAATTTTATTTTTGAACCTGTCTTGTTACTTGGAAATCAAAAGTTAATCAATCTAAAAATATATGAAAATTTTGACATGAAAATGGAAATTATGGAAATGGTTCAACTGACATTCTTTTGAAAAACTGAAATTGTGATTTGTAACTTTTTTCACATTTTCTTTTTTATTCTAATTTAGAAGACATTTCTGAAACATCATAAACACCCAGGGAAGGGAAAAGCCACATCCTGCTCAGATCTAGCATTTATTGAGATACTAGGCACTTTTCAACTTTAAAAATATTAAGACTACAGAGAAAAAATACTCTAATTAAAACTTTACTGCAATCAAAAGATCAAGCTTGGGCACTTGAGAGAGACATTCTGAGAAGAGAATAAATCAAACTGCATAGTAGTGAGCTTCAGCCACGCTCATTGTTGCCAGTATATGAAGCCTCAAGTCATTAGAGCACAGTTTAATCAGTTGTTTCTGTTCTGACATGGCTTAGTGACTTCTAGAAATCATAGGTCTTCCTTTTTTTTCCAAGTCCAGAAGGGACAATGTGGACTTCTAGGATAGCACTGCTCTTTTGCATCCAATTGCTGTTAGAGCTGTGTTCTATAAATACCCTATGTTTGCATTAAGTATGGCTTAAAAGTGTGCAGTCTTATCTTGAATATGAAGTTTGGGAGTTTATTTCAATCAATACCATGTATATTCTTAAAAGGAAATGTTTTTTTAGAGACTGAGGATTCTCTGGCCTTACCCTCAAGTTGGTGTTCCTTGCTAGACATTTCTTATCTGGTCTCCAAATGCTTTCCAGACCAGCGTCTTTTCTCATTCAAGAAAACCTATGATGAATTTGAGTAAACTTTTGATCTCTTTTTTTCATAAACTAAACAGATTGAACTTCTTTTGTCTCTCCATTGTACAATGCCTTCTTCCCCCTTCAATCTTGTATCTTCAAGACTATGCCAATATCATGTTTTTAAATATAGCAGTCACAACTACGCTACCGTGGGAACTATTAATACAGCTTTCTTCCTTCTCCACCTCCTCTGTTCTGTTTATAGACTCTGTAGTTATATACACGTTTTCCCCATAGCTTTGCAGAGCTGATGTTCAGTCAGTCCCTTTCACTACCACCCATGATGTGCAGTACAGCCACCCTACCTACAGATGTGGTTCCATCTTTCACTTCAGCAGTGTGACCTGGTGCTGGGCTCTTTTAACAAACCCTTGGCTTGGAAATGCCTAGTAATCCTAATTATTATATACCTTATTATCTCATTATTTATTGTTTTACCATTCTTCATTTCTTCTGATGCTTCTCTTCATTTTTCCAGGTGTTCATGTTCTTCTGGTTTTACCTGTCTTTTAAGTATTTCCTTTTTATTTTTTCTTTTCTCAGTAGTCAGGGCTATTTCTCCTTTTCCTGTAATGCCATTAAGGGTATTTAAAACCCAAATTTATCCTTTTTGATGGTTATGGACTTGCAGTTACTAAAATCTTTAACTCTTGTATAGTTGTAACATACTCAGTGCTAGTAAATAAGAAAAGATTTTTGATAGTCTGTGCTTATGCCATGTAAATTAGGACAAAGTTATTGCTTTCTGAAAGGGCAGCTGATTGTAAATAGTTAATTCTTAGCAGGAAGAAAGTTACAGAGAAAACTACTCATAAGACATATCAGAATGTAAATAAGGACACAAAGGAGGACTCTGAAAATTTCTGCATCTTTTATTACCATTCACGAAATAAGAAGGTATACTGAGAACTAAATTGAAATAAAAAGGGAAAAATTAGATTGAGTAGGGCACCTGGGAGAGGCACGACTGCGTGACAGAAGCTCCAAGTCCCCAGCCAGACATATAGTTGGCAGTTTTGGTGCGTGAGTGAGAAGTAAAAATTGGTAAGAAGTCAAGTCTGTGCAACATCAAATAGGAGCAATGCGGGTTAACATGAAACACATAAAAGAGAAATTTATGAGTTTCATTAATCGTAGGTTATAGTGGCAACGTTAGCCTGAGAGGAGAAAAAGCTCTCCATAAGTGAAGTTGGATAGTCATACATTTCTAGTGTCAATTAAACTGGATAAGGAGAATGTTAAAAATAGCAAAAATTTAAAAATGTAGACTTACTTTTGGATTTCAGGAACTGTAATAATGTGAAGAGCTAGTTTTCCACCTAAGCAAGCTAAAAAATACACAGGAAAAGGGGGAAAAATTGCTTGAAATATGGGAGTAGAGGGAAGAGAGAGGAGGAAATGGATTACAAGACCCTTAATAGTTGTCACTTAAAATCAACTAGTGATGTACATGCACTGAAAATATTCATATGCAAAGAATATCAATAGAGGAATATTTTTCAGCTGTGGTTTGTTATAGACTGAGGAAAGAGTGAAATAGCCCATAATGGAAAGAAATTGTGTCCCATTTGCATTTGCATTTCTAAAGTTTTCCAGAGAAAGACAGAGCAATTTTTCCACTTAGACTAATGATGGCTCCTTTATTATATGCATCTGTATTTCACAAGCAATTTTAAATCAGAAAGTAAATATTGGATTTTCAGACCTGCAGTGAGATCCAGCTGTCAAAACTGAGGTGGCTGAAAGTTGTTTTAGACTGCCTTTCTAGTCAACAGAGAGGATGAGGCACCTCCACTGCCAAATTTTTCTGATGCTCAGACAGTTACACAAGGTGGGTCAGGTGAACTGCTTGTTTCAAGTGCCAACAAAGGAAGCCAGGGTGACCAGGCTGAAAGTCAGATTGCTGAAGTGATGTGAGGTAAATCCAATCCCAGACACTCAAGATGAAAAACTAGTAAAATGTGCATCATGAAGTAGAAATATTCAAAATATTAAACATTTTTAATAAATTATTTGAATTGCACTTTTTATTTATTTCTTTCTTTATTTTATTTTTGTTTCCAGGCAAGTGACTATATAAGAATCTTTTTACCTACATCTACTATTTCTGTGTGATTAACGTCAAACCTGTCTTATTTAGGAAAAGAAATTATTTTTTCCTCCTCATTCTCTTCCCCGTGTAGTGCAGCATGGATTAGAACAAGTGAATTGTGGATGAGGTGGTATCCAAACCCTTGTTTCATTATGGTCTGCTACACATCTGTTAGCATTTTGGACAAATATGTTACAGGAGATTCTGTATAGAGCCAATGAGGCTGCCCACAGGGCATAATTCAGTGTCCAGTACCAGTTTTACTGGCAAAGAGCTGCATGATCACAAGGACTCAGTTTGACTCTTGCAGCTGTAAATAGGAAAGAAAATTGAATACATACAAAGCAGAAATAATTGAAGCAGCAGATATGTAACTTCACAGTGGATTAAAAAAAAAATCAATTCTCAGCATAAACTAGCACAGGATTTTGTGCATTCTAGGAGGAAATCAGAGAAAAGGGCTTATATTAGTTAGTAATTTCTTCAATGCAAGCGTTTCTAGATAAAAATGATTTAAGTATTTCAAGAATGGATTGCCATCAACTAATCTTATCAAATCCTCCTGCATATAAAATGGTTACATAGTGTACTGACTGGAGGCAGCATTGATTTTCTTACATCACTTCGAGGGATATATCAGTGGCATTTTTCCCTTTATGCATAGATCTTCCATCCATAGGGCATTTATATAATGCTCCTTACTCTATGAGAGCTCTGGGTTGCATTTTTTCACATAGGGGATTTTCAGGCCTTTGTAGATGTCATTATGATTCTGCATGTTTGAAGTAGAGAGAGGTGAAGGCAAGGCATGCATCGGTCTCTGATTTAGGAAGTATTTCTCACTCTGTGCAGAAGACCAATGCTAGAATCTAGTATTTCATGTCAGAACTTCTTGTTCACTGGGGTCATATTTTATTTGCTATTTTTTTGTGTAAATACATTTACAATTCAGTGGGTGAATAAGGTTACAAGTGTGTCTTAGAATCTAATGTAAAGTATTTAATTGAGTCCTTTGCTTTAGCGTGCCCAACAGGCTATGTGGGGAGATCATAAAATTTTACAGAAAATAAAAAGCTGAGCTTTTCTGGATGAATTCTGAGTATTTTCAGATCTGTGGATCTCTCATATGCATGGAGCAAGGACACACCATGCAACAGAGATATGCTTTTCAGAGAGGAGTCTAAATCTTCAGTTCATTTAAAATGAAACAACTCCTCTGGCTCATTTACCAACTGGACACCTTGTTTGAATAAATTTATTTTTTAATAGAAGATTATTTTTCTATTATTACTTCAACATTCTATAGATAAGTATCTTCTTTTAATGGAAAAATTTAGGGTTTTTTTTTTTTCTTCAGATGATCCAGAATAAAAATATCCAAGAAAAGCTTGAAGTGTTTCCATTTGGATGCACTATTGCAACAACTTCAGGTAGAAAGGGAATCACTTGTGTCATAGTCACCTTTCTTCCAAGTCCTTCCCTGACATTTCATGTGCTTTATTGCTCTCTGTAACACATTACCAGCACCTTCCAAAAGAACGTGTCACAGGATATGTAGTCTGAGCTGAAAGAAAATCCCATAGAGATCCCAGGAGAACAAAGAGCTAAATAATATCCCAGCAAATATGTGGTAGTCCTTCCTTATTGAATGACTTTTGGTTTGTCCCAAATTTGAAAGCTGACCGATGTATGCTGCTGTGTGTGTCCTTGCTAGTTCCAGTGTTCCATTAGAGGGAAGCTGCTGTTAGCATTTCAACACTGTTCACATAATCGTTTATAGAATCATAGAATCATAGAAACATTTCTCTTGGTGTCCTAGTTTGAATGACACAGGACTAATTTCTCTTTTAATGCCTAGAAAAACTGCATTTTATGAGACTCTCGAGTCTGAATTTGTGAAAATATTTACTTTATAGGTTGCTATGGTATGTGGGTTTTTTGAGTTTCAAGATCTCAGTGGTTTTGAGCCTTGCCAGGTGCAGGTATGAGGAGGAATGAGACCCAGGTGCTTGACCCAGGCTGGCCAACAGTATTTTTTCATATAATGAATGTCACATTCAATACAAATTAGAATGTTTGCTGAGAAGTTCTCTCTCTTCCTTGATGTCTGTGATCCTGAGAACTTCTTGCCCTGGTGCCAGATCCCTGAGCCCTTCCCTTCCTCCTGAAGCCATTGTACTTGCAATGTCTGACGTTTCCTGTCCATTGCCGGGAGTGCACAGCTTCCTGCCGATAGAACTGGCTGGGTATAATCCTTGTATATTTTATATTGGTATTGCTGTCAATATTGGTTCTATGCTGTTATTAATGTTAATTATCTAGTCTTATTCTATTAAATCTGTTTATATTTCAGAACTTGGGTTTCCTTGTTTTTCCTGATTCCTCTTCCCAGGTGGGGAGGCATCATTAGGTGATAGAATAATTGTCTGAATGACAATAAATTGTTGTGGGTTCTTCAAACCATAACAGCTGGAAAAGACCTTTAAGATCATTGAATCCAACCATTAACCTAACGCTGCCGAGTTCACCACTGTATCATGTCCCTTAGCACTACATCTACCTGTCTCCATGTACCTCCAGGGATGGTGACTCAACCAGTTACCTGGACGGCCTGTTCCAGTGTTTGACAATCTTTTCAGGGAAGAAATTTTTCCTAATATCCAATCTAAACCTCCCCTGACACAACTTGAGTCAGTTTAGTCTTGCTCTATTGCTTCTTACTTGGAAGAAGTGATTGACCTCCCCTGGTCAGTGGTAAGGTCTCCCCTGAACATCTCTTTCTCCAGACTAAACTCCAGTTCTCTCAGCTGCTCCTCATAAGACTTGTGCTCTAGACCCTTCACTAGCTTCATTTCTCTTCTTTGGACATGCTCCAGCACCTCACTGTCTTTCTTGTAGTGAGGGCCCAAAACTGAATGCGGTATTTGAGATGCAGCCTCATCAGTGCTGAGCATGTTACGTGATTTATCATCTCTCTGTTCTGTTGTGTCTTGGTCATTTCTACAGTCTAGGATCCTAAAACAACAGGGAGCTTTGCTACTTGAGTAAAATACTTCTGTAAAACCACAAGTTCCCAGTACGTCCATCTTGCGGAAATGTTTGCTTTACTCTTATTCTACTAGATAACTTTCAGTGCAAGAGTTTAGATTTAAAACTAGCAGCATTCCCCTCCCCTGAGAATTTTATCAAGGATATTCTACATGTTCAACACTTCTGTTTACTGCTACATCACAAAAAGCCTTCAACTATTTTGCCATTGCTATTAATGCCCAGTAATAAGAGGCAGATATAGCAGTAGATAAGAGCAATGCAATTGAATTTGAGTGTTAGAATGGAATTGGAGGAAAGTAATTATCTTGCATCCTTTTTGCCTTTAACTGTCATTTCTGATGCTATGGACTTGGCCAAAAAATCTGCAAATTAGTGGTTTCATACAAAACCAAATCTGCACTGGAAAAAACGTACAAAGCAATCTATAATTGTACTGTTCATGTCACTTGTAGAAATGAACTTGAAGTGAACATATTTATACAAATGTTTTCAAACAGCCACGTATCCTCCCTCCTCCTACCTCTCTTCCCTCCCACATAAGCACACGCCATCTGGAGTTGCCAGGATACTGTGAGAAAGGTTGTTTTCTCAGGGCTTCCAGCTGTTCCCAGGTACAGAAGTGTGATTGCTTTGGAGAGGGCTTCTCTTTGTGGGGTTTTCATGTCACGTTGGCAGGCTCGAGAGATATGCATCAGACATGAGGTATGGAAGACGCCTCTGTTAGTGCTTTCTGGGTGAGGAACGTGAATATGTGAGAATACACTGGAGCACGTGCTTGAGATTTGCTCCTTCCAGTGTGTTGTTCACATTTATCCCAGTTAAACATCACTGAGCTTATCTGGTGTTTCTGGCAGTAAGGAAGGTGCTGACATCACCTACTCTACCCTCCAGCAGTGCACAGGGGTTGCAGTGATACTTTGGATTCATACTTGTATAGCAAAGCACCAAAGTAGTCTGTTGAATAATAGAGATGTTGACCATATTGGGGACTCTTTCAGCACAATCTTTTTTTTTTTTTATTTGAAAATATTGATTTGTGAAATTCGGGAAAGTATTCTGGGGTCAGGATAATTTTTTATGATCCCAGAGTAACAGGCAGACTGAAGTACAGAACTGGGAAATTGAGATCTCTGAGTCTGATTAAAACCAGATCTGATTTTAATTCTAAATAGCATAAACTAAAGCTTAACTCACCTGGCTAAATAGAAATTACTGAAATAGATGAGCTGAATTATGCCCCATACATGTCTGTTCCTCTTCCCTGATTATAGAAACGATGGGTCAGATGTATAGCTGTAAAGATACTGCAGTTAGGTGAAATGACCTCCCCCTGCCATCGTACATATCTGCTGCTAGCGCGCTAACTACTGTTTTATTACCTATTTTAGTTTATGAGCTTCTCCCGCTACAGTGGCTTATGAAAAATATAAGCAGATAACTGTTTTGTTTCAAAATAGTGGAACAAAACCAGAAAAAAATAATCAAACTCCAAGTATTTCCAAGACGTAATTCTTATTTTCAGACTGTTGCACATGCATGGCTCATATTTCAGAAAATATGTTCTGGAAAGTAGTGAACTCCAGTTTTAGAAACTAAGGTGAACAAGTAATTAGTTACACATGGACTACCGACAGATGCTGTGCAAAAGGGAGTAACTTGGTCTATGGGTGTGTCAGCTGTGAATGGAAATGAAAGATGATTTTACCTCTTTACGTAGCATTTTTATGACTAACACTTGAGTATTGCCTCTTTTATGTGAACAGGAAAGATAGAATTCATACCTACTTTAGAAAACTAAAAATTGTATTATTTATGTAGTGGTCCTGGCTATAATTTTACTCTCACCTCTTTTTTTTGCTGAGATTACCAGCCTCTCCTTGAATTTTCCATTTTCACAGTCTGTGCCGAAATGCTTTGACATTGTCCTGCTGTCTTATATGATAAAGCTCTGCATGATCTAATAGATTCAAGCAGGTAGGTGCAACCTATGAACACACACAGCTTATACAAAGAACGACAGCATAGGCACTGACAAAAATGACAACGGCATGTTTCAGAGTTTTCTTCCCTTTTTGTTTGTCATAAGACATGATCCAGAGCTGTAATCCAGGTGGCTAAATTGCTTTGCAAGAATTTAACTTCTTTTCCCCCTAGTTCAGCTTTGATTAACTGACTATAAATTCCCAGTCTAAACTAACCAACACAAAATCCGTTTGCTTAGCTGTCTCCAGTGTGCCAGCAAAGCTGCTGCGGGTAAACTCAGCTGTGCTAGCTGGATGCTGGCTGCCTTGGACACTGTCAAGGGAGGCTCGGTAAGAGCCAGTGGCAAACTGCATTAAACTCTCAAGTGCTGTGCTTACACCAGGCTTGCTTTATAGCCCTCTGAGGTGTATGCGAACTCCCTCGACTGTGGTAGGGCAAATTATGTGAGTGAATCAGGTAGATTTTGTCCAGCCAGTGTCTCCCTCTACCAGTCATTTCTTGTAGTGATATCGTGTGTTTGGCATCAAGCAGACAAATTGCATATAGGTTCCTAAAAAAGCTCAGTGTCACATGAGCAAAGGCTGATGTGTTATGCCGTAGTGCATATCCATAGGTATAGTACAGCCAGTGGTATAAACACACACACCTTGTAATATAGACATAGCAACCTCCAAATAGTAGGAGAAAACTTTCACCACTAACTTCCTACAGAATGCAGTGTTTTGTGGTGACAGCAGGCAAACAGACATGGGAAAGGTATACTGGTAAAACAGCTAAGGGTTAATTTACTCATGTCAAAAGACGTTCTCATACCACATAGAAATATTCTAGGCTCCATAGTGATATCTGAGAATCAAATGCAAAGGGTTCATGCTATTTAAGGGCCCACACAAATCATTACTGGCAGGTTAATCCTTTAAATGTCTAAGCTCTCTGTGCTATTTCAGCAGCAGTCTCACCCTTGACCCAATGGGAAGTGAAGAATTCTAGTTGGTGCTGAAGCCTTGGAATGCAGCTTTCAGAGGCAATGTATCTCACTATCTTTGAAACGTGCTGTAAGCATTTTCCAAGAGGGACAAGACATGGTCATATCTTAGGTCCAGCAGCACTTCAGAGGCATGGGAGATATGGAATTAGCTTCTTGGTTTGTCTAGAGCTAAAGACAAGAAGCTTCTTCTTGAAATGTGCTTAACTAAGTCTGTTGTTATATGTACAGTAGCAAAAAACCTCTCTTTCCCCCTCTCTTCCCGTTCTCTGTCCCCAGATCTCTTGGCACTTTTCCGCTCTCTTATAATTGGCAGTAGCTGGGAGGTAAGGCTATTGCTTATTATAAGTTGGTACTTATTTTTCTCTGAATGATGTTGAACATAACACTCTACCTGCTGAATGTTTGCTTTGTACTCGTGGTTCTCAACCTTTGCTTGCCCGTGGTCATTAATATAAAAAAGTTCAGCATCCTACTTGGCTGTCAGTCTGGACAACAGCAGAGCCCATTAGAAGCTGCAGGTAACGTTGCTGACAGTGGGGGAGGTTAGAGTTTTCTCATCTGCTGGCAGTTGACAGATTCTATCTGTGATGAAGTGCTGACAGAAGAAGTAGGTTTCAGTCCCTAAATCTGAGGCAGGGAAGTTGTGTTCCTAGCAAGTGCAGACAGTTAGGTATCTGAATGAAGAAGTTCACTGGTAGATCAGCTGATGCAGTTCTATAGAGGCATTATTTAATTTTTCTGTGTGTGTGTGCATATGTGCTCTGCAGTTGGTGGCCATGATATCTATACATTCACAGCCATGGTTTAATTAATCCTTTTATGGATAGAACTTACCATGGCATGAAGAAAGCAAATCTCTTTAGCCTGTATAAGGAGTCAGTGCTGCCCATCCACATGAACTCCTTCAGAAGGCAACTTATTGACTGCAGGTAACCAGGATGAAAAAAGAAACTAAGGTTTAGATTACAGTAATTAGAATTTACTGAGCAAGTGAGGCCCAGCGTGAGTATAAGAATAATTGGTGATTTTACCTCTTAGAGAAAAAGAACAGCTATTTTACTATGTGTCCCCCTTGTTGCCCCCAGGGCAGATGGCCTAATGTTTTTGATTGGGACTTTTATAAAGGTGTGAAAATAACCCACATTAATTGCTGAGTTTCTACCTCTGAGACTGATGGAAGCAAATGCAAGGACTGAGGAAGAGAACACCATGAGACAGGATTTTCCAGAAGCATTATGAGAACCATCACTCTTCTTGTTTTTCAGACAGATTTGTGCCTCCTCAGAACCATTAGGACAATAGCACACCTGAATTTCTTATAAGTGCACAAGCCCTAATAGAAACCGAAAAGTAAAATTGACGTGCCCTTTGCACCCTCTCAAAGACATAACTCCAACTGAAAGTCTGATGGTGATTTGTCTCTATGTTCATGACTTAAGTATAGAAAGGGACAATTGAGTATCCCTTCCTAACTACAAATAATGTTTTTAGCATTACTTCAAGCCTTTTCTTACAAACTTAGAGTCAAAATAAATCCTTACCCTGAAGTTCATATTTTGCTTCCTTCAATTCAGCGAACTTTCACTTTCCAGAAAAAGGAGTTAAAATGCTGCAAATACATGGGTCCTGGAGAAGAGTCTAGTGGGTAGGCAGGAGTGGCAGCCTCACAAATGGGGCGCACTGATGTGTGCTGATTGTTTTAGATGCTGTGCTGAAACTCCATTGGAGGAAGAGTTCAGCAGCTCATACAACTGAGGTGTTTTAGTGCCTTCCATTTCCATTTCCATTGCAACAGTCTTTCTCTGAATCCTTTTATGACCATTTCCTGTACTTCAGTACACCTTTCCATTTGCTTCTTGCATGTCCTTGGGACCTCCTCCCTGCTTTCACCTTCCTGAGCACAGATCAGCTGACAGCTGAACTAGTGAGACAGTCTCTGAGACAAGTACCAGAGTATTAGGTCAGACCTACAGGATGGTAGGGGTGAGAGCACAGAGTCACCGCAGGGAAAGGGAGAAGGGCTCAACTGGCTCCTTTATTGTACTTCTGTTGGTTTGTTGGGTTGTGATGCTTCCTCTCAGCATTATGGTCATAAAGGGTCCCTCCTCCCCAAAACAGACCACAAACCAACCTGTTTTTCTCAGAAGCACCATCTGCTCTATTATAGAGAACTCATATCCTCAAACGCTGTTTCTTTTCATTCTGTGGCCCATCGTGTCTGCAGCCTCTGCTGTTTATTTGCATTCTGCTGAATTGCAGTAGATTTCAAGTCTCAGTTTCTAAAAACAAAACTAGTAAACTCGATCATATGGCTGTGTTCTTCCTCAGCATTGACTGGGTTCCTGATGGATCGTCCTGGAATAATATCCTGGAATAGCTCTGACCAAAGTTCTGCCATCATTATCTTCTGCAGCTTATGTATTAAAAAAAAAAAACCAAAACATGCAGCCAAGGCAACTCTTCAGTAGGCTGCATGGTCAGCCTAATCACTTTTTCTCAGAAAGAGAAAATGCATGTTTCAGTATACATTTTGAAAAGCCTCTGTAAAATGGAGATTTTAATTGTGCCGAGTATCAGCTTACTATTAAAATACATGAGAAAAGACTTTGAAAGTGTCAGGGATTCACTAAAGGAAATTAAAACAATATGCATTTCTAGTTAGTACTGAGTGAAACATCAAACATCTGCTGCAGGTTATTATAGAAGGAGAAGACAAACAAAAAGGGCAAATGTGTACTCTCAGCTGCAGGGACTGGAAGGATGCAGCATGTAAATGCTATTTGGAGAAGTCCCTGCTCACTCTGCATTGCTCCCCGGAAAGCCAGGATCTCTTGTGCTGGGCTCTTCAACTCCTGAACAGAGCCTGTGCACAGCAGGGAATCAGCAAATGGGCTGGAGAGACTGAGGAAGGTGTCTGGCTGTAGGGAGCAGAGAAAAAAGCAGCAGAGGTTGTTTGTTACACGTTCAGGCATCAAATGCGGGACACATGGTGGATCCCAAGTTGTTTCAGTTTGCCCCCATTGTGGGAATTAATTAGTTGATTGGGAAACTGAGAGAGAAGAAAGGCTCAGTAGAGGTACTTTGGCACAGGGCATGTGGTGGGGAACAGATGCTTCCTAAGGAATGGCTCTGAACCTAGCAGTCTGTAAGCTGGGCACTGAGGAGTACTAATAGTGTACACCTACCACAATATTTTTTTTTTCTACTGGTTGTTTTCCAGGGTAATATGTTGTTCATATCCTGACACTAATCTCTTCAGTGTGAGATACTCTGGAAACAGAGTAGGTACAGACCCTTCAATGCGTGATGAATTCCAGGATTCCCTGAGTCAAGTGTTTTCAGATTTGGAGTTTACTCACAATTTCTCTGAGGTTGTAGGGCATGGCTCATGTCCAGAAACAGCCAGATTACGAGGATGTCCATATTCAATAAAGCAAATGTTGGACCTCATGTGTATGTGGCAAGCAGCTGAGCAAGGACATCTCATGATGATGGGCTTACTGCACCTGCCATGTAAGATCTACTGTGGCTGCTTTGCCAAAAAAACTATCATTATTGTTGAGACAGTCCTATGCAGCTCTGTATACTATGGTCCAGGTAGTTCTGCTCCAGTCACCAAACTTTGCACTCTTCCCTTTTCTGAACTCCAAAAACAGAGATGAGGAGGTTTCCCCAGGACATAATACACACTTGAAACATTGGACTTCCTCGTTTGTTCATCTTATGTTTTCACACTGCAGGCTCTAGTACATGCAGTACCACAGAAAGAAAGAAACTATGGAGATAGAAAAGACTGGAGATATCTTCCACCCCTGCAGGTGCAGCAGGCAAAGGATGATGTTGAACTGCCTGTAAAATCCCCTTCTCGCCCTGGTCTGTGGGGCATAAAAAAGAGCAAGTGCTTACAAAATGTCACAATTTCACACCAACAAGCTTCAAGAACCTGCATATTCCTTTGAGGCTGGTGATTTTAAAATACTTGAAATATATTTGTATTGTGTTTATCATCTCCATTTTCACATCAAGGAAACCTGTCAGCAATTTGCTATGGGGATTGGTAGAAGGGATGGGGAGATTGCGCTGGCCACTTTCGTCAGCTCGATGCCCAATAACATGTCAAGCCCAGCTCAACATGCTTATTCTCGATGGTGCTCACTTTCATGACAAGACAGAACTTTAGTATTAGCACCTAAAGATACATGTATATAGAGACAACTGTGGCTGCACCACCTGTGCTTTCAACTTTTCCCTTTTAGGCAGTGTTAAACAAGTCTTAAAAGAATATATATCAATTTTGTCACTTAGGAATGGCTAAACTGACTGCTCTATACCACAGATCTGATCCAGAGGTTTTCCCAAGGGACTGTTCATTGTAACTGCCAATGCTTTAGATATATAGTCACAAGTTTTTAGAGGGGTAGTGATGAAAGACAAGAAAATTCTTCTCCTGTCTGTTTGTAAGGAGTCACATGGAGAAAATGAGGGGCAATGGGTAAAAGTTGCATCAGGAAAAGTTTCATCTCAATATAAGAATTATTTTGTTTACATTGAGTACAAACATTGACTGGAAGAACCTCCCCAGGGATGGGGTAGAGTCATTGGACATTTTCAAGATGCAATTGGACAGTTTGGTTGATAGACTCATCTAGGCTCCTTTTCCCATGAAAAGTTGGACCAGATGGTCTTTGGAGGTCCCATCCAATCTGGCCTGGCCCATGATTCCAGGATTTTTTTTTCCTATAATACAAATCTCTGCTGATTCAATAGCTTTGGGAATTCGATGTCTTTGAATTTTTGTCCTCCTGTCAAATTGAATTCAAATTGCTTGATTTCTTCCAGATTCTGAGAAGTGGCAGAGAGAGATATGCATGGACCATCAAAAGGGACGTGCACAGCAATACAGAGCTCTTTTCCTTAGAAGTCAGGCTAAAAGCTGAAAAATCAGAATATGGAAACATCTGTTACAGATGTTATTGTTCTAGAAACTGTGACTTTATAAGTTGCAGTATATACAGCAACCTTCTTTGCCTTTATACACTTTCAAACGTGTTGTAATTTTTCACATAGTCAATAGTGTGCTGATTAGGCTGGTGTCAATTAAATGTCAGTATGAAACTTTATAACATGCACAAGAAAAAAGAGAGAAGGACTTTGTATGTGATTAAACATCAGTTTTTCTTGGAATGTGGAAGCCAAAAATTAGGTAACATGATGCTCTGCATGACTGACTCTTCCAATGAACTTAACATCCAGTATCCTGTCAGGTAATTGTAATTAAATAGCTGACAGAGAGGTAGCTTTTGTCAGCTAATGTTGTATGTTACTGGCTAATCAGTTGTGTCAGGTTAGTCACGTCATAAATTGTGATAAACCAGGTCACATTTTGTGAAGTACGCACAACAAACGTGGGTTCCACAAATTAATGGAGCTGGCAGTGTATCTTCTGCTAGGGCAGAGTTAATGAAAGAGAACTGGAAACTTGCTAGCCATTGTAATGGTTATTTGAAGTGGACAAAAGATGTCACACATAACTGTGACCAGTTTTAGCCATCTGGGATTTGACTAACATTTTGTGATCCTTGCACATAAATCCTTCCAGGATCTGGCTATCTGCAGTGTACCTAAAATTCATGGCAGGGAAAGGCAATGAGTAAATGTGACATCCAGAAAAATTACATCACGTTATCAGATGCAGATTTTTACATTGTTTTGTTTTAAATTCAGGATCAGAGCAGGGTGAAAATGTCATGATTTAAGCAAGGATTTCAGCTAGACATTTTTCAGAGAACAAAAACCGATGAATCAGTCATGCAAAGAGAAAATAAGCTGTTTTTCTTGACCTTCTCAAGGTATGAGTAACTAGTATTGGCCTGTTATTCTTATTTTTGTGTGGAAATTATGGAGTTGTCATACTCATTCTCTTCCCACAGCTCACCCACTTTGAATACATAGGTCATGCAAAAATACTTACACAAAATGCAATAAACATCTCACAAAGCCATTGGCAAATTATATGCCAATGACACTATCATTGATCTTTTATTTCAGCATGCATTCATGTTAAAAGCCTAAAGGAATAGAAGGCCTGCTGTGAATCTTAATGTGATTACCCTTTTGGTAAAGAAACTGAAAGAATGCTTTCATTTTGCCCAGGAAACTTGGTATTTCAGAAGTACTTTAACATGAGTGCTATAAATTCACAAAACTTTTTGAACACTTGGTGCATGGGCACTTTTAAAAAATTGTTTCCATAATAACATGGAGCTTGAGTCTTGGGAAGAATCCTTCCAAAACCTGAGTGGTTTAAAGATTGGAACAGAGCTAATTTAAACCAGGATCTGTCCACTACAGTTTCCTCAAGAAAACAAACTGGCTGATACCACTGAGGTTTGAGTGTGTCCTACATAACAGAGGAACAAAAGGGGAAGAATTTTCTAGTCTTCCATTACTATCCCACTAAAAATTGTGGCTTTATTTCTAAAGTATTTCCGCCTGCAATGAGCAGTCCCTTGGAAAAAAATATGGGTCAGATTTGTGGCACAAAGCAATCAATATGTGCATTCCTGAGTGGCAAAATTGCTGTACAGGTTGCCTGATTAGTTTGACATTGCCTGAAAGGGAAAAGCTGGAAGGTGAGGTGGTGCAACCACAGTTATCTCTATATACACGTATCTATAGGTGCTTACACTGAAGCTCTGTCTTGTCATGAGATTAAGCACCACTGATCTGGACTTGGCTTGACATGTTACTGTGCATCAAGATGATGAAGATGGCAGGTGATTTTCTAGTATTTCCAGCACACTCCTCCCATCCCTTCTACCTATCCCCACAGCAAATTGCTGACAGGTTTTCTTGATGTGAAAATGGAGAGGACAAACATAATACAAATATATTTCAAGCATTTTAAAATCACCAGCCACAAGGGAAAATGCAGGTTCTTGAAGCTTGTTGGTGTGAAATTGTGACATTTTGTAAGCATTTGTGCTTGTTACACCACGCAGACCAGGGCGAGAAGGGGATTTTACAGGCAGTTTAACATTATCTTTTGCCTGCTGCACCTCCAGGGATTGAGGAGTTTAGAGAATTGTGGTTTATAAGCACCTGGTCCTCAGCTACGAGCAGCAGAGAAAAAGGTGAACTGAGTGTTCACTGTCAGTAGCTGCTTGTGAGAAGTGAATCCTCTTTGCCCTCCTGCTTGATTTTGATGAAAGTGGGCAGAGACAGGGTGTGCTCCTGCTCAGACCATGCTCCCTGACTGCTCATTATACCCCACCGCAGAACGTGGGTGCCAGTAACTTGGTTTGCAGTGCTGACCTGTCCTTCCAATGCATCTGAGCTAACAACTGGACTTCATTTGGTGAGACAGCAGACCTTTAAGCATGGGCTCAGGAATTTTACTGTGCTTGGGCAAGATCAGAAATGGCCAAACTGTCCAGACACACAGTTGCCTGTGCCCCTGATCAGGTGGATTCTGTGTCCCCATCCCTCTGCTTCTCACCGCAAGGAGTATGAAGTGGATCAAAGCTTTCTTGTAGCCCTGGAGGTCACTATCTATAAACCCAGCATTCAAATGGGAAGGAACCAGTTGGAGTCTGGGAAAGGTTAAACAGCATCCCTTCACCTGTGGTCCTGGCAAAACACAAGATCTGATTAGGGGTTTTTGCATGTACTGCTGCTGGCCAAGTATAGATTAAAAGGAAATCAAGCTTATCATATCTCCTTCTGGCAGAAAATTACATGTTTTAAAGCATAACTTTAATAGTTTGGAGTCGTATGCACATACGCAACTGTGAATTAAAATTCTCAGAATGACATTACTTATTGAAAGTGGGTAACATAATAATGTAGGGAAAAGTTACTTCCACTTGTAAAAAGTCACCTTGCTGGCTCTGTTAGAGTCTGTCCTGTCAGGTGCTGAGTATCTCTCTTTTGTCCAAATTTAGCTACATGTTTCATTTCGGAGCATGTGAACTGTGGAGTTGAAGTCCTGCAGTGCAGCTGGGCACTGACTCAAGGTTTCGATGAACATTTATGTGGAGACTGTGTGTTGCTGGAGACTAGTTAATTCCCATCTGCTGCAGATTAAGGGGGCTTCCTAGGGATGCTCCATGTGGCAGGTTACCATAGCATCAGGCTTCCTCAGACGCCAGTGCGGCATGATGTTGTTTCACTTGCCTTAGCAGGACCAAAGAAGTGGTGTGCATATTATGTTGCATTTCTCAAGGTAGTGAACTGGAGTCTCGTATGAAACAGTCAGTACCCACATATCATGAGTATCCTGCCATTACCTAAGGGTAGAAATGGAGAGAGGAGGTTCTGCCATTACTTGTGAATGAAGATGAGCATAGAAATGACAGTGACATTAATCAAAAGTGAATTTCAGTGAGCTATTTGCCAGAAAATGTAAGGTCAGGTAAAGAAGATACATTAGATTTTAACAGTTGCAGTTAGGGTATCTTTTCACACATGTATTTCGCGTCAGGCTCACAGGAGCTAATGGAAAAATCTCTGCCGTGCAGGAGCTCAGTAAAAAGTAAAAAAGAGAGCTCTTACCTGGCAGTAGAAGTTTCTGTGACCATAAGGTCACTGGAAAACAGATATAAGGATTAGAAATAGCCCTATTTGGGGGCTTCTTATATTCTACCCTAGATTCATGACCAATAACTACTTTTAGAAAGATGATGTTCATATTCTTAACAAATTGCTGCCATTCTCTTTTTGTGACACAGTTGAAGTGCTGAATAGAAGCAATGATATCACATGGCATAAATGTCTGCCACTACTCCTTGCATGTTTCATATTAGGGGATTAGAGATAGGTTGGGTGCTCAGCTGAGACTGGTCAGGGTAACCAAACCACATTGGAGCCCACAGGGACCTGACAATATCTTCATTTTCCTTACCATATCTGCTGGTGTCCTTGTTAAAAGGAGGCTTTGCATAAGACTCTTGAAAAAAATAGGCCAACATTCAGATGCAAATGAAGTTTAGAAGGTAATGCTTTATTTGAACTTTTCTGTGGTAAACATTACTTGTGCTATAATCAAGGCTAAATAACAAGGCTATATGACTAGTAGGTTAAGCCTTTGCCTCCTTTGAGTCTCTAAGAAAGGCTTGTCACAGTTTGGTGTCTATGGTCTCTCTAGCTTTCCTCGTGTGGGTTCTGAAACTTAAAAGAAATCTAAGGTAATTTACTGAAAGGATAACGGATATAATGTTAATTGCAGTATGGCTATATTTGCTACAATTACACCAAGCAGAATTATCATTCGAATGGGAAATATGAGGCATGTACAAGTGCAGAGTCATGACATACTGTGCGTATCATGGGCCAAGCAACTGAATAATATTTGACATTTGTCTGCCCGTATCTTTATCTCTTTCCTTTTGCTTTTGCTCCTGTTTTATTGTATATCGGGTCTTTCTTTCAGTGTCCAGAACAAATCATTAGAGCAGAAAAATACTCATGTAGTTTTTCTTGCTGTAGCAAAACGCTCAATATCTAGGGATAAACTGTATGACAATGAATGCAACATCTGAGGAAGTATTGTTGTATCAAAATTTTATATATAAGTGTATGTGTGGGAGGTGGCTTTGAAATTTAGATTACACCAGCAGAAGAAAAATATCTGAGTAATGCTATTAACATTCATGCTATTTAATTATTATTTTTTTCCCTTTCTTTGTTATCATTGCTTTTACATTGCAGGGAAATTAGTACTAAGGGACTGACTTCCATCTTCCTTTGCAAAATTGATTAAATTCTACCTCTGGAACCATTTAAATTAGTTGTGCTGGGGGCTTGAAATACAACGCTATTAAAGTAGGAAAAAATTCTCAAGGCCTCATGTCCTAAGTTAATTACAAGTTCTGTCAAGCTAAAACATATCCAAACCTAGATTAAAGTCTAGACAACTACTCCAGCTTTCAGTTTCAGCAAACATTTGCCATTTGAACAGTACTATTTTGGTTGTTAGGACTTTTTTAAAGCAAAAATGAGAGAGAAGCAAGAGTCCTTTCAAAAGGTAAAATCAATGGAATAAATGTCATTAGCATGTGTAACTGCAGTCCGGTGCATACAACTGTATTAAACATTTTTGCAATAAAAAGCCATCAGCCTGGAACAGCTCGGCTTTCTAAGCTGATAACGTTTGAGTGAGAAAATAACTTTAATAATCCCCCTGAACATCATATGCATGCACAAATTATTAGATTAGGCTGTCCTAGTTATTTGGTTATTACAAGGCTTCTGCAGGAATCACACCCAAGCCACAGGAAAACACCGATTAAAAAACCCAGAAGCCTAAACATAGCATAATTACCACAGGGAAATTGGTGATTAAACAATAATATTTAAAACAAATACCAGTATTGAAAGGCTTTTCCAAACTGTGTTTTAATCACGTTTAACTCTGTTAAGCCTTGAAAATAAATAGACAAACCAGTATAAACCAGGGGAACTTCTCTTCCAATTCAGAGACTGTTCACAGCAAGAAAGAGGACAGAATGAGTCAGGGAACCCTACAGCTTTGAAGTTTCTGAACTGAATCTCAAGTTAACTTCATTGGATTCTTCTTCCTTACAATTCTAGCTTCCCCTTCCGCACCACTTTGAATGCCTGACCTGGCTTTTCAGAATGGTTTGGCTAGCAGGTATTCTTTATCTTAGTTCCCTCTTCAGTGGATGGAGATTGATACTTCCAGAAAGCCAATTCATCCCTATAGCAAATCAACCTCTAAAGTAGGTGGGACAAAGTCTACACAGGAGCTGCCTATCTGTGCAGATGGTGAGCTGAATCCTCCCCCCTATCATTCATATAGCTGAGGACTGTTCCTCTGACAACAGCAGAACCATTATTTCAAATTGGACAGAGAGCTAATAAGTTTCCAACAAGATAAGGTGCTTCTTCATTCTAGCCAGTGACTGACAACATACCAGAGGCATCTTAGGCATAGCTCCTTTTCTCCTCTTCCTACAAAATTAATGAATGCTGCTTTCCTTTCTGCACAGCAGAACAGCTCCCATTTGGGCTTTAAAGCCCCTTCTCTTCCCAGTGCTGGTTATGGCCTGATATAGATATTGTGGGAGGTAGAAGAGTTGCCAGCCAGAAGTGTGCCTCTGTCTTGGGAAGGCATTTGAGTGCATTTCCCTCTTTCTTGGTGAATACTGGTACCACAAAGCTTCCAGTGGAAAGTCTGGCACAATCTTGTTTTAAAATGTCCGCATCTACCAAGATATTTTTTTAGAGCACCTGAGTTTGCCAGTGTGTGCTTGGTGGACTGCAAATAAACTCCCTTGTACAGGCCCTATATGCTCAGATTGTAGCTCCCAAATCATGATTGGAGCCAGGCTGGAGCTAGATACCTCCCTGCAAATAGAAAGAGACATTCTGGGCCTGAGCAGAACTCAGATGCCCAGAAAACCTTGAAGTTAAATAATGAAGGACCTACTGAACTCAACTTATCTCCAGATTTAAGCAGCAGCTGAACAAGGGCAAAGTGTTTGGACTTAAGCACCCAGATCTTTTATATATATCTATGATCAAAAGGATATTGGACAGAGAGGCAATAGGAATTCAACACTCCCTCCAGCTAATTGTTATTTCTTTGTACAGCCATTGAGTGGAAAAGGAAAAAAGTAAATACTTAGGACAATTGGGTTGTTAAGAAAGGCCAAGAGGGGAACATTGCTTGAGTTGAGTTGAAAGAAAGAACACAGTGCGATAGAGCAAATGACTTCATAGGCTATTGGACCTAATGCAGTCAATGATAACTCACCTGTCCTGTAAAATGGTGACATTTACCTCAGGAATGAGACTGTAAAGTTTTACTGTAGCAATGGAAAATCAGTGCCAAAGCACCTGCTGCATTGTAACACCAGTGCCAGCAGGACTTGCAGCTTTCCTGAAGATATATATTGAGGAGTACCCTAAAAATTGCAGCCCTGAGATAAGCATGCAAAGAGCTCCCTAAAAACTCAGCAGACCCTCTGTGGAGGCCATCAGACTGGCAGGAAAGCTGCTGTCAAACATGCTGGGTGGCTCTGAAGATGTTCACTAGGGATAAGAAGCCTTTGGCTGAGAATGCTGTGTACACCCCTTTCTCTGGTGAAAACATGTTAATATCAGCTGGATGGCAATTATGGATTTTGATGCTATATGCATGAAAGGGTTATGGAGAGCATGTTTGTTGGAGAAGCGGGTCCTGTTTGCAGTTTTTACTGTGCTCTTTTGCAGCTAGTTGGTAGCTAGGGATACTAAATAGATGTGAGTTTGTTAGAAGCAGGAGGCTTTGGAGGTTCTTTTCCTTTGCTCCCCTCCTACATTAGCACCACTTAAATGTAATGTTTGTACCTGTGACATGTCCTGTGGGAGTAGGGCTGGATGGCTGTGCCCCCCTTCCTTCTTGCTGCCCCCACATTTCAGACCAGAGCAGTGGATGCTCTGGCACATGAAGCATGTTAAAGAAGCAGCCTTTAAATTTTAATTTCCATACTTTAAAGTGATTTTGTGTAGGAGTTCTCTGCACTTAAGCTTCCTGATGTGCGATCAATCAAAGTCATGGCTGCTGGAATAACATTAGGTTCAAGGTACCCTTTAGGCAGAGTAAGTGTTGCAAACTTGACAAATATGTTTACAAAATAAACATTGTATTGACAACTTAAGCAAAATCTCTCTTGCAGCTGCATGTGCTGGAAAAGAAAAAAAATAAATCACTGAACTATGAGTATAACCTACACTGAAAAAAAACCCAAATCTTTTTAAATTTCTCTTCTCTGCTTCTTGTTATGTCCAAAACCAAGTTGACAGTAACAGTTAAGAAGGAGTGGATACTATTATTGCACCTTTTTTCTGTCTCTCTCCCATTCTCCTCCCGATGTGCCTGAAAGTGATACAAATATTCACGTTTTGTAAAATCCCATTTGCAGCATGGTAGTGATCCAGACTATCCCCAGGAAAGTTCTTGTGGATTTAGGCAGTTGTATGGAACAGCCAGCAATGGGGATCCCTGTCACAGCCAGGTGGGAAGGATGATCAAAATAAGTGTGTCCAGCAGGTTGAGGGAGGTGATTCTGCCCCTCTACTCTGCTCTCATGAGACCCTGCCTGGAGTACTTTCTTCAGCTCTGGAGTCCTCACCATGGGAACACAAGGACCTGTTGGAACAGGCCCAGCGGAGGGCCATGAAAATGATTAGAGGGCTAGAGCATCTCTCCTGTGAAGACAGGCTGAGAGAGTTGGGGCTGGAGAAGAGAAGGCTCCAGGGAGACCTTACTGTGGCCTTTTAGTAACTGAAGGGGGCCTACAGGAGAGATGGGGAGGAAATGTAGTAATGGTTTTAAATTGGAAGAGGGAAAATTTAGATTAGATATGAGAAGAAATTTTTTACTGTGAAGATGGTGAGACACTGGAACAAGTTGCCCAGAGAAGTTCCCTGGAAATGTTCAAGGCCAGGCTGGATGGGGCTTTGAGCAACCTGGTCTAGTTGGAGGTGTCCCTGCCCATTGCAGGGGGTTAGAACTCGATTTTTAAGGTCCCTTCTGACTCTAACCATTCTATGATTCTATGATCTGGACTCTAAAACACAGATTTAGTAGCCAAAAGATAAAGAATTTGTTCAGAGCCCTGCCACTGGCTTCTCCTATAGCTCTGGGCAATGTACTTGCTATATGCACACCTTAATTTCCCTATTTTTAATATTTTAGAAATATTTTCCTGCATTGCACATGCTCTTTGAGAAGCAAGTGACTTAGCTTCTTTAACACCCTTCATTAAGACCTTTCAGGGGAAAAGAGGCAGAGAAATACTGAGACCTTTTTTGTAGTCTTTGAGTCCCATTAGATGCAATCTACTCTCTGCTACCATGTACTGTTCCATGCAGAATAGTTCTCTGTTTTTTCATTTGTTTGTTTTCTTTTTCATCTTCAACATAATGACAAGTGAGTAAATGTCAGTTCATGTGAGAAACATTTAACAGGGTTCACCAGCCAGGCAAGTACTTCCCCACAGCTCTAATTAATAATGATAGAGCAAGTGTTACTGAAATTTCTGACATCTATTAATAACTTATCAGACATAAAGATAGCTCTTAAATATAAAATGAAGTGTGTCTCTGTATTTCTAGCCATGTGTCACTCTCCTCAGCAACCTTCTAGTGGGGTCAGAGTCATTAAGAAGTAGGGACTTTTCAAAAATACACTTATTAATGCTGAAGGTGAATACTGGGTAACAGGGCAGCACAATCTGGGCTTCTATGCAGGACCAGCAGACTCTTCTTTTGATCTAATAGGAGTCAAAACTGTATTATGTGCTAATTCTACTGAGTCATAATGGAAATTGAGCTTGTAATAACCGCATAGATATAACAGACGTAGGTGTGCATTCCTGCCTTTAAGCTAGTAGCAGGAACAGACTGACGTTGCAAGAATATGTAGTGCTAGAAAGAACGTTGGTGGTGAGCTATTACTACCCTAGACTTACCAGTAAGGCTACAAAATTCCAGTTAGATACATGTTCACTCCCGAGTATGCAAATAGAATTATTGGCTTAGGCAGTTCATTAAAATCTCCTGAAAATCGTAGTTTGACCCTAATCTTCATGATTTAAAATACTGACCAATGTATTTTATGAGCTTCATATAACATTCAGAGTCAAAAAAAAAAAAAAAGAGTGAGAATATGAGTTAACATGACTCCATTCAAAGCTTTGTTCTTCTGTAGCTACTTATGGAACTGACAGGGGAAAAGTTATATAGGTTGTTATATATAGGCTGTTGTCTTCTCTCGCGTGGGCTGGCTTAGTTGTGCAGCTTCTTTTAAGTTACACGACTCACCTAAGCAGGTCAGAGTTGTCCAGAAAGTCGAAAAAGCTGCTCCCTTTCTCTCCAGCTTTTGACATGAGCTGCACCTGAAACTGGAGAACTTGGGCTGGTGTAGTGCCTGTGCCAGGTTGTCTTGCTGTCCGACTGAAAGCAGAATACAGGCTCTGGAGCACCCAGGTCTGTGGCTTTCCAAGAGGAACAGTCCCTGTGCATTGCATGGCTGCTACTTTTCGGGGGCATTGCAGGCCAGCTGTAAATTACACTCTTGGTGAACAAGCTGGCTTTTGCTTCTCTGTTCTGAAGCCCCACGAGAGGAGAGAGGAGTATCAGAGACAACGCCCACTGATTCTGTGTCTGAACATATGAAAAGGCTGGGCAGTTGGCTGAAAGGCACAGAGTCTCTTCATTCTATGAAATGGTGCCTGTGTCAAGACCCTGTATCAGCCAAAGCTTTGAGATGGATATGCCTGTATCTTCTTCCCACAATGAGATGCTGCAAAAGATTAAAAGTTTTTTTGAACTTAAAAATTACCCATGTTTCATCAGAACATTAATAGACCAAGAAAAGTTGATTTTTTAATTTCTTTTTTAATAGACAAGACAACTAGGTAGGGCTAAGCAAATATGCAAAGGTTCTTACACAGCTCTCCTCATACCACTGTGTCCTCAGTTCCAGCCATTCCAGTTATTTTGCATGGCAGAAAACCTAATCTGGTCACCTCCCTGTCTCAGGAAATTATAGAAGGCCAGCCACGGAACAAACAAGTCCATTGTCTCTGAGGTGTGTCTGGCTTCCTCTCAGTATAGCATCTTTGGAGCCCATACCATTAAGTCTTTTGAACCTTCTCTATTTGAGCAGGATTAGCAGTTCTCCAAGGATGTAGCACTCTCCCCTCCTTGTAGATGAGTCAACCTCACCTATTCATTGTTTGACTAACACAGCATGTGACACAAACTAGGAGCACACAGTAAAAAATAAGTAAAAGGACCTATGCCATCAATTACGATGTCGTGCTTCCAGGAAGGATAAAACCCAATACATCATATGCAAGAACCTATAAAATTGCAAATAAAACTGAGAGAACTAGAAGTGATTTATTCCTTACTTCCTGCACAGATGAGCAATCTTCACTGTGAATATTCACTGAGCAACAGCGATATGCTCAGTAGATAAAGAATTGTTAGCTCCCTCCAGGATTTCTCCAACCTTTTTTTAAGGTGAACACACATCTGTCAGTATCATGAAGTCATCCCGCAAGCAGCCAGCAAGCTTTCACTTGCTACAGGGCAACAGATTGCAACAAGTCTTGAACACATGGCATCAAACATGAAAACCCATTCCCTTTACTTGGGCTGCAGTGCTTAGAACCTCCAGAGCCAACAACAGCCTTTCTGAGAGGTGCCTGCATGATTCTGTAGACAGTACAAACAAATGCATCCACTCTAGCATTAAGAAATGGATGAGGAGGAAAGAGCAGTTTAGTAGTAGTGGTAGTAAATGCTGGACTTCAGGCTAAGCAATCAAAAAACTTTCAGAAAAGTATTCTCCTGATAGAAAAGTCCAGTACTTGGATCAAAGTTAAACTGAGAAGGAAATATAGATGTATCCCAGGCACACAGCTAGAAGGCTTCTGCACAAATACCTTTCAGTGAGAGCGGATGACGTTCCTAACTATTGCTTCTGTTATATATTTGCGCTTGATTCCTAGCTGTTGTGGCTGGAAATGACTTCACTCAGCCATGCTGTGAGATGGCACTGTTTCGAACAAAGCTCTTAGTATGAGAATCCTGGAGACAATTTAATGTTACAGTATGATTCAGAAAGCACTTGGATTTACAGCTCAGGTGAAAATGAAATTTGGTGAAAAACATAATAGCTCCAAACAAAACCTTAGTACAAGACTCTGCTTGGAAGCAAAGTCTCAGAATTTGAGAGGCCCAATTTTTACTATAAATCAACAGATTATTTTGTCTCTTGAATTGTCGAGAATTGTATTCTGAGTTACGATGTTAGCAGCAGACTGTCACAAAGCTATTACAAATAATCAAATCTGCAGCAGAAAACAAGTGTGAAAGATTACACTGTCTTGTCTGTGCTCGAGTGAGTCCTGGTGATGACATGAGACTCATAGAGTCACCTGGTCAGTCCTCACAGGTGCTCCTGTCAGTCCCACATAAGCACAAAAGGGAACATACGATGATGTGCTCGTGTGCTGTTTCTTCTTGCTTTTTTGTTCCATGGATGGCCTTCTACAAGTGGATCAAAACCATAATTCAGTTAACAAACATTGATTGGACATGTCCAGATGAAAAGGACAGGTTGATTAGGTAGTACTACCTGAGTCTAGAGAAGAGAACCGAAGGATCATTAAATTTCAAAGAATGTGAACAGGAAAAACAGGGAAGGAGGTACTTGCCAGTAGTTTCAAACCCGCTCTATGGGTCTGTTTCTATCACAAACCCCAGTGCAATATAAACCCTCAATCCCAGCCTTTTTCTTCCAAAGTAATGGTGCAGGTTGATGATCCAGAGCTGATTAGTGTGACTTACAGACTGGGTCAGGCAGGTCCTTGGTTGGAGGAGTCTATGAGAAAGGATGAAGTGCTTGCTTTCTATGCTGTCCGGAGCATGATGACCTTCCACCAAACAGCAGTCTGAGCATGCAGCCTGTGTTTTACCAAATGCAGATTTGATCCCAGATCCTGAGCCTAAGGGCTTGAGCTAGTCTGGGTGTGTGACAGGTATATTTACACTAATGTGTCAGATTTGATCCCTTTAGAATATGGAAATTGATTCAATGAATTAAAAAAAAAATTAAATCTCGCTAGATGCTGCTGTTCAGTCCCCCATCCCTCTATTTGAATTCTATTTTCTTTCCTTTAACCTGCCTTCTTTATCCCATTTTATTTCTTTCTGCTCATTAATATTCAGATCATCAATTTCTTTCTACATACATTTTCACCTTTGCCATATTCTGTTATTCCCATTGTACATCCTCTTTCAATTCTGCATTTCCTTAAGTGCTTTATTGTACATAAAATATGACTCTCACTTAAAATTGGAATTGGACTCTGCTATCCCTTCTGAGCCTATGTTTTCTTTGATGTCAGCTTTGGGACATTTTTTAGGGATATTTTTAATTTCATTTAAAAACCTTTTCCGTTTCCTTTTTTTTCACCAAAGATAGAGAATAATTTGATTGACATCTGCAGACCTAGTTGTTGCACCATTATTGTTACCTACCTGTTGCTTAAATTATCCACAAATAAAGCATTTTTTCCCTTCCAGTTTAATCAGATGAAGATAGCAATTCAGAATGCAGAGCCAGAAGAATCATTAAGAATGATAAGTGGCTCAGGAGGAGAAAGTAACTGATAAGTAATAGTCAAGAAAGAAGCATGTTGAGACACCAAGTAATGTAATAGACCATCCCATTGGTTGGTTTACTCTCATGTTATATTTAATATCGGTAAGGCAATTTTATCTGACCAAAGGATTCATTTAATTTTCCCATCTCTAATCTAAAGAGACTGGTAATCATAAAAAAAACACCAAAAACCAAAACAAATGCCTTCTCCTACCAAATTACATTGCTGTAAGTCCTAAGCAATCCACATTTCAGTAGTATAATCTTAGGGAAGAATTAGAAAATCAAGTATCTATTCATAAAACAGAAAGCTTGAAAGAAAAAAGAGCATATTGCCCTAGGCATCCTATCTTTTTTCTAATTTTAGGTTTTTGTTGTTTGGTTCAGTGAATTGGATCACTTTTAATGGTTCACTTAGTTGAGACTACAATAGGAAATACAGCACAGAGAGGTTGTTGTAGAATGTTTTGCAGTCACCTGAGCTTTAACATAATTTTCATGCTATCCAATGGAAAAATAATACCTAAAAATGAACGTATAGGTACAAATGTTCTTGATACTGACTATGGTAGCTACACTGCCATCTGCCAGTACTGTGATTTTTACCCACTTTACATGAGAGGAAGAAATGTGTTCCTTTTGCTACAAAAATGATATCCTGACTTGTTATTTGATAACAGTCATTCGCTGAGTCAGTTGACTCTTCAAAGGTCAAAGAACAATGCAATTTGGTGCAATTCTCCCTAATCGGGTAGCAGAGGTAATAACTGCATCTGGCATGGCTGAGACTGAGCTGAATGAAGATTACTTTTCACCTGAGGTGTCTGAGGCACTTTTGGGTCTAAAGAAGAAATGGAAAGGGTTTTCTGAACCTGAGCTAGTGCTCTGTTTGAAAAAACAAACAAAACGCCACCATATCAACAACAACAAAAAAAACATCTCAGAAAACTGTAATCACAGCAGAAAAGATGGCATTTCAGAAGGAGGCTCTCTGGCTGTACTCAGATACGTACAACATTGGCTTCTTATCTCAAATGAGTCTTAAATATAAATGCTCCTTTGGTAAGTATCAGCATTTTACTCTGTTTATGAATTTAATGACATTGTTTTGAAATCTTGCCAGTGGTTCTTACTAGCAATCACGCAATCATGGTTTTGTGGCTCCTCTTTAATCTTCCTCAGGTTTTTCTCCTTTGTAATTGTTTTTATCCAAGCTCTCATCCACTGAAGAATGTACCACTCAGAGTCCAAGTAGTCAAGTGGGTATTTAACGGCATTAAAGAAATATTATGTGTTGATTTCACAAGGAAGAAAGGAAGAGCCAGAAACTTCTATTGTAAATGAGACCCGAGACTGACATTGTCATCAAGTTACAAAGGCTGCCTCTATGTTTGTTTGCCTGTGTCTTAATGCAGCCACATATAATTCTCAATTTGCACTGATCTCAGCTGTGGGTGTTTCTGTGTGATAAATGTCTTTCAATTACTTAACAATAAGAAGCTGCTTCCTTGTGGCAGGGACATCAATCCTTATTTGTCACCTTCATAAACTGATCACTATGGCTCCACCAACTTGTTGATTACTTTCTTTGGCCCACGCGCAAGAAACATCACAAGTCTAGAATTATTTATTTTATTTTTACCAACATGAGGTTGCTTTATTCACGAGCCAAACCAGAAGGATTAACCAGTGGGGCACTGAGATGCTGTAGTAACATGTGGGGTGTCTATGTGCAGAGTCCTAGTTTTCTTGTGGTGGCAGGAGGACTGTTTTGCCCTTTGCATGTAGAAAGCTCTATTGGAAGTCCAGTGGGTTTTGAAGGAAAATAAAGAAAAAGACTTAGTCAAGTGGCTGTGAACTCTTACTCAAGACCAATCTCTTGAAGTCAGAAGATAAAACATACAAAGTGGGACTAAGGAAAGAAGCAGAGATGTGCATAGTATTAGTAGCAAGAAGCTGATGCTTGGTGTTACAGGTTTCTTTCTGAGAGCTCAAGGACAGACTGTGGGTCTTACTGGCTTGTCTGAGAACTGACAAAACCATACCACCTCTGACCATGACATTGGGGTGGGGTGGGTTAGCTACCTCTTAGTCTGCAACACTAGAGTGTAGCACATTTTTGTTGGCCAGTTAAGCCAGACTCTTTTTACCAAGAGGGCAGAGAGAGGCAACTAGACTGGAGAGTGACAGGAACCACAAGTTCCTGTTTCCACATAGTGTTGAGGATGTGGCTGAGCTGGTGGGAGTGATGGTGTCCCCCGAGCTGTTCTTGCCCAGTGTGTTTCAGCATCAGGGCAATGAGAAAAGTCAGCAGTGCCCTGGTGAATGCCAAAGCTCTAATTAATGATGAACAGAGAAATTTGGTGTTTTTTTTTCCTATCTCTCTGTCATAGTTTTGCTTCTCTACAAAATTTGCTTCCCACAAGGAGTTGAAAAGAGACATTTTGACAAAAATATCTAGTCTCTTTATTATTTGGTCCATATGTGTGTCTGAACTTCATGCACCTTGATGCTCAGTCCTAGTTCCACTCTGCCTTTGTTTGCACAGCATGAATTCAGCATAGTTCTTTGGGATGGCCACCAGAAGCTCCTGTTTCCAAATAATTCAGCGTTTCCCTTCTGTACCTTCTTGTTAACTAGTTCTGTAGTCAAGCTAGATTTGAACTCCTGGCCTAGATATAAGATACATTTCACTTTATTTTCCTCTTAGTAAAAAGTGATACAACACACAGTTGACTATCTGTTTGCGAAAGTGGGCTTTTGACGTTACTTGCAATTTCAATTAGTGTTACTTCATTCCCAATAGCAGAGGTCGGCCCATCCCTACATTATCAATGCGTAATAAAATGACCCAGTTTGCTCCCAAGCTGAACACCAGCACCGTTATCTGTCTGAAGCACAAGCCTTTGTTTTCTCAGCTGCAACCTACTTGGTCAGAAGAACTGCCTTAAGCTATTGCTCAGATATTTTTTTCTTTATATCTGAAAAACAGTCACTCTATTTTCAAGGAAGTCAACGGCTTTTGAAGTGGAAATGGTACATCCTGTCTAAATTTCCTGTACAGAAAGAATGAATTGTCAGGAATGGGAAATACAAGGCAACTACACCATATGATTGCTCAAAATGGCAGATGATGAATATGCCAATATTTCTTGGGGGGGAAAAAAAAAAAAAAAAGGAAAAGTTTATATTTTTTATAATGTGTCGTATAGAATAGTTACATGATTTAAAGAAGTATCTGTCTCTGGTGTGCAGTTACTGCTCTGTTCTCCCTTTATCACATCCTGCAGGACATACTATAACAGTCCTGCGTCATCTGAATCACGTGCTAGCCATGTGTTGCAGAAGTTCACAAAATGCTGGATAATACCTGCAGTTTCTTAGGGGCCAGCCCCACTCTGAAGGTAGGGAGCATCTTGCTCACTGTCTCCAGTGGGAGTAGGATTGAACTGGCACAGCATTAGCAGTCACTGCTCACTAACCAGTACTGCATTTTGGGATGGTTTGCACAAGCAAAATAGCTATCAGTTATAGTAGTGAATTTTGTGGCACACCTGCAATCACCCCTTCTGGTCCCTATCCAGGGACCTCTCTGTGACCATCTTTGTGAATACCTTAACTCCCTGGTCATCTTCAAAGACTTGAAGAAAAATTTCCTTCATCTTTGAAGGAAAAACAAAACACAAATGGTTTCCATGCTTTCCCTGGCTTAAATGCAGTCAGCATTTAGTTCTGCATCAGCAGTGGGTAGGAGATTTAGCATCTCATGACTTGGCAGAACCACTGGTAGAAATGGAGCAAGAAATTTTAGATGGATAGTTTATTCACTGAAAAAGGCAATTTGGGGTGACTGGAACAACTTTTGAGTCCCTGCTGAGTTAGGTGGATACTTTCAGATAGAATCTGAATAATGGAGAGACGGTGGGAGAGTTTGTTTCAGCATTTTTAGATTAAATATTTCTTGCTTGTTTCTTGTTTTGAAAATTGATCACATCTCATTTAAAAATGGAACACAAAGTAGATGTTTGTGAAGAAAAATAAAGAAGAAAAAAAGAGTTGAACAAAATATATTAGTCAATTAAAAAACCCCTGTCATGGTTTAGGCCAAATTGGCCTATGTTGGTGACAGATGCTCTTGCCTCACTTCGCACTCCAGGAGAAAAGAAGGAGAGATCAAGAGATTTATTAGTTTAGAATAAACTAAAGTAATGAAATATTAATATTAAAATTAAAAGGAAATAATGAAATAGATACTATATATACAAAAACATATCAAGCTCCCAGCATGATGTCCCTGGCAGGCACTGAGGAAGTCCCAGACTAGACTCAGCAGTGGATGGGAACTGAATTCCAGCTCTGGAGTCAGGAACACATGGATCAGGATCAAAGGCAGATGAACAGACAGGATACTCCTCAGACATCGGCCACTGAAGAAAGTGAGTTGACCCTTTTTATACTGAATATGGTACAGATATGGTGGCGTACCCCTGAGGGTCAGTTTTGGGTCACCTGTCCTGTCCATTCCTCCTTGCAGGTGGGACCCCTCTATGCTTTTTTTTTTTTTTTTTTTTTTTTTAAGCTAACAGTTTTCTCCACAATACACTGTTAATTTCATAGAATTAGAACAGTCCTAGTTAAGACGTAAAATTACTGAACAGAAAGTTGTTTCTGTTTTACCACAAAACAGGACATTCCCATAACTGTTACATTTAAATAAATGGGAAAAGTGTGTTTCACATTGACCAAATACTGTCATTTTTTCCATTCATCCAACAAACCAAATCAGTTATGCCATCATCTTGGAACAGGCATTTTACTCTCATCATAGTACCTTGGTTTCTGAGTAGGACATCTGGGGACTTGATTTTAATCCCGTTTCACCTCAAAAGGAAAGAAGACCACCAGCCAGGCTTGTTGTCTTCCCAAGCAACCTAGCAATGCAGTAAGTGAGCTGATGAAGGACAGCTACAAAATCCACAGGACTCATTCACTGATGAACCATCTCCTGTCAAAATCTGTCCTATACTGCAAGTGCTTACTGTCCAGTAACAGAATATTAGCTCTGATAGTTTAACCTTTTTCATTTCAAAGTACATTATGGAAAGAATATAGACATTAAAGTCTTGAAGAGACAAACAAACATCTACTACAGTCTAGAAGACTAAAGCTTTCATTCTCTTTCCCTCCCCTGTAGAAGCAGCCTTCTTCAAGAGCAGGTCCCAAAGCCAGCTGTGATGGACAGTTACTTTAGTTGCCCTCTCCTAAACACTTCATGAAGATTTCTCCACCAGGCAATCAATTCCATTAATTTTAAAATTGGTGGAATCTAAACCACTTTCCATTTTATGCCTTATTGTCCACTAAGATAAAAGGCTCATTGGCCTGACCCATCAAGGTACTGCACAGTGACTGTGAACTTTTAAAATTGCACAGTGTAAAGGATAAGTAGCTGGAAATTTTTGGAACAACAGAATAATATAAAACGACTAAGCTTTTAGGACTGGGAAAGTAATTTTTATTTTCTGATATGAATTTGTTTTAGAGTGATGATATCTCATGGGGGTGAAATGCTTGAAAAGAAAGACCCAGAGAAAGAGTGAGGCCAAAAAAAAAGTACTTTCTTCATTCAGAAACTTTTCTGCCTGGAAATTGTGATAAATCCACGACTAGTGATTTCAGCTTCAGCTATATAAAGCTGAGATGCAGGAAAGAGCTACCAATTTCTTTGTGAATTCAAGATTTGAAAAAAGAATAATCCAGTAAGTTTTCTTATGACATAATTTCATATAAATGTTTTGGTTTAAAAGAAGAAAGTGAAATTTAATGTAACATCAACGCCTTATACCGAAAGGCAGTTTTACTTAACTTTTATTTCAGTTTTGATTTAAAATGTTACTTTGTTCTATTTCCACATTTTCAATCTGAAAAAAATTGCTGAAACCCTTTTCCCCAAGAAATTCCTTTAACACATAGGAGAAATTAATTTCAAACTGTGATGTTTTCCAGTAGCTGAAAATTTTCTTCTTTTTTTATAAAAATTCTTTCCTAGAATGTAGCATAGTGCAAAAACAGAGGTTTGGGTCTTCATATCACAAGTCAAAGATTTATTTTTTTTTCATGAGATAGTGTCAATCAAAATAAGTGAATATTTTTTTTTTACATAGGATTGCACCTTGCACTGCATAATGAAGTTATTTTCACAATACAGAAGTCTGGGAGAGGATAGATGTGTCTCTATTTCCACCATCTCTATTTTACACCTGTTCAACAGAATCAGAGTCAAAGCAGTTGTCTCAGTCTCTTGAGACTGGCACTGCAGCAGAAATAGAGCTCACATTTGGGTTGATTCACAACTGTCGACAAATGACAGCTGCTCAGCTGCAGGACCCATGACCATGTTTTTCCCCAGCTTGTCTCCAAAAAATCATGCTTCATCCTGGTGGTGACACATGACAATATGCCGAAAGGTACACAGAAGCTGTGAGAGAGTCACAGTGCTAAAATGAAAAGAGCTGGAAAAGTGGAAGGTTTAATTTTTGCAAGGCCTTCACTAACAGTGTAATCCTCCTTGGACTTTCATTTCCAGGAACTTCACTTCATTGATGCCACAGCAGTGCTGTATAGAGCATAAACTGGTCTTTTGTTTACATAGTGGGTATAGTAAAATAATAAATGTGGAAAATTTTGTAAGGTAATGAAGTTGCTTTGTCATATTTACTATTCTTAACCTCATCGTACTTGGCTCTTGGTGCAGACAACTCTCACTCTGTAAAAGTTCCTGCATTAGCTATCCCTAAAACATGTACAGAGCATCTGAATAATTGATATAATTTATGGTTTTATTGATGGGAGCCATTAAATCCCCTTCTCCCAAACAACATTACAGAGGAAGTTCTGCAACACGCAGTAAAAATTGGAGTAGCTATTTAAAGAAAGAAAAGGGCAAGAAGCCTTATTGTGCTTTCTGAATGTGGTAACGCTGAACAAGGCAGAGTTTCCAAATATCCACTTATAACAGGGCTGCAGAGTAAAGGGAGCCAGTGTGTTGCTGGTGTTGCAGGCCTTTCAGAGGAATTTTCACGAGGTCTAACTTTGAAAAAACGACCACCACTAATTTTCATTTTATATTTGGTAGCTTGATAATGTCAATTCTAAATTTGTAGTGTTACTGCATATCTTGTATTCTGTCCTGCAAGAGAAATTAAGTGAAAAGTCTCAAATGCTCAGGTAACAGTCTCTGTTGCATAGGCTTCTGTGGGGTAACTTCTGTTATTCTGCTCTGTTCTGTTCAGGATTACATCAAGATACTAGCTAAGAGAGATGATTTGCAGGCTTTACCTAACCAAAGCTGGCATATACCAGCAGAAATATATACCTCAAAGACATCAAAAAATCTATTCTTAGTCAAAAATGACAGACTGCCATTTTTAGGGTACAGTTGATTTGAATATTGCATAGATATCTACCTTGCATGTAGAAGCATTTTGTCCTAAAAATGCTTATTTATTACCATTAATTTGAAAAACCACATATACATAATGTATTTTAAATTAGGTGAGACAAAACCTTCTCCAAAAAAATCAGAGTCCATACCCTCCTATATAGTGACAGTAGTGGCTATGGAGCATGGATGGTTAGGGAAGCTAGAGACATACAAATGTTTGATGAGTCCTTACCAAAATAGATCATAGAATCATGGAATTACCTAGGTTGGGATGGACCTTTCAGATCATCTAGCCCAGCTATCACCTCAATACTGACAAAAACCATCACTAAACCATACCACTAAGCACTACGTCTATATGTCTTTTAAATACGTCCAGGGACTGTGACTCAACCACTTCTCTGGACAGCCCATTCCAATTCTAAATAACGCTTTCAGTATAAATTTTTTTTCCCAGTATCCAATCTGAACCTCCCCTGGCGTGACTTGAGGCCATTTCCTTTTGTCCTATCCTTGTCCTTGTACACCTGATTCTTGGGGAAGGTTATGGATGTAAAAACCACCTCACTTAAACTTCAGTGGGAATCTGATCTGGGAACCTGAACTTCAGCTATGGTCTGGGAAGAAAACATAGCTTATAATGCTGGTTTTGAGTTTGGTGGAAGAACCTCCCGTACCAATGGATGTGCCTACGGTAACACAAACTACTCAGCTTTGCAGACCCCAGTTCCAATGAGCATAATATTTTTAACTGAAAAGTAGATGTGAAAAGTTCCTTGTACAGTGCAAAGCTAAAATAAGTACCTAGAAATAAAATGCACACTGGAGCCTGCTGAATGGAGAATTTCCTATGGACTTAAGTGAGAAATGGATGAGGGGCTAGAAAAAAAACATTTCATTGACATGTGAGACACTGCAGTATGAAGCTACAGCGTCTGGTAGGCCAGTGCTTATAGCATTCACCTGGAATGTGCAGATCAAATTCACATCCTTTCTGTGCTCATCTCACAGAGGAAATTGTTCAGGCATCGTGAAATACTCTGTGATAGGGCCTTCTCAATCCCTGCATGTGTTTGGAACTTCATATTCCCCTATTTAAGATTTGCATCTGGGAAGGGCAGACTCTGTTCCCAGTCCCAAAGCAAATGTATTTTTAAGTGTTTTCATACAAGTTGGAACAGCTTCAGCAGAGAGAGTTGGGAGAGCTCCATTTCAGAATAGTCTGCAATCTGGTAGATGGTAGATTTCCTAGTTGATGGAAGACGCAGGTTAAAGACTTTGCATTGCACATGCTTTAGACATCAAAGTGCTGATGTAAAACCCAGGCAATCACTTTAGGACTTCTTCGGAAATATGTACTAGGTGAGTCGCTCCTAGGCTTGGTGGAATAGAAATAGTAGATATTTCCCACGCCTAGAGGTGCTATGAAAAAGTCTGGCTTCAGAAAATTGCATGGGTTTTTAGCCTTTTAGCAGCATAATTCTGTACAGACTGGGGATACACAGATAAAATTATATGAAGTATTTTAAAACAAAGGGATCAGCCTTCACTTATTGCAGGACTTTTCCATTTATTTATTTTTAATGTGTTGTTGGAAGTAATTGCTTTCTGTTTTCTCATTTAAAGCTGAGCAATGGTATGGCAATGGCTAAACAATAAAAGCAAACTATACCTGCCAAATATATTGTGATCTTCTGATACCAGCCCAGGAGGCTGGAGTTAAAATAATCCAGCTGGCTCAGCAATTGTGTGGATGCCATTTATGGCAGCACTGTGTAAGTGACAGGAAGGCTAACTCAGGGCTTCCTTTATTATTTTGCCCTCACTGCTTTATCCCCACTAGGACAGGATTTGCACCGTCAGAAACGCTGATTCTTGTGGCTTCATCTCCCCACATTGTGCTGTCTCTGGCAGCACAGTCCAGCTGTTTGTGCGTGTCTAATATGTCTCCTAAGGACATTTGTAAGGGAAAACAAGTTGCCCTTTCAAAGAAGGTTGCAGACAATCTATACTCAGTTGCATTTTACACAAATTAGTGACTTGATTCCTACTGCACTTCAGCCTGTGGCATGGAGTGTCTATGACGTTGTCAAGTTTTTACTGGGTTTCACAGCTGCTCAATAAATATGTAACTTGTAAAAATTTTTTTATGTGTGGGAGAGAGAAATGCATACTTGCTATGCGTCTAGTTGAAAGGCGCAGACTCGCAGTATCACCTTAGCCTGTTGAGTCCTCCTCTTCCATCTCAGCCTATGCATGTTGTATTGTGGGCATTGCAGAGTGGAGCTGCACGATGGGCTCAGCTATTGAAATTTATGTTATAGAATCACAGAATTGTAGTGATTGGAAGAAATCTTTGGAGATCATCTAGCTGAAACCTCCCTGCCAAAAGAAAGTTCACCTAGAGCAGGCTGGAGAAGAATGCATCGAAGAGGGTTTTGAATGCCTCTAGAGAATGTTCCAGTGATGCAGGCTGAATAACAGCACTTGGGTCCTCTAAAATGACCTGCTTGGTGTTCAGGATCACAGAACAGGATCTGCAGAACAGATCTCAGCATCCTTTCTGCCATGCTTTAAATGCCAGTTCCTCTGGTCATGTTGCTTGCTGGAACATGTAATGCAGTATAATCTCTTTGACGTTAACAAAAAATGTTCTACAGATTTTGAAAAGTGATGCTATTCAAGCAAATGGTAAATAGGAGCAAAGTCTACTGAAATAGGTGTGCTTCCCTTCATCCTGAAATGGTATCCATGACCATAAAAGCAAGGTCATTTTAAATAGGTGCACAGGGTAGAGATGGAGTTTCTTAGAGGTGAAGACTGGGTATCCTAAACATTAGAGTGTTAGATGTACAACGTATCCTTTTCTTCCTCTTCAGACCTCTGCATGTTTTGACTGGATTGGAAGGTTTGGCCTGCAGGGTATTATTCAGATGTTAAATCCTTTTGATTATAATTTTTCAGGGTTTGTGTACGATCAATTTTTCTTACTTTGATTCAGTTGTATGGTGGGTGCCATTTGAGGTGATCTTCAGTATCTGAGACATCTCCAAAGAACTGATTAGTATGGTACTGGAGATACATTCTCTGCTGGATGTCATGGTTTAGCAAATGGAGTATAAGTCCCAAATGTGACAGTATGTAATGCGATATTTAGACAACTGAGTCATACTCCTTGTGTGCCTATGCTTACACAGTGGTTCTAAGCTCCTCTTTACAGACATGAATATGAAGAAGCACTATTTGGGTGTCATCTCTTCCTAAAGAAGATGTCTAAAATTGTTCAGAGGCATTGTATCCTAGAAATGCCTGTTCCTCCTCATTCCTTCATTTATTCACATCTAAGTACTTTAGGCAACTGGCTCATGTATACTTTGTAGATACTAGAAGTCAGATTATTATAATTCTGCCTTGGATGTAATACCTGATAAACAAAAGTGACAACCTGCTGTTGCCTAATCATAATATCTCTGCTTAAAAACTGCAAGACTACAAAGAAAGGCAGAGACCAAACGCAGCTATGGAGAACAATGTACCTTTGATATGCATAGTGCATAGCTCATTAATTGGCTATTGTTTGTCCCAGTGTGAGTAAGATGACAAAAATCTTGTGACATTGTGGTGCTGTAATATATCTGATTTTATTGTGGACCGATCAATTCAAATCAAAATAGATTTTTTATTAGAACAGAGGCATCTGGCATTTGGTATTTGTAGCAGATAATATCTATGAAGATTTATTTTTCTGATAGAGTTGCTGGATAAAGGTCAAGAAACTACCATCTAATATTTAATTAGTAAAGTCTTACCAACCCATAGGATAGAGTAGCCTGAGTTTACTTTGAGGTTATGGATACCAAACACAGCTAATTAATCAACATAGTAATTGGTTAATAAAAGATTAATAGTCTTTATAGTCACTATAAGCTTTATTAAGTTGCTTTTCAAGAGGTATTGTATCATGCCCTGTATTTGTATAATTTCTGATAAACTGTGATTGTGACTATAAAAGCACTTGTATGTTGTTGAACTAATCCTAATTCTTCTCCTAAAGGCAGAAGCTCATAATTTGTACATTCTTTGCAAACACATCTATCCATTAATAGTTGGATTATCTATTTTTTATAAGCCAATAAGCTAAGAAAATAAAACAACAAAAAAAAAAAAAAAGGAAGAACCCCATCTCATTGAACAACTGGATCTCATGCTGTGCAGAAATGTGGGGTTTTTTTTCACATCAATACCTTCGGTTTACGAAGAAGTTTGAAATATGACATGCTGTGTCCTATTTCTTTCTAGGTCTCCTACGTAAAAGCTATCGACATCTGGATGGCCGTGTGCCTTCTCTTTGTCTTTGCTGCATTACTGGAATATGCAGCCGTCAACTTTGTTTCACGGCAGCACAAGGAGTTTCTGAGACTTCGAAGAAGGCAAAGAAGACAAAATAAGGTACAGCTTCTCTTTCTTCACTTGGAGTTACTGAGTCTGCCCTGACATGCAGTTGATTTCTCATGTCAGTTTTTCTTGCCCTTGCAGGAGAGTTTCTTTCTAAAGTTTCCTTTTGAGTCATTTGCTCCCTGATGAAGAGCTGATAACTAGCTGCTGATTTTATTTGCAGTTTATGAAGCTAGCAATAAATGTTAATAGATTGGTGTCTGCTTCCAAGAATGTTATTCTCTTCTTGCAGTTGCTGAGGCAGCTGTACCTTTATAAATACTGTGCTACTATGTGGCACCCACTGTTGGTAGCAATGAAATAGATAGAGGACCAGTGTTATTTCCTTGACATCAGCAGATGCCTAAAGCCCGTCTTTTCTAGGGCTACCCCAGCTAGTCATGCTAAAATGGGAGATTACTTAGGGTAGTCCATTGCATAGTGCCTGGGAGTTCTGCTCTCACTTTTAAACCACCAGCAACTGGTGTCTTTACCAGCTGAAACCAGGAAACATGACCTCTTTAAGAAAAGACAAAGATTAGAATGATTTCCTCTCTAGATTCTATTTCAGTTTGTTACTGATACAAACTTCAAATTTTTAGCAATGGGCCTGTTTTTGAGTATCATTATCACATCATTTTGTACCAGTGACTCAAATATAGAAGAAAAGCTTATTTTTAACCTAGATGTCAGTCTAGAAATATTTTTAGGAAGTCTGTCTATCTTCCCTGATTTTTTTTCTTTGGAAAATGGGAAAACAAGGATAAACATTAAAATGAATTTTAATCCAGTTATGATCATTCCCATAACTATAAAGGCTTCATCCATCCTGTATCTATGTCACTGGTTTTCAGCATCAGTAGAAACATTTAGGTTTACTCTGCACACATGCATTTGCTAGGCAAAGTAAAGATTTGCTTGAGCTGCATGAGTGCTTCAAGCCACAAATAATGGTTTCCTTTACAAGAGGGGTGACGACAATGGTATAGGTCATTTGTATTTTGACAGGTCTGTCTAATAAATGTCCTATAGCTAATATAATGTTTGATGGATGCCCTGGGAAGCAATCCAGTGCTGTTCTCTGCTTTAATATTATTGTCAGGTGAACTGAGATTCTTGTTAAGATTAGATTACAAGAGAGAGCAGAAATGCTTGCCCATCTGCAGGAATGCATGGCAACAGGAAACCTTTGTTTCCAAAACCAGCATGGCAACAGCAAAAGCTGCTGTATGGGGTTTGTAATTTCAGTTTTGGATACAATGCCTGCTTTAGGGATGAACAAATAGGCAAGAAGCTACCACTGGTAAGTAATAGTACTCAGAGGCATCACTCAGAAATTATGAGGTTTTACTCCATGGAAGTTGTCATTCACCCTGCAGTGGGAATGTTTTTTTTCTGGTGGCTATTAAAAGAAAGTTATTTAGAACCAAATCACCAGAAGACCTCTGTTATCCAAAGTCAGTCATTATATAGACTCTTTGCAAATGGGTAAAACCCTAATTAAATACAAGGCAATATTCTGCTGGAGTAAGAGACATCTGTCCATATGCACAGGCTTGCTTTCACTTTTCCTATGAATCCGATTGCATGAATTTCAAAACAGGGAATAATGTCACTAAAGCCATCCCTTTAGGAGATGTTTTCTGCATCTCTTTACTTGAATTTCTCTCTCATGATTTTCTCAGTTTATTTTGTGCCTTGAAAGTGACTCAACGTTGTTTTGCATGATGGTCTTCTCTAACTGAGCCATTCTTCTCTTTGTGTGTTGTGTATGTGTGTCGTTGTGTTGCTGCTGTGCTATTCTCATTCTTGCTGCTGCTCTCTATGCTGACACTCTGGGGACAGGCACAGACTATGACTGTTGGGAATGAAAGCGTCGAGTCCGTGCGGCGCATGAATGGCTTGCGGAGCAAAGAGTCATCAGCTTACGGGACAGTGAATCAGATCGGCAATTCAAGTTTGAGGGTAAAACTGTAGCGAGAAAGAGAAAGCAAGAGAGAGTCTTAGAAGGTGCACCGATGTCATAAATCAGCAAAATGGATGATTTTGATGGCATCACTGGTAGTCTCTTGTATTCTCTTTGCTAAATGTCCCTGCAAAATACATAGAACTGTCCCCAGCATGAACAGCAGTTTCATGTTGTATGTTCTTGTGGCCCATCCTCATGCTTGCTTTTTTCCATGGTTTATTGTGCTAGCCTTGTTCCAAACCTCCCAAGGAGAGTGCATGTATATTCAGTAGCCTGGTTTGGTATAAACGCAGGGTGAATGGGGGGGACAGGAGCATTGGAAATGCCTTGAGACAGTAAATCCCACATTGTGTCATCTTTTAGACAAGCGCATTCCAACAAAATTTGGTATGTATAATGAAATGCATTTTTATTGGTATGGTATTTGTTCCTGAACTGTCAACTTGCAGCTTTCCTCCTCTTGATGTCCTGAGCCCTGCTTAGTGGAGTATGAATAGCTATGAACGAAAAAAAATGTATTTCATTGGTTTCGTTTTATTTGCTTGGAGAAGAGCCATGGGCTGAAATCTTTTACGCAGTGTAACTTGTAGCAGATCAGAGGCAATATGATAGCAGCTGATGGATCCAGATTATGGGTGAGTTGGGAAAGTAATAAAATCAGTGATGGAGAGAGAAACGAGCTTAGTGTGCAGCTCACTGCTTGGTACTGGTGGCTGAGAAATGAAATGTATTCATTTAAATAAAATGGGATGAGGGTTTAAGTCTTTCAGGGCCTGATTTCCCAGAACAAAAACACTGCCTGAGCAGATTTGGAGCTGTAATGGGCCTCTAACTTTGATCAAGCTCTGTAAAGTTATGTGATTATAAGATGCAGATGATTTCAGTGGATTTTGTACACTATAAGGGAATGAGCACATTTCAAAATCAAAAGAATACCCACAGTTTGGCAAAATTGAGATAGAGGGTTTGCAATGCAATAAATTGTTCGCTTTCAGAGCTACAATATCAAGCAGCAGAGCCTTCATATCTGGATACTTTCTATTGTAGAAATAATCATATTTATGTATATACAAAACTGAACATAAAAAGAAGAAAAACAGGTTTTCTCTAGAAGATATGACTGATATTACTATGCTGCCACTGGAAAGCTGATGCCATACAACTGTCAAACCAGTCCGAGTAAGTACTTAGTGTTGTGTTCCTTACCAGCACAAAGTACTAGTAGTCCAGCTGAGCTTGTGTGAAGTACGGTTATCCGCTCTCGAAGGAATGTTTACAGCAACCTCTCTTCTGTTTTTGAGTATTGTGTATTACGTATACAGCCAGGACACTGCACAGAAGGTGCTGATTTCCCCTGGAGACCTCCCACCACAGGAGTGATGTGTACTTGAGAGGTGAACAGAGGAGACATTCAAGACAGATGTCTCTGGAGCAATGTTACAATAGCTGCAGCTGGGTACTTTTCTGCTCAAGAGAAGGACGTTCATGTGCAGACAAGAACATAGCTTGTGGTGCCTCAAGAAACTTCACAACTGGAGAGCTTGACTTTCTGGGGTATTGCTCACAAGAGGAGACAGTGCAAAAAAGGAGTGATTGAATATTTATACTGCATCATTCAGTGCTAATCTTGGGAGAGAAAAAATAGACCTTAAATTACTCCTGACCAGGATTCCTCGTTTTAGCAGCTAGAACTACAAAACAAGAAAAATATTGTTTTCAGTTTTGTAAGCCTGTACCTCTGTCACTACTTTCATTATTGCTTCTGCTGGGTCTTGTTCTAAGAAGAACAAGTGCTGCAACCCTCAGAGCATTGCATGAAAGCACAACACACCTTAAGAGACCATCATCAGATCTCTTTAGCCAAAGGCCAGACTGGTTGATGTTTCTCTAGGAAAGTCTGGGTTGTATTGTTGATGGTCCAGAAACTATATTTACAGCTGAACCACCGACCTGTCATTGCATTAGAAAAGATCATGCTATCAGGATCTGCTGCCTTCTTCCATACATAATAAATCCCTATATCCTCAGGTAATCAGTGCTTCAACCTGTCTGCCTCCCCCATGCAGTTTCTGTTGGAGGAAGCATTCAATACTCGTCCTAAAGATCCATGTAGTCTTCCTGCTCATGGCGAAATACCTCCATCAGTAACAATAGCACACTGCCACAAGAAACGGCTGCCTATTTATTGTATATCACGATACTACTTTTTGCACAGAGTACACACTGCAGAAGCCATAAGTCTGCTGGTACTGAGGATGTAGTACAATTTCCTTATATTAAAATGTGAATTTACATCGTGCCAGATTACCTAAAAGAAAATAATTCATTTTAAAAAATATGACTTGTATTAATAAAACAAGATTTGCTTATTTGTCAAAATTATGGGTTTTCAGGGAAGCAGAAGAGCTCTGTTTACACAGGTTCAATCATCCTTTTTAGAAAACAGTAATTATTATGTTATATTATCAGTAGTCAAAATGAGTCAAAGTACACAAGTATTCATACCATTATCTCAGAGATGACTTCCTAAATTATATGTGTGATGGTTACCACTGTGACCAAGAATAGGGGTTAAGTTTGGGACCGTTGGTGTTAAAAGCAATACTTTATAGTTTGAATGAGAAACTGTGCAGCTGGAGGCTGTGACAGATTTTAATCCCATATGTGGGGAACAAAGAATAATACAAATAACAATGCTGTGGCCAGAGGGGTTCACATGCATGCAGATTAGCAAAGGGAGGCACAAATGGTGCTTTCAACTGAAAGAGCTGGGACAGAGACTAAGTGATTACAGCAGCAAAGGATAACTTCACTAAGCAAAGATGGCAGCATCTGGTCGAGTTCTCCAGAGAACTGCTGGTCTCTGGATGGAGCTGCCAGTGAAGAGACGGGTACCAAACAAAGTCATTGTGACTGTCAAGATAATATAGTATTTCCATCTTTAAATGGAGAAGAGGTATGCTTTGAGTATCACTGATTTTTAAAGGCCATCTCTGCCATTTTAATCATATTGAATCATATCGAAATCCCTCCATCAGATCCCACAAACAATTTTCTAGGATTTTCTAGACTTGCCATTGAAAAAATCAATACCTTCAGCCTGACTTTGCCTTTAAAACACTTGGTACTCCTGTCCCCGGTGGAAATTTTTGCCTGCTAGCCCCCATGTGCACTGCGCTCGGCGGGATGACGTGCACGCCTCCCCTTATGTAAGGTGCCGCATCATGTGAATAATGGAAGTGCTCAAGGAAAGCCCTTTTTGCTGAGCTATTTTTGGTACTCAGCGAGCGAGCTCAGGCACACGAGTTTCATTGTGAAAAATAGGAATCCGAGTCTGAATGGCTTTCTCTCTCACATCTTGCTTACTTAATGGATTAAAGAGCACATAGCTTCTGCTGTAGATAAAACCCCTCAAGATATCGCGGTTAGTTGTCTTTCTCCAGGGCAATTGCATTAGCACTTTAATGTAACTGCGCAGAAAAAAATCCAGCAGAAGATAAACACACCAAAGTGATCATTTAGCTTGAAGTTATACTGCCACACATGACTGCACAGAACCAGTTCAATAATAGACACGATATATTTCAACATGTTGCCATGTCATCTTGTGACTTCATCTGAATGACCTTGTCTGTCTTTTTATTGTCAGCATGAATAGGGTAGTTAACATGAATAGGCCCTAGTTAACATCACTCAAAATATCTTTATTGTTTATTAAATGGACTTACTACAGTGTGTTTAAACATTGAAACAAAAGTATAATTTCAAACAGGAAAAACATCTGGATATAAACCCTTACTCTAGCTCTAGGCACATTTCTAAAGAGACACGGGAGTCTCCAAAAAGTAGTAACCTGAAGGAAAAGAAGCAGTTCAGTGATGGGGGTGGTATGTAACAAAGACTGTCCAGGTGGACAGACTAAGCTTTTTGGAAATGCAGATTTTCCAGTGAAAAGCAAAAACATTCTAAGAAACAGTGGAAGAGAGAAATTGCTTTATATACAGGACTGTTTACAAGTGTCATGAACAGTGAAATGGAAGTGTTTCCCTCCTCTATTGGAGGAGAGAAGGTAAGAAACGCAGATCAAGTATCTGTGTTTCACGTATTTTATAGCCTAAGACACAATAAAATGATGGACTATATGGGGTGGATTTTTCAACCCAAACCAAGAAACAGAAGAGAAGAAGCATACTTATATTTCAAGGGAGAGAACTCTGAAAACCAAACAAAAATTTGGGTATGTTGAACATTCTGTAATCAAATGCAGACTAATTAATGGAATATGTAATACCAGTTCCTGAGAAAGACCTCCAAATATCAAGTCTCAAATATCTAAACATCAATTTAAACTGGTAGAGTACAAATACACATGCTGAAGTAATGGAAGACAGGTGCGAGAGTAGAGGCAAAGCCAGGAGAGCAAAATCAAGAGCACAAAATTCATAGTTCTTTAAAAAAAAAAAAACCACAACCCAAAAATAATAATAATAAAAAAAAAACCAACAAAACCAAACAGAACAAAACAAAACAAAACACCCCAAACCCATTAAAAAAATCACCAACCTACAAAAACTGAGGACAAGGGAAAAATGCCTAGTCTAGAGGTGGTGGAAAACAGAGGAGCGGAGCACTGGTGGGAAGTTGGTGAGACTATGGAACGGTGAATCTTTGTATCTGCTGAAATGATCAGAGCAGTGCAACACAGAGTATTCTGTGGATGATGTAATCAAACCATAGGGACCAGGCACAGCACTAGAGCAGTAAGCAGGACATGATACAGTATAATGACTCATGACCAGACTGCAAATACTTTAGCGAATTACTTCTTAATGTTAAATAAGATGTAAACAGGATATAAGATTGTAAATATAGGTTTAAAGGGGTTACAGAACAGTAATATTACAATATTTCAGATATTTAAGATGACTTAAATGACTGTATGCTGCACCACCTGGGGCAGGCAAGACTGGAAAAGCCAGAAGGAGTGCTCCATAAAGTTTTGGGCTTTTTTGTTTTCTCAGTAGTGTTACTTTGCTTTAGAAACTCTGAGCCCTTTCTTGTACCTACCCAACACGCAGCGGCTGAAAGGATCAGCTCTGAACTGACAAGCCTTGGGGACTGAAGTTTGCACTTCACTCGAGTGAGTTTGTCCTGGTAGTTACTCGTGAACAGCAGGAAACATGCCAGAAATGAACTCTGCAGTTTTCCAGCTCATGAAAGGTGGTCTCCAGCTGGGTGCAAATGTCTCATTTTTTATTATACCTAAGGGAGAGTCCAAACTGAAAATAGGGCAGAGGAAGCTAGAAAGAGCCAGGAAACAGTGTTCTTATTTTTGATGCTTTAAAGCAACAAGAAGTAGCTTTTCAAGAACCTCCTGCCACAAGCACAAGCTTTTGCTTGACATATCATTTTAGAAAATAGCAGTTCTTTCACTGGATGTGTTCTGGCCCACCTCATTTCATGGGAAAAAAAAGCCAGTCAAATATGTGTTTCATGATTTAAAAAAAAGAGAAGAACAGGGACTTCAGGAAGAATATGTTTAATGTAAACTGCCCCTACCCAAGGCTCCAGAAAGAGACTGGAAAAACATTGTAGTCCCAAGATTTAGGCTTAGGCTGTACAAGTGGTCAAGGAAACGACTTTGCCCCAAAGTTGGCTCCCTTGCTCTTTTCCTGTAGATAGCCTAGCTTTAGTCTCCCTGCCTAGAGTCAGGACCCTCTGAGGCCTTGGTCTCAGGGTTTCTCACTGCAATTATGGTCAGGTCTTCTTTCCAGTGAGGAGTGAAGACACCTGGGAAGGGAACAGTTTCTGATCTCACGTTGCTGGGGGTCCGTCGTGATGCTTCATATCAGTTCTGAGTTCTGCCCCAAGCTTCATTTTCAACAGCTGAGTATTTCAGCCTGAGTAAATATAAATTAGTATTTCTGAAAGAGAATGAAAGGGTCACACAGTTAGAGCCAAGCATAATGCGGTCTGAGAATACCAGCACTGCTGTATCCATGTATTTCTACCCTGTATTTGCAACTGTGCTCACCCTGTGCATCTCCAGAGCATAATATACCAGTTGTATCAAATTACGTGGTAAATTGGTGAGATGGGCAAGTGTTCAGGAGGATCCATGAAATGCATATTTACATCTGACCCAATTAATCCCGTTCTCCACAGGGGATAGAAGCTGCTATTTGAATGTAATTAATTGTGAAGCGTTCTGTAATGATGTTGTCCAAATGACATTGTGCAAAACCAAATTGTATTAACTAGACTGTTGAAACCTCATGCTGTCTCAAGGTCTGAAAAACTACATGAGTTCCAGTAAAATCCAGTTTTTAGAGTACTTTTAAAAAGTGATGTTGAAACCATTTGTTTCCCCATTTTTTATTTTTTTTTTTTTTCCAGAGGGAAAACAACATTGTTTAGTCATTTCTGTTCAAGTTAACAGCCATTGCTCATGGCAAACTGATCAGTCAGAGCCTAATTCTGACACATTTAGTGTGATTTAATGATCAAATATATATATTTAATTTCATCCACTCTTACAGCAAGTTGCTATTTACTGTAAATATGGATATCCGTACTTGAGTATTTCTTTTGTTGTCTGGTTTTTTTAAGGTTTATTTGGGTTGTTTATTTGGGTTGTTTTGCTTGTTTCTTTTTAATAGGACTAATCTATCTTGTACAAAAGAAGCAATTGGCCAATGGAATAGATGCATAGGTGGGGAAGAAGATTTTCTTTGTTACAACATGAGGTGGAACTAGGGATATTTACACCAGAACAAATGAACATCTTGGAGCTTCATATATTCTGGGTGTTTGTTGCTGAGTCTTCCCAGAGTCCTGACAAAGACCTATTTCAAGTTGGGAGTATCTGAAAGCTCCTTGTGAAGGCCAGCAACAGGTCACTAAAAATTTAGTCACTTCTACTCTTATAGCTGGACTCTCACCATGGCATCTCAGAACTGCCACAGCCCTATTTCTTCCTACACAACACTTCACTAGAGCAAGATCAGTGTGAAAAATAACTTTTGGAAAACTGAGTTTTCCAGTGGCTAATTGAATATATCTGGCATACTGAGCATGCCAAAGCGATTTTAGCTCTTGGATAAACGCATTGGAAATCTCTGAAAGGGCTGCTGTTGTTGTCTAAATATGTGGGGTAATGGAAGTCTAGAATCCTACCTGTGAACTTCTGCATCAAGCCTGTAACTGCTCTCTGAGTAATAGCATAGCTCTTCAAATCATTTACCTTCTAACTTCTGTATGTAATTTCTTACACAGATCATAGAATCATCCAGGCTGGAAGGGAGCTCCAGAGGTCATCTAGTCCCACCTCCCTGCAGTCGCAAGGATACCCCCAACTAGACCAGGTTGCCCAGGGCCTCATTTGAGCCTCACCTTGAATATCTCCAGGGAAGAGACCTCAACCACCCCCCTGGGCAACCTGTTCCAGTGTTCCACCACCCTCACAGTAAACAACTTGTTCCTAATATCCAATCTAAATCTACTCTTGTCCATCTTAAATCCATTGCCCCTTGTCCTGTCACTGCAGGCCTTTGTAACCAGATTCTCCCCAGCCTTCCTGGAGGCCCCTTTCAGGTACTGGAAGGCTGATACCGTGTGTGCATTGGTGCACAGACATATATAATCTGCTTGCATGAATGCAGGTTATTTTACCAAGGTGCTAAGACTCCTAGGAGACTTGGGACCTTTGTTTTCACACCTCACCTCACTCCCTTCAAGCAGTTCTCCATGAAGTTTTCTGAGATAACTCTTTCTGCTAGTCATGTGGAAGTGCTCTGCCTGTGACTGACTCATTCATTTTTCTGTTAAGCCTTCCCAAGCCTGCTGGTGGTGGAGACTTGCCTTCAGGTGCTCTGTAATCTTTATCTGTCAAAAGAATAACTAATTAAGAATGGAGATCACAAACTGTGCTCATTAGAGATCATCTGAGTTTTAAGACTGTGAGATCTTGCATGCCATTCTAGGAAAGCAAGTTGTACATTTCCTCTTCAGGATGTAAAATCTTACAGGTAGTTGCAAGGAACAGCCCTGATACTATAGCAAAGACTTTCTGAGAAATTCATTTAGCTTTTGCTTATTAATGTACGCCAGCTTTCTACTTCACTCCCACAAAGGGCTCACTTGTCTAATATGGTTTTTCTCTGTTGTCTCTGTTTTGCAAGTTATTGACCCATTCTTTACAGTGGAACTGTGGGAAATTATACAGCTATTCAGGTGCAGTTTCCATATTAGACTATAATATCAGGTAATTGTCCATTAGACAGGTCCCTCCTTCAGTATTTGTGCATGTATGTGTGTGTATCTCAGATGAAAAAGCAGAGGAGGCATAACATATTTTCACTATTATTCTCCCTACATTAGCTTTTCACTGTGTTTCCTACATAGGTAACTGTATTTCTTTTCTCCCTGTCTTCCTAGTAATTGCCAGTTTCCCCCAGGCTCTCATATGCAGGCATGTCCTGCCATGTCTGGGCTTCAACTTTGCTGAATGTATTAATTTTAGTTCTTTCTCTGTCTCATGTTTGGGTGTCATGCTTCTCACTCCGGGTAGCCTCACCAATATTTCTAGTAAAGATCTCCCAGCAAATCTAAAGAGGATTGTTTCTTGATTTGTTTGCTACCTTCAAAATTATTGCTCTACCTAGCTTTTTTAATTAGTTTTCAATCCTATCCTATCAAGTATAAGCTTAGTTACTCTTCCTCTCTGGTTCACAAATCTGTTTTTTGGCCTTTTAACCTAGTCAATGTGTTCTTCCTGTAGTGTTTGTTTTCAGATTGACCGTTCTACCTAGCAGGAGCCAAATTTCTTATCACAGACCCCATAAAATCGGATTCCTATCAGTTTTCTGAGAGAGGATGGAAATAATAGAACTTTATTACAGACTAAAAGTAAATAAATAAATTCTTGTGAACTTTTTTTTTAGGAATGCATATAGAAAGGTATAGTACTATATAATAGATTCTTGTTTTCAGGTTTACATCTTAGGCAAAATTAACTTGTTGCCTGTATAGAGAGAAACATGCTGCATTATAGTCAGAAGGCATAAACAGTTTGTAGGAATATTTCTTCTGGTTATTATCCAAACTTAGAAGTTAAATAGCCAGTGTAGGTTTGAAATTCATGGGGCAGCTATTCAGCAACCAGCTGCCTCTCTTTGCCACGGGGAGCTCCATCCGGAGATGATGAAGTCGGCTGTCTTGTGTTAGGCCAGGGCTCTGCCTGGTGCAGGAAACTCTCTCTGACAGCAATGCATCCTTGATGCATCCTTCTGGGCTCTAGGACTTTGCAGCTCAAGGACTTTCTAAGCCAGAGGTGGTATTTTTGTGATGAGTGGCCTTTACTATTTATGGATAGAGCATGCAGTTCAATGTGCTGATTAAAATACTTTTCTTAAACTTGCTATGAGTTGTTCATATTAGCTCCACAGCGTTTCTAGGACTAGGAGTACATACAGCCATTGGAAACACCAAGAATGCACATTGTGAGTAAGAAGGGTGTTGGAAGCTGAGGAAGATCTTGTTTGAGGTTAATCAAGAAATAGAAATAACCAAAGCTATGTATTAGATGAAAGCAAACAGGATGACTGATGGTTTTGCAAACTGTAATGCATATTTGCAGGGTTCAGTTGGTATTTGTCACGAACAAAGTAATATTGAGTTCAGTGACTGCGCCTGCAAGGAGAGTAGGGTTGAAAGAGAAAGGAGGAGAGCTAGCTATCCTAGTTTACAATGACATGAACAAAAGCAGGAACAAATTTAGCATATTTAAGGACTTAGCATATGCCAACTTCATCCTGTCATTTAAAATTTCTCAGGTGGTGTTTGGGGTCTTTAGTCCATGCAAGTAAAGAAGTAAAAACAATGGAAGAAAGTAAGACTCCTATAATTAAAAAAAAAAAAAAGTAGCATGAAGCACTGAGTGCTGCTGTTCCAAATCTTCACCTTTCATGTCAACTTCAGATCTTACATAAAAGCAATTGATTAGCTAGCTGTTGCAGTTCTTTTTTAAAATGTCTTTGAGCTCTGCCATTTCGTTCCTTATTTTGGAGATGTCCTAGATTTGTCTGTCATGAACTTCGATGGAGCCAGTTCTGTATTTTTTTGCTAATGGCTTGGTCTTTTATTATTCTGCCCTTATTGTTATCTGTGCTGAATGTTCATGCAGTGGAGATATAAACTGCACTCTTTCATAGAGACCAAACAAGTGTATGAGGCAAGAGTAATAAAAAGTCCAGAGAGGGTAGCTTTTTGCAAGCACAGAGAATGTCTTGCTCTCTAGCTGTAAATACTCTTTTTTTTTTTTTTACGTTTTCACAAAAGATGTTTTCTCCAAATACATGACAGCTCTTTTAAGATGCTCTGGTGCTGTATGCTTCTGTTCTTCTACTACTTCTAGATGCTGGGGATGCCTGTTTGTCTTATTTGCTGTTTGATCCTTGTTTACTTTTCCTTGTGGCTTATCTTGTGTTATTTTGTAGTAAAAATAATCTATTTGAATTTTGCTTTTTGACGTATGAAGACCGATGATATTTTCACCCTTCTTTATTCTGCTACTGCTTTTCCCTTTGTTTGGTGAGTTACCTTATGGGTGTTTACATAGCTGGGGTTGAATAACAGTCTTATATCATGAGAATGGATTTTTTTTTTTCATCAGATACTGTGTTTGAATCTAATAGCTGTTATTTCCTGAATATTTTTCAAACCCCATGTGAGACTAATAGATGGTTTTATTACATGTGGCATCCTGGCCAGTGCTCTCTGAGCCTCACATTTTTTCTGTCACTGCTACATGCTCCTTGTTGCCTGAAGTGACTCTCTTGAGTCTGTGGAATACTTGCCTCCTTCGGCTATGAAATAAGAACCTACTTCTGGAGAACCTGGATCTCCTAATTAATTTGAAGATAGATAGAAAGGTATTTTGAGGGGCAATACCACACCTTATCTGTTGCTTGAGCTGCGGGCTGCCTTAGCCCAAGTCAGACACTGGCACTCCCAAAGAACTGTACCCTGGAGGTAAAGGGGTGCCCCAGGGGTAATTGGAATGCCATGAAGAGATATAATTTTTGTACTTTTCTTTTCCCACAAGTCCACCTTTCTTGCCTTCCATATCAAAGGGAAGATTAGGAATTGGTACCAAATTCATATGAATCTGTGGATCTTTTCTACTAACAGCTTTCCAAGCAAAGAGGCTTAGACTCTAGCCTCTTTGCATGTTTAAAGCATTACAACGTAGGAAAAGCTGTTTGGCTTGGGCAGCTATTGATTTCTATTCTGTTCTTCAAACTACAAGCAAAGAATTGTGGAATGACAGGAACAGGACCAGAAGAGCCCTTGAGAGCCAGCTGGCAGAGCTGACACCAGGCAATACACTGGGAGATTTACAGTTACTGAAAATATTAATCAGTGCTCTTAAACAGTTTCTTCTGTAATGTGCCTAATATATCAGGAGTGAGTTTAAGAGAGATTTGTGAGGGCTTGTTCCTTGGGGAGACTGTGAGTTGAATTATATCTCTTTGTGGATGTGCCGACCTGCAGTAGAGTATTTCTGATTTACACCCTGTAATTCTCCTTGACTTGCAACTCCTCCTGGAACAAAGGTCAGTAAAAAAGTCTCTGAACAATTATTTACCATTCTGGACAGGATTAGCAATAGACTCTTTCTGTCCTAAGGCTCTTTGGTTCCCCTTCCTTCTGCAACAGCACAGATTACAGCTGCAGATACGCTGCTGAAATCCAGCTACCTGAGTCTGTATTTTGTAACTCATGCCAATCTCCTGCTGAGCAGGCTGCTTTCTGAGTCTGTGCTCTTATCCTTTCTTAGCACTGAGAATTGCACTTCAGTCTCTAGCCCCTTTTAGAGGTTACTCCTAATTTTAGCTTTTGTCTGGAAAAATTTTTCAATACATAGATGAGGAGACGGGATTAATACAATACTTATTTTAACATAAATACATGAAGCAATCTAACAAAAACCTGCCTGAGCAATTAGCTCAGTAATCAGACATTTAAAAAAACAGTGGCAAAAGAGCAGAGGTATGGATTAAGATGCACAATGATTTTATTTATTTAATAGAAAAGCATGCAGAACTGTAATTATGATCATGATGATTTTACATGTACTGCAAGTACTTTGCGGGTTGCTAACGTAACAACTGTAGTTTGACAAGAAAGGACCACACAAGGCAAGACTTGAGAACTGGCAGGCAGAAATACAGTGACTATTTCATTTTGGGCCCTGGAACAGAACACACATCTGAAATGAGTATGTGACAAGTGGGGAGTATTGGATTTCTGTGTGAGGAGTTGACAAGTCAGACAAACAGCAGCCATATATTATCTGTGATGGTGAAAAGATCACGTCATTTATAACCTTTGAAGCAACAGGAAAACTGAATGCAACATCATCTTATAATGAGCTAAGAGAGAACTGCCTCTTTTTTTCTTTTTTTCCTTTTTTTTTTTCTTTTTTTCCCCTGGTTATATATAGCTGTTTGAGAAGGCCCTGCTGAGCGGAAAATGGAGCATATGATCAAGGGCAGTCCAGTGAGTCAATTTACTGACTAATACTGTAGATTATCATGTCAAATATATAGCACCAGCAGTATGAACAATAATGAAGCCTGGTTTATTTTTTTCCTGTAAATTGAAATGAAGATGTGATTGGAATTGTCACACCTAGGATATATGAGCCAGAATCTCTTAATCATCCAAAACAAATTGCCTTATTCTTTACATTGACGTTTATTTTGGGAGCCATTCCAAGACTGGCAAGCTGAAAGCATCCATTTAAATGTGTCATACACTTTTAAAATATCCTCTAGACAGCTGTCCCCTCAGGTGATGGTTCAATGGTCTTGCACTTTGAAATACCTGCTCCCCTCCGACTCAAAGAAGGGATAACTCAGCCCTTCATCCTGTGGGGAGAAGCTATTCAGCACAGCGTCATGCAGAGATGCTGCAAATGAACTCCAGGATCATCAGTAAACCATCCAGTCATGAAGATGACATGGCAAGAGACTCATAGAAACCCCAGATGGTGATTGAAAGGAACCTTTCATTGCCTGACTTCAGAGTGTCAGTGACCAAGCCTGTGTGTGAAGGGGAGGATGATGTCAATATTCTCTGGGGCTTCTTCCAGTACTTTGGTTTTCTTTCCAAATTACAGGGAGAACATGTCCATCTATTTCTTAGGTTTGTTTATGGCCTTAGGGAGGCTTTCCAATGTTTAAATGGGGCTTGTAAGAAAGATGGGAACACTTTTTAGTAGGACCTGTTGTGATAGGATAAGAAGTAGTGATTTTAAACTAAAGGATGGTAGATTCAGGCTAGATAGAAGGAAGAAATTATCTCCTCTGAGGATGGTGAAACACTTGAACAGGTTTCCCAGAGAGGTGATAGATGCCATCTCGGGCAACACTGAAGGGCAGGTTAGGCAGGTTGGACTAAATGACCTTTGAAGGTCCCTTCCAACCCAAAGTATCATATGGTTCTATGAAAGTCTGATCATCTTTCAATCTGTCAAAATTTTAGCAAGATCTGACTGAGCAAAAACTTAGGGAAATAAGAGTTGAATTGCAAATCACTGCCATTCCTTCAGGGATAAAAGGAATACATAATCAATGTTATTGATTTCTAAACTCCTTTCTCTAAGAACCGAGCTGAGAGTAATTGGAGAGACATTTACTAATCGTTTGCTAAAGATGAGTCACAAAGCCCAAATATTGCTTATCTGTGAAGTACAGTTTCCTCAAGGTAGTGTGTAAACTAATATAGAAACTAGCACAATGTTATAAATTTAGCACATACAAGGAAAAGCAGCTAATATTGCTGTGATTGGACATGTCATTGGAGTATTCCAGAGCATGCCAAATCTTTAATCAATTACTGTTTGCATATACTACCACATTACTCAGTTTTCAGTACACTAGAACAACATGTACTATGCGCAAACAACTACTCTTTTTGCAGAGCTTTAAACTTAGAATAAAAGTAAAATTCTACTTTCTAGTTTTGCAGCAGTCATTGTGTTTGTTTTTCAAAGCCTCCAAATGGTTCATGTTTCATGTTTTGGGTCAGATCAAAGGCACAGACTGCTCATGGGCCAACACATGGCAATGTTGAGCTTTCTGTGCCAGCAACAGGGTATGTTCCATGTCATGAACAGTAGTATGTATGAGTAGAGATAGATTTCAAAAGGCTTTGTGGTACTGGAAGCTCGTTGAGCAATTAGGAGCTTTGTGGATATGCAAAAGAGGAAGGTTCTCATTTAAAAAAAAAAAAAATCAGCTCTTTCCTGGTGATTCTTAAAAATTAGAATAATGCCTCTTGGCTCAGAGGTGGTCTTAGCAAGGTGGAGCTCTACTTCTATGATTTGTCTTTTCTTTGGAGGAAGACAATTTATCCCTAAAGAGCAGAAAGGGCCAAGAGTAAAGAGGGGTTGAGGCAGGAACCAAATCTTGCAAGCAGAAAGTGGAGATCACATATTTGGAAATCAGCGAGGATGAAAGCATCAAAGAGGTGGTAGGCAAAAGCAGAGCTAGGAAGGTCCAGGGAAGTAGAAACCTGTGCTGCCAGGTCTCCCTTTATCTTGGGAGGGCTCCTGCACTGCTTCATTCTCTGGCTTACTGGGATATTTTCTGAATAAGATCCTTCTCCAGGTGTTATCCCCTCACAAAAGTAGGACCTCAAGGTCTGGTGATTGTAGGCCCTCAAAGTAAGTCCTGACCTCTTCAGTGTACCAAAGTTTCTTTAGAGCTCCAACACTGCAAATACTGTTTTAGAATTTTTCCATGACACATAAAAGATGAAGCATGCAACGTGCACATTTCAGGAAGTCTGCTGGCATAATGAGCCTTTATTTTGGTGTATTCTTTTTACTTTCTCTTCTTGTTAAACTAATTGGATATCTCTTCTCGCATTTTCCTTGATACTCTTGAGCAAGACTGGAGTTCAGATAAGTGTCCGAAATCCTCTCCAATGAATACCTCTTCCACTGTCATAGCCATATTTCCCATTTGTCTGTACCTCTCAGGACTGACTTTTCTTATATACTAGTAAATCCATTTTTTCAGGTTATCCTTTAGTCAGTTTTGCCAAGTAATACAAGCCCAACACCAGGCAATCTGTTGCTTAGATACTGGCCTGGGCAGATGGTCCTCCTGGAGAGGTGCCAGCACCCCACCACAGAGTCTGTTCATGGGCAGAGAGGATTGGAGGATTGGGAAGGTTTAATGACCCTTGCCCATGAGTTCTGTATCCCTGCTCCTCAGAACTGTGTTCCCATTTAAAAGGGAAAAACTAGCAAAAAAGTTAGTCTTTTGAGAAGTTATTCAAAATGGAGTTTGTCCCAGATAGACAGAGCTCCTAATCCTAAACTGGAATACAAAAATTATTAAATGGCCTTCCCTCTAACAAATGCCTTCAGGGAATACTAAAGGCATTAAATTAAGTAGATGCCCACATACGTATTTATGTACACTTATCCACATGTGTGGGTGTGTACAAAATGTGTCAGTGTGTATATGTGTGTGCATATAATGCAGTAAAACTATCAAACTCACTTTAAAGGAAATCTTATTTTGTTTCTGTTGTATGCATGCTTCCAGTGACCTTGTAGGATTTGTGGATTTATTACTTATTATATGAGAAAAAAACCTCAACAATTTTGTGTAAAGATTACAGTATCAAGTTGCTATAGCATTGAGTGCCATTGATTTTTACTTCATGATGAATGTTTATTTTCCTGTGAATAAATAACAGCAGAGCTTTATAGAGCAATCCTCATAGAAGCAAATCAAAATGAAAAGACAGAAGTCTGCTTGTGCAGTAAATTTCTGATGCATTCAAACAGTCAAGATGTTTCTAAGATGCAACAATTTAATTTTAGAAATGAGTTTGAAGTTCAGATAGCTGGCAAATACTTGTTTAATCCAGTCATGCTTCAGAGCTGTGTGAAAACAGCTAGAGCAATCCAGATTGAGATCTCGGCTAACAATAAGAACTAAATGATATGCAAAGCCAGAAAGGATAATTTGTGTGACAGAATATAAGAAAAGAAAATGTCTCCCAAAATATTGTCTATTGGAGGTCTCTAGTATTAAGAAGTGATAACCAGAAGAGGAGGGCATTTATTTATCGGTTGCCTTGTCTCCTCAAGAAAGTATAAAAACCAACAACCACACAAAACTTATAAAATTTGTATGTGAGCACTTCAAGATTATTCAGATATTCTTGAGTATTTTTAGCTACACAATTTAAATTATTAATATAATTTGCAATATTTAATTTGTTCTGTGCAGTATTTGCATAAATTTAATGCCTGAAGTCTGTCTGAGAAAGTTCTGGTAATCTCCCTTTGCAATGGTTGGGGTTTGTGTTTGTTTTAGCAAATTGCTTGAAGGAGAGAATCCACCAACAGAGAGGAACAAAGCTTCTTCCTTTCTTTTTCCCTTCGCTTTCCCTTTCTTCTTCCCCCTCCTTTTCCAAGCACCAAGTGGCAGACATTGAGTGCCCAGTGAAGGGCGTGAATTCCACAGGTCCCAGCACTTTGTCCTCAGCCCTGGCCCTCATAGGGAGGATGGCATCCACTGTCCCTGGCCTGCCATGGGTAGGGCTGCGTACTGTCCCCAAAAAACTGGGGGAGCTGAGGGAATCAGAACACAAGCCTGAAAGAATGCCCTAGCAATACGCTGTTATAGAGGATAATCTGCATGAATCAAATCACAAGTGCTGTTTATGAAGCCTGTACACACATATACACTTACTCTTTTTTTAGAAAAACCCAACTTTTGACTCTTTAAAAAATGAGGTACTCTAAGGCGCTATTGTCAGGGGACAGGGGTGCTCTAATAAAGCGATGAAAGATGATTACAGCTGAGTCAGAGAGCAGTGAGAAATTTCCCAAAGGTGCAATAAAAACATTCTTCCCCCATATATTTAATTCTGCTTAGAGTAAAACACCAGAGAACCTGATGGGAAAAATCCTGGGGGAATGCAGGCACTCACATGCTCCTATCCAAATTGGGGGACTGTGAGCTGGACTGCCCCATGTGCTGAGGTGGCAGGTTCCCCAAGCCCATCACAGAGCCAGAGCAGCCTATGCCCTTGTCCCAGGATGGGACTTGGGTGGTGTTGGTGCTGCAGCAGGTTTCAGGGCAGGAGGGCACTGAAGTCTGAGGCTGGAGCTTGAACACTGGCAACAGGAGGCAGGTGAGAGTCTGCTTCTGCCCCATCTCATCTCTGCTGGGGCAGATGTTTTGCAGAGAGCAAGAGAAAGCAGGAAAGGTGAATTTTAGGAATGTTTCCCTCAGTGTTTTTGAGGTTTTAAAATTTTAGCAAATACAGTTTGCTTTACATTATTTTGCTTTGATGTGTGTGCTAAATGCTATTCCGTGTTCTAACTGTAATAGTCACATATTCAAACACAAGCCTTGCAGTTTGCTTAGCCTTTCATGCAGACAGCAAGAGCAGAAATTAGTTGCCCCGTATCTGACAGATTTCTGGTCAGAGCAGATTATCCTTCAAATCTAGGTCATTAACTTGTGTTTGTCTGATATAAAACAGACTAATGTGCCGTTCCCACTGATAAACTGGACAACCTCTGCTTTCATCAGATAGAGACTGGCAGAAAAGCTATCCAAGAGCAGTGAAGTTTCCAGACTTCACTGTCCTGAGAGGATTTAATATGCAGGCAGATGATGTCTATAGGACACTCACAGATCAGCAGGTCTGGATATTTAAAGGCACTACATTCATTTAAAACAAAGGGCGACCAAGACACTGTGTCAGGAATAGACCTGCTTTTATTTAGGAGCTATAACTTTATCGTAACATTTATGATGCTCTGCAAAACAGCAGTTCATCTGGTTATCATTCCCTCCCTCCCCTAAAATTAAAATATTAAGTATATTATATATAAAACATGAAGGTGAATAAGCAATTTACATTAACTGTTCTTGCAGAATTGAGAGAAAGAAACCTTGCTTTACTAAAGAAAAAGGAAAATCTTTTTCTTTTGGTAGCAAAGTGATCACTCCTACTGACTGTGTAATCTTTATTATTAAAGTAATCCTTGAAAAATTTAGATTCCACTTAAAGATATTTCAAGCCAGGAAAATATTTTTGTTCCACAACATGTTTAAATCATGTTACTCTTTCAGTTGGATAATGTTCAATTCCTACTCGAAGAGGGCAAAGCCACATTAACTACCGTTTCATTATTGCATTAACAACAGGTCACTTGCTGTTCTTACAGAATAAGTAAGTAAATCACTCATGCTTCAGAGATTCTTCTGCTGTTTATTAGAGATAGGAGGTATTATTAAACAGAGCTTTCTAAAACAAACCTAAATTCGTCCACTGGAAACCCTTACTGGAGACAACAATGACCAATTTATCTTCTGTTAATTAAAATGTTGGTGCTATTTATAATACAAGGTCTGTTTTATTCAGATTTTATAAGGCATGAGTGTCCAAATAAGAGAAAAAACAAATGTCAGTGAGAAGGAAAATTGGTATTAAGAAAGGTAGAAGAGGGGTGAATGCCACTATTGCACACAGAATGATCGTGTCTGATGGAGCAGCCCCAAGCAATAGGATCAGTCAGGGACTGCTTATATTTTTGACGAAACACCTTGGTGAATACTTAGAAAAAACAATACTTAGACCAAATTCTGGGACGTATTTGATCTATATTTTGGGTGGGATTGAGGTGACAAACTGACAATTTTACAGCACCTTCTGCTCCTCTGAAGCCTGGATTAAGGAGGAGTGGGAATGGCATCTGGCGTAGGTGAGCTGAGATCCAGGGTTCTTCAGGGTGGAACAAATCAGAGAAGTCTGCTAGTGACTCTTAATTACCAAATGCCACCAGAGCTTCTCCAACTTCACTTTTCCTTCCCATTTAAGGAACCAGGATGCGTAAGTTTGCTATGTAAGTCATAGAACGGTTAGAGTTGGAAAATCAAAACATCATCTAGTTCCAACACCTCTTTCTTCATCAGCAGGATTTAGGCTCAAGGCAAAACCATGTAAAGAGAAAAAAATTGTACTCAAAGTGCTAAAAACTAGTGGAAACACAGGACAAACTCCAGCTGCCAGCATAATATCAAGAGGTGATATACAGGAATATCAGCTGAATTCCTGTAGGACATGCCATGTTCAGTGAGAAGGAATGGCCTCTGTTGCAGAATCCTTTTTCCAGCAGCGGTCTAGCATGGATACTGCAGATGAAACGTATTAAAAAGCTCCAAGAAAAATCTAGAAGGACTTTTCTGCCTCCTGAAAACAATCAACAAAGGGTTCACTTCTGCATGAACTAGACCGTGCTTTCAATAGCTGCACATAGACCTATGAATATGTGGTTTTGTGCTATTTTTACCCCCTGAAATGTTCTCACATGATTTTTTACTTTGGCAAATCAAAGACAACTTCCTTTTAAAAAAATTTGTTCTTTCTCACTCCTAGTGTCACTGTGTTTTATCCTACTTCCTGCCTTGAAAAAAAAAAAAAATATATAAAAAGCCTCATAACCTACTCCCTTTTCTTCCATTTATTAATATACACCATGATTTTATGTGGGAATTCCACAAACTTCTACCTGGGAAAGAACCTGCTTTGAGCCCATTGCTGTCTAGATGTAATCAGGGTTATCTTTTATAATGTGCTTTACCTCGCACCTATATTTCACTTAGTGCCATTTTGTTACTGAGTCACTCAGCATTTAGAAATCGTTCTGGAAGTCTGCCTCACATTTGTCCACTTTGAATAGCCTGCTTTACCTGCGTACCTTCTCTTGGGAACCTTTGTCCCAACTCATTTATAAATCCCTTCCTCTTTACTGGTTCTCACACCGATTCTTGGGGATCCCCTTCAGTGAATCCCTCGGTTATGAAATCAATCTTTTACTTTTAAACTCCATTACTGCCTTTTAAACACTTAACCTATAAAAGGACCTTCCCTCTCACCCCCTGAAAATTTAGTTTTGAAAGAGCCTTCAGTGGGGAAAACCAAAGAGGATTTCAAAGTCCAAGCATGTTTCTCAGCTGAACTATGTCCATCCACGTACTCAGTGACTCCTGAGAACTGAAACCATGTGACCGCAACTGTCTTTGCAAAAGCAGACTGTGAATTACATAAAGTATTGAGAAATGGGAGATGTCTCAATGATAAAGATGATTTAAGAATGAAGTCTCCAGAGTTATTTTGGTGTCTAATTCCTATCGATTTCTTTTTGCATTCAGGTCTGAATTTATTGTGGTTTTCTAACTTTGTGCTTATGAATGCCAAAAGGAAAATTTCCCTGTTCTCTACCCTATACCTAAAATTAATCTCCTATGTCCTTGAAACTTAATTAAACCAGATAGTCTTTTAAATCGTTTGCCCACCGTATGTTGGAAAAAGAGTAGCAAAATTAAATGAATAAATCACATCAGAGAGTAAATTAAATAGACTGCTTGAAGCCAGTCTCTCTCTCATTTTCTTCATTGTTAAAACTGAGTCAATGCTGACAATAAGCATTTAAAGTGGTCAGGACAAAGTACTTCAGAATGCATTGTACAGAAAGCTGTGCATGGAAGGTGGTGAACGCACTTGGTTTTCTGAAGTGTTTTACCCTGATTGCTTTAGTGTGAAACTGGAGGTATGAATTGAGTTCTAGACCTGATGGAGTAGAACAAAAGCTTTACAAAGATGAAGAAAGAAAATCATGTCAGAAATATCAACCCTCCGATTTACATGTTGCCCACTGCAAAGATAAGTCAAGATAATTTAATTTCATTAACTTTTAAAGCACATAAAACTATCAAATTAATAAAGGGAAATTAAAGATTCAGGAAAAAAAAAACGTATTTTGATGAAAATATTGTATAGACAACACCTAAGCATGTCCAGTATAACACTATAAAGTATTACATATACACCTATGTTGTTGAAAAGCAGTCTGTAGAATGTATTTGCCCAAATCTCAGGAAAAATAATTAGTTTTCAAAGGATGATTCTTCTAAATGCTCAGGAGCATGAACATCTGAGAGGAAACCATCAAAAGAACGCTTTCATCTTTCTATTGTTTCTTCTCTCATCATGCCTTATGACCCTTTTCTCCATGTCTTTATCAAGGACAGACTGAATTATGACTACATATTAGGCAAGACTAACTTTACATCCCTTTAGAAGGATAAAGTTAATGACTTCAATGATAGTGCCACTCCAGTTGGTCCAGAGGCATCCAGCTGCTCTTTGATTTTGATTTTAAAATCTGTAGAAACATAAATAGTCTGGGATTTAAGCAAGTAAGATCACCGTTGGTTTAAAATGAATGTGAATTTTATGTGTAATCTGATTAAAATAATGACAGAAATGTTTGCAAAGTGGTTTGCACTATTTTACCAGCAACTAAGCTGGTGAACAGCACAGATTGAAAACCGTCTTTGGATCACTCTCCATGGTAGGATACATCAAACAGTGTGAACTGAATATGACCTTGAGAATGAAGAGTGACTCTATAACTACACCAGAGGGTTCCCTAGGTAGAATGCCCAGTAATTCATCAAGCCTCTAGGTTAAAGGAAGACATACCCACTATGTTAAGCTTCAGGTCAGTTCTTCATAACACATATTGAAACATGAAAAGAAAAGGCTTTTCTTTGTTAAAGGATCTAAATTTGGGTTTCTTTCTCTGTGAATATTTCCCAAAGTCCTTTATAAGTAAGAATGTTGGGAGATCATCTGAAATGTCAAATTGTAGCTTTGCTATAAGATTATGGTGTTTAAGAGACAGTATTTTTATCTACACCCATACTGCTAAAGTAAATCACATTGGGGATTTTATTGTTCCTAAGGCCAGCTATCACCACTTCGCTCATGACCACAGTGTGTAGTGTTCGTCGCAGTGGAGCAGGTTCATCTTGGAGGAAGCTTGTTGGCATGGTACGACACCAAAGTGAGATAACAGTGAAGTTTCAGCACTTGGGTTGAACCCCAGCTCCATTCAGCAGCAGGGTGGAAGTCTCTCTGTCCTTACTTTGGAACCAGTTTAAGAGTTCAGGGGGCCTGATTACAGCCTCATGGGGAAATGATCCTTCTTAGTATTTTCAACACTATTGGTCAATTTTATTGGAGAGGTCAGAGACCACACCACCGCAAGGTCTTTCAGGTGATGTCCGATCAGGTGGGAAAGCTGTGATGGGGTCAGGCCTTGCCTGTGTGACTGCAGATGCTTGCAGCACTCAAAGGGCAGGCAGGTGCCAGACTTTGCCTCCAGGGGAATTTTACTGATGAAAATGACATGGTGGCTATGGAGCTGCGGCACCTCCAGGGCTAGAGGTATGGCTGTAAGGATTGTGGCTTTCCTTGCTTCCCCTGGCACTTAGACAATCACAACAGCTATAGGTTAGGTGTCTGTAGTGCTAAGTTTTTGCAAGAGTGTAATGTCAAACAGGAAAAATGTGTCAGGCTAGAAACACAGTGCCACTCAATTAATTATTTAGTCTTTGAAAAAGTGCTTTCTGATAAAGTTCAGAAAAAAGCTATGTAAACACACACTTCTTTGTAACCAGCAAACATGTCTATGTTGGGAGAATGGGTAACAAGCCAATCCAGAAATTTATCAGGGAGGAGATTCAAATCTGCTCAGGCAGAGAAGGAGACCAAGCATGGACTCCTCATACCCCAGGTAAATGCTGTATCCAGGATAAATCAGCATCCACTGCAGTCCTATATAAAAAACTAGCATGGGTACTGGGCACACTTCCCTCTGGGTTTTGTGAGAAAGAAGTAGCTCATCAACTATGTGTGTGTGGGAGAAAGCAGGAATCCCACTGGGAATTGAGTGGCTCCTTACAGCTAAAGGTTGGGTGCTGAAGACCTGAAAGAATGCCATGTAAACATCCCTGCCCCTAATCTCAGGTGGCTTTCTGTTTGAGTTACAACAGTATAAGCACAAAAGCAGGGTTGTGACATTGAAGACTAATTGCTTAGCCCCACATGACAAAGCTGTGACCTACCAAGTCACAGTGGAAGTCAGGACTCTCAAAGTCCTGGGCTGAGCTCGGTACATTTTCTTTCCTCCCTCACGCATAACAGAAATTAATTTTTTAAAAAATGAATGTAGTACATATGGCAACACAGCTGTTGAAAATCTGTTGCCCTTTTTAATCACCTCTCATGTTCTGAGCATGCATCTTATCCTTCAAACTCAGTAAAAGGGAAAATACTGCAAGGAAAACAGCTCCCTATATTACTGGGGGCCTTTTTGGTGTTATTAAGTCATGCAAGAGAAGCCTTGCTTGTAAGACTATCCAGAACTTAGGTCTCACTGGGTTTATCTTAAAAAAAACTTTACATATTTATAATCACTAGGACAAGCAGAATTTCAGAGTTTTCACAGAGGGACTGAAAACTGTATATAAATGAAATTTAGTTCTTCTTTTTCCTAATGATGGTGAGCTATTGAAATGAAAGGGATATAAGCCCTTTCAGTGCTTAAACAGCCTTGCAAACAGCCTACAGTTGTCCACCTGCTCATGGGTATACCGTAGAATAGTCCTCAGGCTGAAGTGACAGACGCACCGAAACACTGTTTACTGCCTAGCCTCCTTCCATGAGCACTCAATGTCATAAGCAGTCAGAGTGACTATTTCTCATCTGGTAGCCTTGGATCACACTACTGGTTATTCACGTTTTTGTGTCAACTCCAAGGAGAGCAAGTCTGGTGATATATACAATTGAAAGGCTGGAGCTGGGGAGAGAGAAAAATGCAATTATTGAAAGAGGTGCTTCTATGAAGGAGCAATGATTTACATCCTGAATAGGTGTAAATTATCTTCCCTCACCACCCCCAAGTTCAGCAAATGTATTCCTTATTCAATATCTTCCTGCTGTGATGTTTTTTCTTGCAGTCTCTGATTCTCTGTTAAGATCGGAAAGCCATGGTTTAGTTAGAGACGTGAAGGAGTGTTCCCTGTAATGGAGTCGGCCTCTTGTGAGCCAGAGAAGCTGTAGTTTAAGCCAACAATGAAGTATTTGTCGGTCATAGAGAAGGTCTTTAACTAGGGCAAGCTGCCGGACCTACAATTCATCCTTGTTGGAATGAAAAAGAATAGAGCTGCTTGTTTGTTGGTTTAGAATCCTTCATGGAGGGCTGCCAGTAACTTGTTAGCTTGTGTATTATTGTGCTATCAGACAGGAGAAACAGCAGTGAGAATTTGCTAGCACAGGCACAAACCTTTCATCACGCAGTTATTATGGTGATAAAGTTCAGTGGTAGTTACTCACCTCTCTGAAAACAAATATTACCCACTCAGACAAGAGAGAGAATGGTTTTCTGCAAGACGGTGCTATATTAACTCACACTATTGCACCTAGCTCACTGTTAGCACTATATCCAAGTTTCCAGTCCACTTTGAAGTATTGATTGTCAGAGTGCTCCTGTGCTCAAGAAAGGACTGTGATTTATACTTGTTTTGTAGATCACAGATAGAGGTGCAAGACGGTGGTTAGATTGAACCATGGATACATGATGTCATGAGCTTGGGCCCCTGGAACTCTGGGTCATTCAATTCAACCTGGCCTGAGCAGACTCCCTGCTACCAACATGACTATGTTTCCTCCCCATGGCAAGCCCAAGGAGAGCAATGAGAAACCTGTGGAGTCAGGTCTTTTCCTTATGGGGTTGGGATAGTCTGCTGCTCAAGGCAACTGGTGCAGTCATCGCTAGAGAAATTAAAGTTCTGATTAACAAACACTGGCAGTAACCTAATTTCCTTGTATTTTTATGTGAGTTTTAATTGCTTGCTTGTTGTTGAAACCTGGACTTTGTATTCTAGTTTAACCAGCTAATTTGCTTAGGTGTTTTGGAGGGGTGCACCTCGACTACTCAAATATATGGTATACTCAATAGACAGGTGATTGTGTCTCTTATTTGTCTTCTTTATTCCCCAGGAAGATGAAGTTGCTCGTGACAGCCGGTTCAATTTCAGTGGCTATGGCATGGGTCACTGTCTCCAAGTCAAAGATGGCACAGCAGTCAAGGCTGCTCCACCCAACCCTCCTCCGGCACCACCAAAGGATTCAGATTCCATCAAAAAGAAGTTTGTTGACCGTGCAAAAAGGATTGATACAATATCCCGCGCTGCATTCCCACTCGCCTTCCTCATTTTCAACATCTTTTACTGGATTACATACAAAATTATACGGCATGAGGACATTCACAAGAAATAAGCAACTCTGCTTTGCCAGGACTTCTTAGCCAAAGTGATCCATGTGTAAATAAACAGTAAAATGTCTTTCCGTCATTTGGATTAAAGGTTTCTTCCCCCCCCACTGGGTTTATCTTAGAAAAAAAACAATGAACAAAGAGGAAAAGAAGTATAGAAGGAAAAGTGATTGCATGAAAAGTTATGCCATGAGACCAGTCAGTAAAGGTTCCCTCTGTGTACTCTCAGTGTTGTTCTTCCAGATTCAGCATTGATCAGACATCTGTAAATGGGGCCAAATTTTACCCAGCTTTATCACCAAGATATTATCTTTCAAAAGAAAAGAGAATCAGAAAACAAACAATTATCCTAAAACATCTACCAAGAGACTGTGATGGCTACAGTACAGTGAGTTATAAGAGGACCAAACTTTTTCAGGATAATGTTGCCTTTCTATTTGAAACAAGTCTACTGAGCTACATTCCATGATCATGTCTGTAGTTAGTGGTTTCACCAAGGAGTCCTTTTGTGGGTTGTGAATTATTTCTACTGACAGGGAGAGGGAGGGAAAAAAAAAAAAAAAAGAAAAAAAAAAAGGTTTATACTTTACTATCCTTGTGGGTGTGCATTTTAATATTATCTTGCTTTACTAGAATTGTAATTTTGGGGTTGAACTTGTGTGTTGTGTGATTTATTTGATAGTTGACACTCCAAGATCAGTGAAACTGCCCAGTTTCTTTTGTTGGAAGACAGTGCACTTACTTCATTTTATTTCTGCTGATTTTACATGCAACTTGAGGTGCCAAACTGTATTTTACCTATTGTGCTACCCTGTACCACACTACTTAGTAAGAACTTGTTTCCTCAAAGGTGTAGCTCAGTTTAGCATTCAGTTTCTATTACTGCTCTCATTGTAGCTGCAATCAATAGCTCTATAGGTAAACACAACTTGTTTACAGACCTCTGATTTATATCTTTACTCAAAGTGGCTATCATTTTAAATATCATCAATTAACCTAAGAATTTTAAAACTGTACTGTGATTTTAAGGACCTGTTACCTTTTGGTGCCAGATCTGCGTTATTGAAATCCTTGCTACATGTTTTAAAGTAGAAAATTCAAAAAAGAAAAAAAAAAAAGAAAAAAAAAAAAAGATGGTATTTTTGCTTACACAGAAGACAACCTGTAACATAAGAAGACTCAAACATTAAAATTTTACACTTGCTGTAAAAGGGTTTATTAAAAAAAAAAAAAAGGTATTTGTTCAATTTCAATAAAGTTAAATGTGGTACTAACACTTCTTCACTCTTTCCTTCATTTGCAGCAGCAGGGGTGTTCATGCCCGGGCCCAGCCCTTCCATTGATCTGTCAGCAGAAAGAAGGTGAAAAGCAACCTTCTGCTTACCTGGTTTAGCACACCGAATTTTGCTATCCATCCCGCAGCAAAGGGGTTGTTGCAGCCCCTGGGAGCACGTTAAGGACTGCATCAGAGACATGGCAAGGGTATTGAGTTTGCAGAGTCAGGGCTAGGGGAGGAGGCACACCAGTCACGGCACCCATGCATGGCGAAAAGCACACCCCAGCTTCACTTGTGCTGTGCCCAACTTGGGGGTAGCCTAAAGTTGCTCCTGAATTTCGTACAGCTTTGCCGCTTTGGTGAGCTGAAGGTCACCCTGAAATGGCCTACATCAGGTGCCTCACTGTAAACATTGTAACAACTGAGAATTTGAAAGAAAATTAAACTGCCTTCCATTTATTGCCCTTCCCCTGAGAGGCCATAATACACACCCTGGAGCTGCACAGCATAGACGGTATTTCTCCCTTCCTCTGTTGAGATGTGGTACAGAGACATACTGTACTTGCAACATCTCCCACTCTCTACTTTGACTCCTGGACCAGCTTCTGCTGAGGTTGTGGTTTCATGTACCATAGCCTGGCAGAGCCTGTATTTGTCTGTCTATGTGCGTGTACGTGTCCCTGTCTCTCACTGCATGTCTACCTGTAACTACCAGGCTTTATTCCTCTCCCAACATCGGGGAGGGCACTTAGAAATCTTAACAAGTCTAATTCCCAAACATTTACGTAAATTAATGGTAAAAAGCCAGTTTTATATTTTATCTCCCCATACACTCCTTATCTCTCTAGACCCTCCTGTCACATGTGTGATGGAAGTGGTGACAGTCATCTTCATTTTCTTGAGACCATGTATCCAGATGTGACTGGCAGCCCCAGGAGGGGGAACCAGAAGTTAAAGTCAGAACTCAAGACAACTGTGCAAATTATGTTGCTTTGCAAAATGAGCTTTTGACTCAAATTTAGTTATCATAGTATTTGTAATTTTTGTAGTGTAAGATTTGTTTTTATTCCTTTTACTGTATTATATTTACAGTATTTGATTAGTGGATAATGTAGTTGAGCATAACCTCAGTGCAATCCCAGCCCCATGAGCTAGGGTTACAACAAGGTGCGGACACCTGGCTGTAAACTGTGTTTGTGTGGGAAGCTGGGAGCCTTCATTGGTACATAAACATTCAGAGCTCACTTTTACATGCCCCTCATTCCAGAAACTATCCTTTAAACGAGGGTGTAATGCCAGGATTAATGTTAATCCTCAAAGCACAGATGTGTTGCTAATGAGTGTCAGAGCCTGTGGCTCATAGCTCCCTCGTATGACCACAGACTACTGTAATAGGAAAGCAAAACCACTCTCGGCTGATGGATGTTTGTACATCTCTTTTTAAGGTGAAGCTGCTCTGCCTTCAGCATCCACATCGCAAACTCACCTGCACACTTTTCAGTGCTTGGCTATCTGCGTTGATTAAACAGTTTGCCAGATCAGATTTGTGGCATGCTGACAGCATCCATGGGAAGATTGCTCTGCTGTCCCCTTGTATATAAACTTAGGTCTAGTCATGGGAGTCATCTGTGCACAAAATCCTTACAGGTCCCTCTCTTTTTGAAGACAGACAGAATTTATAGTTACATGGCAGTTAGTTGTCAATCTTGAAATTATCTGGCTAAATTTTGGACATAAATGATCCACATAAATGGACAAAGACCACAGCGCATGGTAATGGCCACATGCTACAGAAGAGTTTTTGGCTAGTCAGTGGCCTGTGGACCCTCTCACATAGAAATGGTTTGATACCAGATGGGTATCAAAGAACCTGTCCTCAAAGAACATGGCTGGCACCAGGGGCGTGTGTACTGGCTGGGAAACTGCCTGCAGGTGAAAAGTCAAATGACAAGAGCAGTAGGAATAAAAGGATATGAATTTGCTAAACTAATGCTTAGTAAGGTTATGAGAGAAATAAGACTCAAATACTGGCTACCTCTTACTCAGAGAAGTAGCAGAATTAAATAATGAAGCAGTTTCATTTCAAGATACTATTGCAGGGTGAAAAAAAAAAAAAAAAGAATGGCTTAGAAAATAAGACCTGGACAAATAGCCTTTGTGAAGCAGGAGACGAAGCAGGTTGGAAAGAAAGAGACACGGGATTAATTTGGAAGAGCTTCCAGATGTATTGAAAACCTGCAGGTTACAATTCTAGCTGGTAAGATAAAATGAAGACCTAGAATGTTTAAACTATTTGCATTTAGCTATAAAATGATTATAAAGACTTCTAATTTATCAAGAAAGCTTAAAAAGCTTTAAGCATGTCTCTGAAGGATATATCAGGTCAGGTCACTAGCCTCCTATTGTTACAGGCTGGACCTGAGTGGTTCAGTACTTGAGGAGAAAGGTTCAGCCATCTCTCACTGGACAGATGCTATCATGTGCTATGATAAAGCCTAAATGGTAAAACAGATCTTTAAGAAAACCCTCATTGCAATAGGAGGAAAGAAAAAAAAAAGTGCCGTATGAACTGAGAGATCTCTTTTTGTTCCTCTTTCCTGTTTCTTTTTCTCCCTATTTTTTTCAGGCGGCAGAGGTATCACTTGTGACATTATGAATCATAGGTGCTAGGTGGTGTAGAAACAGGCTTTTGGAGTCTCTGATATGAAATACTGGCAATTTGTAATGGCTGGGAGACAGCTGCAGGATAGATGATGCCTCTAGAGTCAGATTTTTTCTTGTGCCACAGAGGTGAAGAGTAAAGGCCAACCCCATTCATCTGCATGCATTGAGACTTTCTCCCTTTGCTTCCCTTCTTCCCCAGCATGAGGTGCTGAGGGCAGTGGGAAAGAGCTGATGGTAAAATAACATTTATCTACTGCAGGCTGAGCTGCTGCAGCCTATCATCTTTGTGCAAACCTGGAGCACAAAGGATGGAGCTGCTGACCAAAGGTGAGGTACCAGCCAAAACATACAGCCTTACATATTTTATTCTGTTGAAAGCATTTTGGAGGAATCTGGAAGCAATCTTTGAAATCACAGGTATGGGCATTTCCTGGAGAGGACTCTCACTCTTTGGCTCAGCAACACTTGGAAGTCATATTTTATCAACTTATTCAAAACATCTGACCCAGGATAGTATTGACATTTCTATGTTTAGAAATAAATTTCTAAATACCAAAATAAATATATTTGATGTGTGGGTGTAACGAGTATATGCACAATTTTCTAATCCATATTCCTTTAAAGTTCGAACACAGAAAGAAACAAAGGAACAAAAGCTGTAGGAAGAGATTTGCATTACACAAAGTAGTACAAACATAATTTAAATGAATTTATTCATTTTCATTATCTATAACATAGTATCTGTGAAAAATAAATTTATGCCAGACTTTCAAAGTATTTTTTTCTAATGCTTTTTAACATAGAAGTTCATGTCCTACAATATTTTAGAAAACTAGAAAACCAAAAGCAAGGCTGCCTAGAGGAGCTCCTGCCTATGAGAATAATCTCAGCAAAGTCATGCTTTTCCCATAAATACCCCTTACAGATTTTACTTCAAAAATTAATCTTCTCTGGTTTGACAGGAAGAGAAAAAGAAGATATTTGTGCCATTTGAAGATACTTTTCCTACTTTCACATGGAAAATGTGAAATGTCATCTGCAGCTAAGCTGCAGAACAAAAGCAGTTTCACCAGTTTCCAGACAAACTCATCTAGCCAATTTACTTCCAATTCCAAAGCAATGCTTTGAAATCAGAAGGAAAAAAAAAACAAACAAACAAACAAAAAAAAAAAAAAAAAACAAAAAAAAAAAAAAAAAAAAAAAAAAAAAACAAAAAAAAAAAACCACCAAACAAAAAACCCCACAAGTGCTTCATTGACTTCAATAGTTTCTAGATCAGTCCCTAATGAAGGATAAGTTTCTAATGCTAAGCAGCAGAAATAATCTGGGAGGGAAAATATTCAGAGTGGATTAGCTTTCTTCAGTATCCTCTAAGGAGGAATAGAAACTTGAGTCAAAATAAGCATCTCAGATAACAATTAGGAAAACTGACTTTGTGAAATACATAGACTCAGCTCCGCAAGTTCCCACTAAAACAAACACACTAAATTAATATCTTTGCTATGGAGAAACTCTGCGAGGCAATATTAATAAAAAACCAGTGAATTCTGGGGATCCTGATAGCATTTTACTTGAGCTAAAACCTACGATTTTACTGGGATAAATTATACAAAATGATGTCTAATCATCTGAAAATCTGTGTAAATGATTTTATAACCAGCTTTTTAAGCTTACAGGTTGATCTGAATTGGACTTTTGTCAGTATGGGTTCCTGTTGCTGGGGCTGGTGGACAGTGTGTGCTGTGCCAGGGAGATGACAGCAGGATGCATTGCTCCTCTTTTCATTCCCTAGGAAAAAGAGCAAGACTCCTGAGGGTGCACAGGAGGAGTGCCTAGTGCACACTAGCAGTGCCTAGTGAAAATGCATTTACACTGATGGGTTGAAGGATTTACAGACTCCTGCCTTTCCTCTGATTTGGAATAAAACCATTTTCCCTAAGGTGAAACAGAATGTCACCCTTGACGTCACAGCAGCAGGATCAGGCCCATGGCTGGGATATCTGGAAATCCTCTCTTTTCTTATGGCTCCTAGAGAATTCCCTTCTCTCAGCTGCAAGTTGTCTCTGCTTGTTGCACAGGGTCCCCAGAGCAGAGCAATCCAGATGTACTTTTGATAAACAGCTGTGTTGGGTTTGCATGAAAGGTTTGGGTAGCAAGGGGCTACAGCAGTGACTTCTGTGAGAAGCTGCTAGAAGCTTCCCCCATGTCTGTTGGAGCCAATGCCAGCTAGCTCTAAGACGACCTGCTGCTGTCTGAGGCTGAGTCCAACAGCAATGTTAGTACAGTCTCTGGGGTAACATATTTAAGGGGAGAGGTAGAGAAATTGGAAGTGAAATTGAGCCCAGGGAGAAGGGTGAGGTAGGGGGAAGGTGTTTTAATATTTAGCTTTATTTCTCATGACTGTACTCTGATTTGACTGTCAATAAATAAAATTTATTTCCCTAGTAGAATCTGTTTTGCCTGTGGTGGTAACTGGTGAGTGATCTCCCTGTCCTTACCTCGATCCATGAGCTTTCTATTATATTTTTCTCTCCCTTGTCAAGCTGAGGAGTGGAAGCGACAGAGCAGCTTGGTAGGCACCTGGCACAAGGTCAACCCATCACAACAGCTTTGACAGTCATTACACAGTGGCCCATGGCTCCCAAGCAGGGAGATAAGAGCAGAGAAGAGAGGATGCACCAGCAGTTCTTGCCCACATGTGCAAGGGTATCACTCCTGAGAACCCAAACCTGGGACTTACTCTCCAGAAGGTCTTCTGAGGCTCACAGGTCAGGCTTGCAGCACATCCTTAAGCTGATCATATTGTGGGTGATGAACCTGGTTCCAGTGCTGCTCAGAGACCTCTTTACTGACAGCCTATCCCACCCCCTCAAGATGTTCAATGGGATTGCACGTGTAGCTGCAGAGATAGTTAGAAAAACAGAATAATGCTGCAGCACTCAAAAATCATCTTCCCTGTTTTACTCCGAAAAGAGAAAAGAGCTATTCCAATGCAAGAAACAGAAATTAAATCTGATGCATTACAGATATTTGAAGTGCTGCTGGCCATTACCTGTTTTTTCCTGACCTAAGTGACAGAAGAGTGTGGTGAGTGATTTCAGGAGCACAAGGGCTGGTGCAGGAAGAGAGAGAGCTCAAGGGTGTCGGTAGTGGGGAGATGAGGGAAATAGCCAGCTGACACAAACACCATCTTGGGCTGCCATGCAAGCCTGGCCTGACGTGAGACCCAGCTGTGCCCAGTTCAGGACCCCTGAGCCAGGTCAGCTAAGGGGAACAGGTAAAGGGGGCCACCCAGGGATAGGAAGTCGTCCAGTAATGGCCATAAACTAAAGCAGTGGTGGGGGACAAGTGCAGAGCCCATCCCAGATCAGATTTACAGGAAGGGGAAGAACTCAACAAAGAATAGTCAAGCCTCAAATATGTATTTACAGGATATCTTCACTCTCACCTGTTGGGTGCAATCCTGCTAAGAAAAATGAGGACCTCACTGCAAAAAAACTCGATAAGGCACATACTCCAACAGGATAAATCATAATGTTGTATTTAGAACTGGAAGGAGTCTTTAACAAGAATTTCCCATGAGAAAATTAGAGCTGTAGTCATTTATTTCACACTGCAGACACTACCTCCTCCTCTCTGCATTGTCAGGCAGAGAATATTAAGAGGCATTAGAATCTGGAAACAAAGAAGCCTGCCACTGGGTGGTTAAAGATGTCCTCTTAGCCGTTGCTTGGAGTGCAAAGGGGAGATGTGCATGCCTGCTTTTGGGAGAAACCAACAAGAACAGCATGGACAAATGTCTATGATGAGGTATTAATGTTTAGAAAGGAGAATGAGCGCCTTTTACCTGTAATAAGCTAATGAATTCTGTCCTCTGGAAGAGATGTGGGACATCATTAGTGAGGTTTCTAACAGGGATTGCCAAAGATGCTCTTCAGGGGAGGGGTGAAGAGCAGGGCTGCTACTGGGCCATTAGCTTAAAAAACAAGAGCTGAAAGAGCTGCCTGCTGCAGGAAAATTAGTTTCCTCTTCCATGCGTATTGCATTCATTGTAAAAGGGCCCTGAAAGAGTGTTCTCTGCTTGGAAGAATATCAGAATTTTCCACTAACCCATGAAAGGAGAAAACCGAAAAAAAAAAAAAAAAAAGCATCTTTTTTTTTTTTTTTCCTATGGTGGCTCAAGTAAAAGCCAAAAGAAACTTTATGCTGATTTTGGATGTAATCTGGGCCATTATGAGTTAACGGCGAGAGCTTCAATATGGGAAAGATCTCAGCTTGTGTCTCAGCTGTCTGCTGTTATGGAGTATTTGCTTTTCCCTTTGGAGCCCAGTGACTTTGTTTCCTTGAACTACCACAGTGGGAAATTTCACCACTGACCCTTCCGGTGTTGCAAGTGCAAGTAAGTGAGCACAAAAATGAAGAATTTGCTAAATATCATTTAGAATTTCAATCAAATTTTCCTCTTGTCAGAATCTGTGTGCACACTAATGCTTCAGAGGCCTTTTCCAAGGGACACTGGCGGAGGCTAAAGAGCTTTTTAATGTTTCCTTTGATTTATTAACACCAGCCTGGTTTCTAATTTGCAGAAAAGAAGTGCCCCATTAATACCCACAGTCACATTTTACTTTAGACATCCTAAATGTGACCTGTTCTATTTTTAAAGGAACTAATTCCCGTGTGTTTGTGACTTATTCCAGGCATCACTTAGCCTCAAAACAGAAGACCCATTCCTGACATGAGGAGAGTTTTCCTTGGTTTTGAGCAGCTGTGTTGTTATTCTAGTTGTAGCTTTCTGTATCAATATCAGCGGGCTGGACTGTTTTTATGACAGTAAGGAAATAGAGGAGGATATTTTAGCATAAGCCAAATTTGCATATTTGCTGCAGCAAATTTCACTGGAAATTAATGGTTTCTGCAAATTGAAAAGCTTGAATCACATTTCTGCATACACATGCATATACACACCCCGCCCTTTCACTTTGCTTCCCTTAATCTTATTACAGTATCTCTTTGGCTGATGTCTCTGAAAATTTCGCCTACTACCCAGTGCTTGCTGGTGTTGTAGCACAGAGCGGTATCTACCTTATTTATCTCTGACCTAGTTGTGGAAAAGGTCCAAAAGTTATCTTCAGCCTGATTAATCTAAGTCTGATCTGCTAATGTGCTGCCATGGATTAAATATATATATTTCATGTGAAATAGCTGAGGCGTGGCACAGACATCCTGCGAATGGCAGCACTCAGATGTACCTGTGGTGAGTTTTGCTAAGCAGGCACTCTGCCCGGTGCTCTCTGATAAGGTTTCTGGATCACATCTGAAAAGTCTAGCAGAAAATGTGATTGCGGGTACTACTGAGGTACATCTTTCTTGCAAATTACAATCCGAGCTGATGTTAATAAATCAGAAAGGAAAGACTAAAAAGCCTAGGGAGAGCTCTTCAACTTCTCCCTGTGCCTGGTGCTGGCAGAAGAGCCACAACAATGCACAAGGACTCCAAAAGCCTCATCTGCATCTGGGTAAGGTCCCAATGGCACCAGTGCCTGGGAAAGCAAGCCCAATCTCTCAGGACTCCTGCAGGACACAGAAGGTCCTGCCTTGTAGCAACAGACAGGCCAGTGCCCAAACAGATTAAGCTGTGAGCCATGCTGGTCCTTGGAGCAGCCCAAGAGGAGGCCGTGTTAAAGTGGTTTAATCTTGTCATCACATCTTGGTGAAGTTGTCTTTTTGAGGTTGCCCAAGCTGCAATGTTCACACTGGTGTTTTCAAGCTGTGGTTAGATGCAACATGGTGCCCTTGGCTTCACTAGTCAGTCTCCCTTCAGGCTGGATGGAAGAAGGGAGTTAGGTCCTCTGTAAAATAAGACAGACAGAGGAAAAGCCCACTTGTCAACACCAAACAACACGCAGTGCTGCTCTCCAGTTCAGCCACACAGAGGTGGAGTGCTCTCACAGAGCTGGTTCAAGGGTGAGAGAGTGAATTTCTTTGTAACATTATGGGTGCAAAAAAAAGTGTAACTGGAAAGAACAGAGAAGCAGGTTTTGCAGAGACCTCAATAAGGACTGAGATTTCAGAGAAGTGCTAATGACAAAAGGAGAACTGAAAACAATGAATGGAGAAAGGGCCTCCTCTTGCTCATCCCAATGATGCTCTGAAGAAGACAAGCACGACTCTACCAAGGATATTGTCATCAATTGCTCTTTTTAATGGAAATCGCCTGGCAGATCCCCAGTATCAGCTACACACTCAGAGGGGCATTTCTATTATTAGAGCAGTCAGCTGGGAGAATGGCCAAGGTTTATATTAGTTCTATTACCGTCTAGGTTTAATGGGTACTGGAGAGCGTCTCTGATTTTGGGAAGTAGAACTACATCTGTTGGACAGTCCTCCAATATTCCTCTGTTTTGAGAAGGTCATCACTGCTCCCTCAAAAACAAACAAACAAACAAACAAATCTGAAAAAATGGAAAATCAAGGTGGGAATGACTCTAAGATATTGTATAATCTGCTTTGGCCTCAAATAGGCTGGAAAGGGAACACTGGGTGTATACCAGTGAGTGCGGAGGCTGGAATGGGTCTATGGGAGGGATTTGGGGGAACTATAAGTCATGTGTTTGTCTTTGCCCCAGGAGCTCCAGGTTTCCTGGCCACGGTCTGTGGTGAGCACTTGGGTCATGCACCCATGCTCTCCCAGGGACCTCCTACTACTTCATCGCTCTCTCACTTTTCAGTCATGCTTTTTCTGATGCCCTGCCCTGGGATGGCCATGCAGTGAAGAATAAGCAGCTAGGACCTGGAGGGAAATTGATAGACAAACAACAGACAAACTGATAGAAAACTTTCGTCATGCAGGCAATTTTCTCATTTATACATCCTACCCCTCATGAGAAAAGTTCAATTTCTCCCCACAAAACTCTATAGCTTCATTAATAACCTTTCCCATCTCATGGGGTCTTGCGAAAGCAATTATTAAGCCTTAAATCAATGATGTCATTCAGTAAAGAAACAGTTTGTTACAGAAAGTGCCATTCAACTTTTCAGTGCTGAATGGACAGGTGGTTATCCAAGCCGTAGTGCCTGCTGAGTTAAAGACTTCCTGAGACCCCATTGCTCCTGCTAATTCTCAGAGAACCATTATTTTCCAAACTCCTGTGTATCTATTGCAGGGCGGTAGCTTATCGGGAGATTTTTTTCTTTTTTAATTATACCTTTCCAACTCTGCTTACTGGGCTTCAAGGACACAGGGTTTTTTTATTATCATTATTATTTTCATGCATCATTGGAGCACCTAAACAGTCTCCTACAGATTCAGAAAATCAGGCTGCCTGTAGTGAATGAATCCTTGAAAAACAGTGATATTATTAGCTCTTCTGTGTCACTGAACAGACGAGCTAAATGCTAAAACCAGAAATTTCATTAAAGATTAAAGAAATATCATTTCACGTTTCACCTGATCCATTAATATCAAATATGAGTTCTATCTTTCATGACACAACTGAAGTGCAGTGTAAGATTTCAGATATACTATTATTTAATCTCTTTTTCAGAGAAAGAAAAAAAGCTGTTCAAAATCCTTGAAGAGCTGTTCCTCAGCATGACAATATGTTTTGTCTGACCATTTTAAGTCACTGAAGAACATCTTGGCCTTATGATTTTTCAATAGTTTCCTTTCTTCATGCACCACTTGAAATATGTTAACAGAGACTTAATTTTCAGGAAATGCCAAGCACTTATTCTCCGAGTATAAGGCCTCCAAAGATTTCTCTGGTGGAATACCCAAGAAGTGAGGCACTCAAAACCATTAAGTGCTGTTGGAAACTTCAGCCTCAAATGTTATGGTCAAACTACTTCTTTTACCTGGAGTTTTCCCCGGTCACTGATTTGTAACTCCCCTCTTTGTTTTTTTCTCCCAATGAGTAGTTTTTGCACAGACCTCTGGCCTTTTCCCTGGCGCCCAAAACTCCCAGAGACATGGTGGATTGCACCTGGCATCTCTGCAATGGGAAAATTTTAAAGGACTGCACAAGTTACCTTAACAGGAAAAAGAAAAACTGGAAAAGATACCTGCAAGACATTTTTCTAAAAAGAGCATCCTAGCAGAAAGGCAAGTCTAGAAGGTCGTTCTATCACATTAACATTACCTTCATATCTCAGAACCAGAAGATTAAAAAAAGGACACTCAAATCTTCCCAGGCAGCACATCTCTTCCCTGTTGTTCCTGTATCATTTTCAGCAGGGGCTTTTGTTAAACTATCAATATCCAAAAAAGTAACTCTCCCACAGAGTGGGATGTAGCTGGAGCTATGCATGTATATATGTTTGTCACAGTACTTCCAGCAGCCTCTAGAAGGAGACATGAGGTGCACAGTTCTCCACATTTAGCATTCTCTCCTCTTCCCCGTGGTTTGGGCCCTTGTTTTTTCCACCAGTGTGTATGGTGTCAGTGTAAGGCAGGCCATGAGGCTTTGTAAAGGGAGTGTATGAGCTTCCCCCTGGGGGAAAGGGAAAGCTCCTGACAGCACCATCAAACTTGTGAAATGGATGAGGATTCCTGGGCACTGGTTTAGGCACCAGTGCCACAGGGGTTGCTCCAGTCAGCCCTTCCCTGCAGATATCTTTATCCTGGCTATAGTTAAATTGAACAGTTTTCCACCCCAAGTGCCTGTGCAAGACAGCAAGTCCCTATTTTAAGGCAAGCATAGAAGCAATGAATAAAAGGGAAAACAGGATAAAGCCACAAATTTTTACAAAGCTATAGCCCTGGGACACCTTTTCCTTGCCAGAAGTGGCTTTTAATCTCTGCTGCATTTAGGTAGGGAACTGCAAACTCATGGCTAGATAGGACCTGCTCTGTCTCCTCCTCACTGCCCCAGCCCATGGGCACATGCTGAGTAACATCAACATCCTTCCCTTTTATTCCCCACTAAGTTTTCCTGGGCCAGGAGAGGGCTGAGCTCATAGGGGCTGCTTTGTATTCCAGTTTTGGCTTTTCTTCACCAGGTGGGTGCAGAGATGGCTTGACCAAAGGCAAACCCCCTTGCTGTCCCTTCCTGAGCCCGTGCAGCCCCCAGGAGCAGGGGCAAGATGTCCCTGAGCACTCCCAACTGCCTTGGCTGTACAGCTCACAGATGCTGGGGCAATTCAGGCAGCACTGCCAAACCCGCAGTGACAGGTCATTGGGTCCCTACAAACATTAATGTGATGTTTACTGCTCACACTGAAGTGCCACATGGGCTGCAAGCTGTTTCCTCTTGGCCGAGAGCTCAGAGGGAGCTGCCTGGTGAGCAGGGACATCTTCCCCTGCTGCCGTTCAAGCCAGGCAGACACTTGGGTTTGCTTTTTGTTGGCAGGGAAATCCCAGCAGAGATGCATCAACTTTATCTCAGCTCCTCACAGGAACATTTTTCTTGTAGATACTACATGAGGCGAAGGTTTAAAGAAGGAAGGGCTCTTAAACGTACAGCCTTGAAAAAAACCCAACTAGATCCCAGCTTCCTGACTTTGCAAGGAGCACAGGGTCTGTTGGTCAATCCTGAATAAATGCAAACCTTCCATTAGCAGCAAATATACTCCACAGCCTGACATTTGCTCCCAGTCTATTTCTCCTGGCTGACCTTTAAATCATTGTCCAAAGATTCCTGATCTTCTCATTGCCGTACCAGAAAGATTGCTGAGATTGGCAGAGGTTGGGAGAGCTGAGCAGATAAAGGAGAGCAAGTACAGCTGGGTTCCTTGCTGGCCCTGACTTTCTTTTCAACCCGTTAATTGCTCAGCAGCTCAAACAAATGTAAAACAAGCAGTATCTATTGGAGGAAGGACTGCAAGTGTACCTAAATTGTTTGGGAAAGAGAAGCCCTTTAGAGACGGATAGAAAATGAGCTGAAGATTTGTAATGAAAGGAAAGCATCCCACCGTGGATTCTGCACAGAAGCTGCCGTCATTCAAAAACATGAATCGAAGGTTATCCTGAAATTGTTTCACAATCCCTAACATAATCTTGCAAATCCTCCCAGAAACCTAATGTTATCCTTCAGGAATGTATCAGCAAAAGATTTTCGTTTGATCACTGCTCAAATCTTTTAGGACTAATAAGTTTAACCTTCAAGAGTACTATGGCATTCATTAAAGACAACTGAATTCAAGGTTTGGTAGTCCAAAAAGGTAACATTAAAAAATTTTAGTTTTCAACTTTTTAACCTGCTGGTCTGGTAAAATAATTTCATAGGAAACCTTATGGATGGGAATAACTTGGTCAAAACCCACCTCCCAAGAACCTGAGCGCATATTTTCAGGTGTATGAAGTCTATGGGCATCGTTTCCGTCTCCGGCAACATGCAGGAATCATTTGAATAATTACAATTTAAATTGTCATATTCATTTAAGTTCTATTCTCGTGCCAGGGCCTGCAACTCTGTTTTTCTCTACGCCAGAGGTTTTAGGTTGGTAGAGATGCTTCCAAGGGTCATCCTCTCCTGAGAGCCTCCTGAGAAGACTCCTCCTGTCTTTCTGCTGGAGTTCATACTGGGGTGTACAGGAAAAGTAAAACAGCCTATGGAGGTGACAAATGTGCAGTCAGGAAGGTACAATTTGTTTAAAAGGCATTCATAAGCAGATGTTCATTTTGATATCTAATCTGAACTCCTTTTCATTCAAACAGCATCACTCTGGTCAGTATTTTGATGAGATATCGTGTTGGAAAGAACCCAGAAACTCACTGACAGTTTCTATCCTCTGGGAAATGGCTAGAAGGACAAACAGACACTCTGAAACACTGTTGCACTTCTTTAGAACCACTATCAAAGAATACGTTTCCATCATTGATCCAGAAGACTGAATTCTTTCCTTTACTACTTGAATCCATATAATCCTCTGTGGATCTGGCCAAATTCAACTTTGGTAATTACATTTTCCAGAAGCAGAGTAGGCTTAAATCAATAATTAAACAAAATTAATTAGCACTTTTGATTTAAATTGTATTTATGAATGTAGACTTACTGAAAGCTGACATAATTTATAGACATCTCCTTCAAGCATATTGAGCCTAAACTAAAATTTAAATGAACTGGGAAAAAAAAATACTTCTATAAGTTGAATCAATATGTCATGAATTGACATACTGCATTAAGCAGGGCAAATAAAATTGGATAGAGCAATTATACATCCTAGACTACAAGGTGACTGCTGTGTTCTCTGAACCTCAACATTTGCACCTTAATGAATGCTGAAGAGCTGAATAGACTTGGGTAACTCAGCGGTCTGCCTTTATTTTCCGAAATAAAAAAGCATCCTTACTTTGTATCCCTGTTCTAAGTCTGGGCTGCTCTGAGAGACTTTATTTAAAAACACAACAGTTTCTCTCCAGAGAAATACTGGCGTTTTGTGCATTATAATGATTTTCCTGTTTCCAAAAGAATATTTTTAATTTATTTTTTTAAAATCCAGAGGGAGTTAATTCATAGTAGTTAACTCTAGTGACCTTAATAAAGTAATTGTATAGATTTCACAAATTTTTCACATAGTTGTGTCTTACCAATATCTGGCACTTAGCTGGGCCTGAAGAAATTAAATCACAGCTTGTATAACTGTTTAGCAGTGTTCACATTTGATCTGTTATAATCATAGTCAGGGACAGGTAAATGGTACATGCTACTCTTAAATCACACTGTTTCTTATACCTACGATAAAATCCAAGGTATGCACCGCAGTGAATATGTCAGCTAGCTTTAATTTAGTTGACAGGCATGAAAATAACAATGCACTGAAAACTATGCCCTAATATCTTTAAGGTATCCTGGTCGTCTGAGATGCTGGCTGCCTGGGAAACGCTATGAAGTTTGTGTTGTTGTATCTACACTGCTGTTTTTATTGTGATTGAGCTTGTACCATTATTGAATTGCTTGAACTCGTTATTATTATTGAATTAGTGAGGTTAAGCCTGCTTGGGTATGCCAGCTTACATAGCAATTACATCTGTGGTTGCATTGTGTGCATAACCTTCGTGGGTTTGGGGGTAGTAATCTGTGATGATTTTTCCTCTGAATGATTTACACACTGCCGCCTTCTTGGTCTGCTGGTGACTGCCCTTCTAGACCTGTCACTCTGGGCATGCCCAAGCCCCAGACTCTGCACGTTGTGGGATTTCCACTCTTCATTTCTATCTTTTAACTAGGCAGCAATCAAATTTCTCAAATGCCTGGTGTTAAATATTGGCTGAGGTCCACCTGCCACAGAGGGGTGCCTGCATACATAAAGGCAGGAGGGAAAAATCCTGATGAGGGTCCACTAAAACAGAAATCTACAAGTACAAGCTGATTTCTATAAAGAGGTTGCTGAACTCAGTGTCCTGCTGGAAAAAAGCAACGTTATTTTAGAGAGCAGCAGCAGAGAGTGAGGAAGGAGGTGGCTGCAGGTATCTGAAAGCTGACAGGGGCATGAACTGGAGTGCGTGATTGAATTCTCACTAGTCATGTACACCCTATGAGCTAGGATGGCAACCACAAGAAAGATTTCGGACCACACCTAGACCCCAAGTCCTTCTCTTGTGTTCAGGTTTCATTTTCTGAAGGGGATTTAAAAAATAAATTTAAAAGAAACTAGTTGGAGACTGTTGTATGATATGCACTTTGGATTACAGATATAACCTAGAAGCTGGTATTTTCTGCCTTTTGAATGATTGAATTACCACCCTCATAACACCCTCTTAATATAGTTAGTAAATGTAATTAGATTGCAGAGGCTGGCTTAAAACACCATCACAATTGCATCACAAGTAGAGACGCTCAGCTTTATGGTCCCTAATTGAGCATCTCTCTTCTGTCAGCCAGGTGTGCTTTAATTCAGATTCTCCCCATGCTACCCACTGTTGATCCAGCCAGTTTTCTGAGATGTAACTCCGATGTTCTGCTACCAACAGCAAAAGTAGCAATGTTAATATGTTATTGTTTTCAACTATAGGAAAATATCACATGGAGATGAAGAGCACAAAACAAAAGGCAGTTGGGGGAAGAGGAGAGGTAGAAACCAGGCTCCACTAGCTGACTTTCATTGTGTGTTTACTTTCTGTCTTAGGGATGCTTGATCTAGTACTTGGTTAAGCAGATGGGACAAGGGAAAAAAGTCAAAAAATCCTGGAGTCAAAATGTCTACAATACAGAATTGGAATGAGGACCACCTTCTCCCACCAAGACGCATTTGAACTCCACATGGATGAAGCACTCCAGGCTAAAAAGATGGGTGAGGTTCCATGGCTTATCAGCTCCACCACAGTATGCTGAGACTGAGGTGAACATTATTTGCAAGCACCATCTGTGATGAAAACACTTGTCACTAGCAGCTAGGGTGCATTGCAGATAGGACACAGAATAACCAGGGAGCAGAGAAGGAACCACCCCAACTCCAACCAACTCCCTATTCACTTCCATGCCTACAGAAAGTACTAACTCCTTTATACAGGATGCTTAAATAAGCAGTTACATCTTCTCACTCATCTATGCAACCTGTACATATGCAAGTAGTCGAGTGATCTTGCAGGATACAAGCCAGAGGAAAGAAATTTCCCTAGCTCATCTATTGGCTACTTTTTATCCAGCAGCTTGGAGTCCTAAGAAAATGATGCTTATGAAACATTGCTTTTGAGCTCACTGGCTAACTGCCACCAATTGTAAGGCACATTTTCAAAATACTCTGCAAGACCTCTGAAAACCAAGATCTCAGGAGAAAAAAAATAAAATAAATTAATCTCTTCCTTAATCCCTTCATCTCACTGGCAGAAAGATAGGCACACCTCAGGTGTTACACATTCTTTTTAACAACCACTGGCTGGACAACCAACGCATTTGTCCAACTGGCATGCACCTTGCCATTGGATGGAAGTATCACAGGTGCTAGACAAGGCAACTGGGATTACTCTAAAGTAGGGAAGGCTTAGGAGCATAAGGCTCTGTTTCTCCTACTGCCAGTGGAATAATTGATTTTTCCTCTCATAGACCACTCCTACTGATTGCATGATTTTGAGGGTAAATAATAAAAAGGAGTCCCTCTCAATTCCTGTTCAGCACTTGAAGTAAGCCTGTGTTGTTTTCCCTAAGCCTTTGACTGCCTGAGATCCCATGTAAAGATGCAGCCGCTGTTGACAGACTCTTGGATTCAAGACTTGCATGGAAAACTAAAGGGCTCCCAAAAAGGGTTGTCAATAGCATGCTAGTGGGAGTAGCATCCTTACTGCACGGACGGGAAAGATGTGGTATCCCAGATCATAATTTCTCTGGTACCAGCAAAAGAGCTGCTTTTCAATAGATTCAGACCCAGCACCTTAGTCCTTCACAACTTTTTCCCAGGTGAACTCCGTAAAGGTGGACAAAAGATGAAAAAGTGAAGAAGAGTAACTTAAGGGAGACTGACATTACATGGAGATGTCACATTACCTTCAAACCTTGCATTATTTACCCAAGGTGTTTGTAGTTAAGGTTGCATTTCAAAGAAAGGCGAACACTTTCAGGAATGAAAATACACAGCTGGCACTCATAAATAGCCTTAAGTCTACCCTGCAGTGACACCTTGAGGGGAAGACATTAAAAATAAATAACCAGAACATGCATTTCAAATCAGTGCTAAAGAAACAGGAACTGCAGGACTACCTGGATAGACAGCTGCCTGCTTTTCTGAAGCAACTCATGACAGTGTGGGGCTTTATAGCACCACTCCTGCCAAGCAGTTTTCTGTTTAACCATACCACCTCTCAACTTCTCCTCTACATATCCCATATTTCTAGAATCTAATTTTCCTTTCCCTTTTTCTTTTTCTCTGGAGGAGATACAGCAAGCATCTTGCAATTTTCAAAGAAAAAGGTTTGGGATCAACACTCAGCTTTGACCTTGTTATTATCGCATTGGAAAATTGTCTTCCACAAAACCTCTTCTTTTTCAGAAGAGGCAATGTCTTATTCCTTATGTCATTAAAATAAATTGCTCGGCCTGCTGGAGAGAACAAAAGGCCCCGGGGTGACCTGGAGGTGGTATCCCCATGGGAGTCTGGTCTGGCAGGTTTGGTCACAGGGTCAGCCTGGCAGTTGCAGCCGCAGGGGACTAATCAGCTCTCACCCCTCTCTACACCTCACCAGCCTTTTCTTCTGTGAGTTTTTCTGTTGCACACTAAAGGCTGGTGGTAAGTTCAAGCCCTCACCAAGGCTTTTCTCTAGCCATGACCCAAGAACGGCACCTGAGATGTGCTCCTGGGAATGGACCCTGCTTAGGGCTGCATGGCCTCATCTTTGCTGAGCACAGAGGCAGATGTTTGGGGAAATGTCCTCTGCAGAGCTGTTTTGGCAAAACTATAGTGATCGACCATCTCTGGTGCCTGAGGGGCAGTCAGTTATGAGGAAGAGCAGCTACAGATGACCACTGCTTCTTCCAAAGGGCATGCATACGGAAATTAATACTGGCATAAGGCTTCCATGAGTGTGAGGTGGACCTCCGCTCTGTGCAGTCAAATAGAAGGTCAGCAATGAAAATGCTTTATAACTCCTCCAGCGGGGCTCTGATTCAGTGTTTTAGAGACCAGGTAATGCAGCAGGGTTTGTGTAGCTTGCAGCCTTCACATTTTGCGAGTAAATACAGTGGTTTTGAGTTCAGCTGCGGAGAAGGGGAAGAGCCAGCTCCTTCATAATGTTGCTGCCATGTACGAAGCAAGAGATAACACTGTGTGCTTTTGCTAGGGAGATAAAGGGCATGCACACAAAAAAAAAATTGTGCATTGGTTGCTACGTGCTCTGGCATACTAATAGGAATTAATTTTAATTTGTAATCAGTACGTTTAATCTGCAAAGCCTTAGAAAATGCAATTGATGTCATTTGGGAAAAACACATACTAAGAAAATGAAACTTTTCGAGTACAAAATTTGTTTTAACCCTGCCTGTGGAGCTGTTCCTAACCTTCATAATTAAACTACCTCAAATGTCAAAAAATAACTTAAAATACAATTAAAGTGAAGGTTTGTGAGTTCAGTCAAATAATACAGTCAGGACATTGTTTACTGCTGCACATATGAAACCCCACAAACTAAATTACATTCAAGACAGTCGGTGTCACTACAGCAGTTGCACTGTGACGTTATTCTCAATTACCTTGAAAC
>VXBW01008036.1:524752-556047 GCA_013400375.1 Thinocorus orbignyianus | reverse complement strand
GATGTGATGTGTTGCCATGATGGTGCTACCCTCCTGTTGTTAGGATGCCAGGTATGCTGGAGGGTCAGCTGAGCTAGCGTTTTCTCAGTGCAGGTGTTCTTGGCTTGGTATAAAAATCCTTGCCTCCATGTTATTGCTGGAAAAGGTATTATTTCATAAAGACCATGCATTTAACCCTTTGATCTGCCAGTTCTGCCGGTGCTCAATCACACACACTCACTTCCCGTAGCACTTTGCTCCTCCCAGTCTTCGTGCTTCTGTTACGATTTTCCCCAAATTTGGGCTCTCCCAGGCTGCTGGCAGACTCCCTACCTGAGGTGAGGCATGATACAAGCACAGATGTGGCTGGCACAGCTCTATACCAGGCTGCTCTTTTGCCCAAATGAACCAGGCAACACTTACCTGGTGGCAATGGCAGCAAGTGGTATACCCTTGATTGTGCTACGTGCTCTTTGGCAGCTGATGTGGAGAAGTATTTCACATTGAGAGGAATTTGGGGGTGCTCATAGGTGTTTTGTACACCACAATCTATGATGAGCCTTAGTGATAGGGGACAATGCAGAGCAACCACCCTGTCCCCTCTGAAAGGTGTAGATCACGAGCCTTGACTGATCAAAGAGACCTGGGCTGGTCACCTCCCTCACTGCTCTGTTTCCATGAGGGGAAGCTGGCCCTGAGAACCACACAGCAACATTTGCTCCTGCAAACCCATGCAGCTGCCTGCACACCATCTGCCTCTGTACATGTCTGTGGTGGACTCTTTTTATTCATTTTTATGTCTTGCCTGGGATTGGGTCTCAGTAATTTTGAGCTAAGTGCCAATAAGGCACTTCACCATGAGGACAGTGGCTGAATAAAGCCCAGAACATGTTTTGGTTTGGAGAGAGGAAAGGTGTGTTTCTTGATCACCGTGTATTTCTATCCAATTGGCTTTTATGCATGTGCATGATACCCTATAAGCCCCATAAAGCTTTCGCATCTGTGGTGCTTACAGCACTGCAACACAGCCTTCAAGAAGTGACAATTTTCATTGTGGAACTCAGCTGTATATTATTAGATGAATGGAGCTCCAGCCTTCAGTAACTATCATTTATAGTTTTCCTTTGAGTACAGGCTACTGGGTGAGCCTTTTAAAAAGGGGTGAAAAACAGCTTTGAATTGTACAAATTGCAACAAATAAGGGCTAGTTGTGTGTACGCCAGTCTGTGCCACAGGGAAGATGGATATTATAAATGTTCTGGGATTCCATCTTGTCCTCTTATAGTAGCTTTTTCCCTACCACTGCATCATCTCCAGTAATGGTTTTAAATAATGCATATGTAATTTTGTTGTTTTACGCTGTGTTTTCCTTCTAACACCAGACTGGGACTGTGTTTCCGTCCCTCCCTCCCCTGAAATTCACGGTTGAGGATACAGAAATTCTATCATTTGTCCCTGCAGCCTTTGAAGAATTAGAAAATACCGTCTGGAGCACACACAGCTTTCTCATCAGCCTCTCTTGACTGAATCAGATGGTCAGACGCTGTCATGCCATCTGTAGTAAGCCCTGCAGGTGGATGTGCCATGCCAAGAGATTTTGTTTGACAGTCTTTATTCATCAGATGGGTTTGTAGGCAGCTCATTACCAAATGATGAACCTTCCTGTTTCTGGTTAATTATCAACTTCAAAGTCTGCAGGGTGAGATCAGCTCTCCTATAAATGACTGCTGGTTCCTGTAAAAAGGATTATTTTTTTTTTCCTTGGGCTTTTTACTACACCAACTGAAAGTAAACCAGCATTTCACAAACTTTAATGACAATTGTCTTTAATTAATTGTCTTTAGTGACTGTCTTCTACATAGGTTTCTTCAATTAAAAAAAAAAAAAAAGCCAAAATATGTTGCCAAAACAATAGATAAATAGATGTATAGTGTCATCAGCTTTGACAAATGTTTTGTTTCTGCTCTGGTGCACTGTAAGATGAAAGGTCAAATCCTCTCTTCCTGTAACTCCACAAACATCAGAGAAGAGTTTAGCCAGAATAATCTATATGGTTTTTTTTTCTCTCTTTTCTATGTGAATATAATTATATAAACATAAAAATTAGTTTGAGAAAATAATGTATTTCTCTGTTAAAAGTTATGCTGTTTATTTTAGGAGTTTACACCTTTCAAGCCAGGCACTGTTTTCTTCTGGAGCTAGAGACCCTCTACTGCAGTCTGGGTACTAGTTTATTTCAATAAGCTATTAGTTTATGATCTTTGCCATTCAGAGCTCAATTTCATACAAAGGTGGATGAACAATTCCCTTTCTTAAAATCTTCCTGGGGGTCAATGCAAGAGAAATGAGTGCAGAGCAATAGAAAATTGCATCAGGAATTGTGGTGCATTGAGAGGGACTGAGCAAGCAAAGAGTCAGATGCCAGCAGATAAAGTTATCAAAAACAATTCTTGTGCCGAACCAGGACCAGGGATGGTATTTTATGCCTGGAGAGGCACTGGGCTTGCTGGCATCGCAGCAGTCACACTGTATACATGTGAAATTTGTATTCCAGGCTGGGTCAGGACAAGCATCAGGTTGTGACTAGTAAAGCTTCACATAAAGCTGTGTAAGGGAGGAAAAATACATTGTCTGCCTCACTCATTGTGCAGACTTGATGGAATCAGGTGCCCTACGCTTTCCTCTCTCGATGGTGTAATACTATCATCTTGTGGTGGCAGTGCTGGAGGGTGCCAACCATCACCAAGTTCATAGAGATGCTGCCACAGCATCCTTCCCAAGGGCACAGGCAGAACTGCCGGTGCCTTGCCTGCTCTCCAGGGACCACAGCCTCGTTCCCCACACTGCAGTACATGCTTTGCCAGGTGAGCACCTTCAACCATTGGGTTGCACAGTCCTTTCTCACCTGGAGCTGGCAGCAACACAGTACACGCAAAGGTACCGGTCCCAAGGAAAAGCTTAGCACCCTTCAGGAGGATCCAGCCAACCTTCATGCTCCACAAATGCTGCTCTGTGTGAGGGCAGTCTAACCCACAAGGCTGATACCTGGAGGAGATGCTCCTAGTTGGCATAAGGGTACCACTGAACAGGAAAAAATTCAGTGAAAAAGTGCAGAGCACAAGAATGCAGTAGCCTGCAAGAGGAGAGTTCCTGGTATGAAACTGTAACAGGGAAAACAAAGCAATTCCTCTCCACAGAGTGGGTCCTGTCTTCACATTACCTCTGCAGGCAGAATGACACAACATTAGAGACAACATGTCTTTGAAAAACACAAAAATAATTAAGGAATACACAAACAGAAATGCCACAATATTCCATAATTGAATTTTGTTATGGTGAATTTTCAGAAGTAGCCAAATGCTACTTATGTGGGAAGAAAAACAGATATCCCATGCTATCCTGCTGTCCCTCCATCCTATCTATGGCAATGTATCGGCCCAAGAGGTATCTTGGGAAAAGTTCACTATATATATTTATTGTATATAAACTATAGTTAAAATGAAATGGGAAACATTTTCTCTGGGAAAATGCACCTCATCACAATTAAACAATGCTTTGCGACTGTACAGTGCTGTAATTAGGAGATAAAAAATTGATTTGCTCACAACAAGCATCATTTTTATGACAGACTTCTCTAATCACAAAGATAAATTAGCTGTCTTCAGAAATTATTCTAGCAGAATTTGTAGCCTGCAATCCAGCAGTGAGTGAGTAAACGCAACTCCTCCTTTATTCACTAGGTGGCATGTGGCTGTGTTGGAAAAGTTCAGCTGTGGCTGTCAAATGAAATGGAGCGTTGGATTTTACACCGAGTAATGAAACGTAAGCAACAGTTCAGTGAAAGGTATGGGGACGTGGATGGATGCTAGCTGTAGATCCATAAACATTCTAGAATAAATATACGAAATAGGTCATTAAAATAATTTAAGATTACTGTAAGGTGCTTGATGATAAGTAGCATTAAGGCTAAACTCGGGTTAAGCCTATTATTCAGAGAATAGTAACTATTAGTCTTGCGGCTGTGTCCCAGCCATCAGCCCACGCTGGTTAGGTGGAATCCAGGTACATCATTCAGCTTGCCCCTCGGCTCATGGAAAACAGAGAAAAGTGAGAAATCACTGGAACCCCTCGAGGGTGACTCTGGGCACAAGGGGGGCCACATACAGACTGCAGCTGCAGAGGCAACATCCATCTGCACATCTGCTCCTGTGCAAATCTTCTTCCTCCCTTCCAAGTAGGTATGCACCCATCTCGATCACTCCTTGCCAGGCTCGAAGAGCTGCCAAAATGCAGTTGTCTCACCAAATCCAGCAAGATCAGAGCAAAACAGGCCTCACTAGTTAGGAAGCAGCCAGATAGCAAGTTCCTCTCCTCCCTTCTGTTGTACAAACCACGGCTTTGTACTAATAGACACGAAAGCGTTGCTGAGTCTTAGTGGTCCATGGATGTATGAATTCAGTGTGCTAAGAGGTGCAGTGGGCACAACGTTGCTCTCAGCTGAAAAGAACATGTATTTCAAATCTCCCGCTAGCGATATTGACTTCCAGTTCCAGCAAAGGATTAAAAAGACCATCCAGAAAGAGGTCAAAGTTTTGTTTGTCCGTTGAAGGACAAAATCAAGCAGGAAAATAATCTTTTGGAAAGAAGAAACTATGTTTTGTCTGCCCTTTGGAAAGAAGAAACAATGATTGCAAACCATCTCCTTAACTTTGCTTCTAGAATGACTTACAGACATTTACTGCCTGGGCATGTGCAGAGCCCATGGGAAGTTCTTTTCTTTTAAATGCAGGTCTGGCAGTTCTTACCAGGAAAAAGTAAGCATGCTTTATAATAATATTGTGAAACAGTAGAGAAAAAACATTGGGCAAATAAAATGCTATAAGGGAAATAAATGTTTTCCTACACACAAATGCACCAAGTCCCTTTCTCATCTCTAATCCTCTTGATTTTTTGCTGAACAGCAAAGTACTAGCAAAGACATAAAAGTACATAGCTCACACCAGTTATTTCCCCATACAGTTATCTGTAGACATATGACTGTTGAAATGGCCCTTTCACTAATATTTGCAAAAAACATGAAGCAAATAAATGAACTACTGGGTTTAGGCAAAGTAAGCCAGTGTATTTATTCACCTGAACAAATACTAGGCTTTATTAGTATGCTTTAAGAAAGCAGCCTCTAAGTCAGTTTCCATCAGAAATGTTATCTCCATAATGCACGTTACAAAGGAGCACATTTTATATCCGAGGAGGAGGCTGTTTCTCAGAAAAAAGTCCAGCTCTCGAGCCATTTATTTCCCCTGCCCCCTTCAACTTTGCACCCTTTTTCCTGAAGGCTCATAAGTGTGCAATAGGGGCCATGAACACTAATTGTTGAGTTAGCGAAATTGCAGAATTATGGTGATTTGCTGCCTACTGCTTTACCTCCCTCATGCTGGCCTGTTTCTCTGGCAAAAAGCGAGAATTGAAACATGAGGTCCATCTAAAGGTGAGATGGCTGCGTGAGACTAATGCATTAACCTACTCACTGCAAATGGTTCCTCACCTGCATCCTAATCATCACACACACACTGCTGATCCTCAGCCACAATGTCAGAAATAGTCCCTTCCCGACATGTTTGCTCTTCGGTCTGCCGCCTGCATCCACCCGCCGCCAGCAGAGAGCTTTGGAAATGGATCCGTCAATTAGTGCTGGGAACAGAAAGTCAGACAGTGGCAAGTTCGTGTTCAAACTGGAAATGGAGACGTTTATTTTTCAGCATTGCAAAACGGCATTGAACCACCTGCCTCATAAGACACTACTTTGCTTCAGGTTTGAATCACAGAGTCTCTTGCCTGGGTCATTCCCAGCCCAGCAGCGGCTGAAAAGTGTGACCATGCTGGGCTACCCAGGCTTGGGTCCTCCAGGTGCAAATACATGAATACACAGATCTACTCTGGGTCACGAGTACAGTGCTCCCAGTCTGGGATCTGCCCACCAGTTTGGCAAACTTCTTTTTGGTAGCTATCACTGCAGGCAAGAAACTGAGGCTGATGCAGAAAACTAAGGATTTTTATGAATTGGATTGTACTGAGGGGAAGAAGAATCAAAATAACTCACAGCACAAACCTGATGCTCTGTTACCAAGCTCACAACGCTTCCAGAGATATAAATAAACCAGTGGTATAGTACCGTGCCACTGTCACTTTAGCAGTATGCAGAGCTATTTATACACCTGGAGCATTAATTCTGCTACCACATCTCCCAGAGCGTCACCTCCAGCTGTGGCTTCACAGCTGCAGAGAGAGCCAGCTCCCTGTGGGCTGGGGACATGGGCCACTCGAGGCCAGAACATCCCATAGCACCTGCTGGGGAATGCAGAGCATCTCCAGTGCCACTAAGTCCGAAATCAAAGGGAGCCTCCCCAAAGGAAGGGAGGATGCAAAACGGCTTGGGCTAACACAGCTCCAGTCTGACAAGCCCCACGCAGACCCCTCCACTCCAGTTTCTGCTATTAGTGCTCCATAATGACTTTTCTCTCCTCCTTGGCCTTTGAGGTCAGGATTGGAAGGGTGCAGAGAAGCAAATGAGCACTCAGCAATCAGCACTCCTGGCCCTGCGGCATCCTCCAGCTAAAGCTCTGTGGAGATACACTCTAGAAATACCGCTTGCTTGGGGCAGAAATCTCTGCTGACCAGTACTGCACTTTTTTTTGGAGCCATCCTGCCTGCTTCTCTGGTGTGTCTTGTAAAACACTTACTGGGCAAAACAAACAGGAACCATAGCAAGAGGTCACCCTGAGGTCTGACAGCCACTGAAAGTGCTTTTGGTGTTTGGTTTCATGCCATGCAAGAGTGAACCACCTCCAAGAGCACAGAGCATGTCAACGGTAACCAAAACAGGTCCACAGCTGCTCTCTCTTGCTTCTGCATCCTTAAGTCCTCTTCCTCTCAGGCTAGCCACCTGGGACTGGCCCTTGGTCCACCCAGCCTGTGCTCACAGGTGAGGAGCACCCACTGGCCTTGGCAAAAACTGTGCTGGAAAGCATGGATGATTGCCAAGCACCATCCCCATGGTCAGGGATCCTCCAGCCTTGCCCACTGGGGAGCAACTGGAAGGCTGTTCCCAGCACTGACCACCTCCTCCCCAGTGGAGGACAGCAAGACCATGCTGGCACGGCAGGAGGTGGAAAGCAGTTTCATGGTCACGCCAAACTTTCTGCCTGCCCTGCTGAGAAGGCAGCCACAAAAGGTCATCTTAAAAATTTTAAGTGTGGTTTTAAGGCAGACAACTACTGTACATAGACACAACCAGCCTCATCCATGGCACTGTCTGCTACTTTGCATGCCCACAAAGGCCAGCTGCACACGGATATGCTTTCAGCAAATGGCATCTTAGTCTACCTTTGATTATTAATCAGCAGATATGCTGTAGGCTAAATTCAAATAAATGTCACAGGGAGATATAAATACAATTTTATTTCTTCCAAAAGTGCTTAAAGGGCCATCTTTTGCCAACTTCAAATAATGTACCAAAATCACATTTTCTTTTTTCCTTTGGAAATAGTATCTCATTTTTTGGCTATCAGATGAACTTCTCTATTCTTTCTTTAGTGATACAGTCATGCTTTTAAGACAATAAAAATTAAACTCTGTTGGGTTTTTTCCTATGGAAAACACAAATTTGCAAATAGTTTTGTAATCGCAGTATGTTATAAATGTAGAAGCTTAGCACAGTTTACTGAGGTGAGATTGATAAGGGATTCTAGCATGAAGGTGAGGTAAATCAGCGCACAGCACCTGCAATACAGATAAGACTTGTAAAGCGATAAGGGGAGAGATAAACCTTGTTTAAATGTGTAAGAAACAGCTGAGGAATTTATATGCTTCTATTTTTTTCAGAAAGCGATTTAAGGTAACGATGTTATTTAGCACCAACAGATGTCTTTGAAGCATTATATCAGGATTAGCTATCTTGTAGAAGCTTCTTAAGATAAATAATAGGTTCTGTACTAACATCACTATCGCAAGACCAAGAATGCCTCAAAGCAAACAACCTGATTCCCAAATTGCAGTCTTGCAAATCACCCCAGAGTACCCTACAGCTAGCTCGCTGGTGGCCTTATGCTTGTGTTCTTCATCTTTCAGACTCATAAGATAAATAACTTAAATACGTTAATTATTCCAATATCACTTTTTCACTTCATAATACCTGTCACAGGGAAGTTGCCTGATTTTTGAGTGGTAGGTTAATGGCCAGAAAATTCCTGGCACTTTGGTTGGCACACTCAAAACAATTTGATAATTCCTTCTGGACAAGTTTAGTCGAGTATCATCAAGGACTATTTAGCTTTTAAGTTACTCTTTGTACCTCTAAAACTTTATGTTAGAAGTTGCAAACATTAACCCTTAAGTGTACCTTCATTCCTTTGCCATGATAGTAAAAGAATTTGAACCTAAAAGGAAAAAAAAACCCATACAGTATTTCTACTCTAACTTTCAAAAGGGATGATGTTTCTTTGATATATTTGTAGTTTCAATGATTTCTCATAGTTCAAACTGAAATCTGTTTTTGTTTTCCAGCGCACCTTTGGTATTCAAAACACATATATTTTAGCATTTGTTCATTCAAGCCTCAAAATGTGTGCTTTGCTATGAAGATTTACAACCTGAAATACCATGATCAACGACTACAATCTGTATTGTTACCTTGTTGAATATGGGCACATTATTGGGCAGCTTTATGGCAAATAATTTCAAATAAAATTGAAGCATCACATCTGTTGCCAGTGTAAATAAAAAATAAGTAATAACAGAGCCTCAGATGAACAGTGACTAACTGCAAAATAAATACAAGCCTAAATTTATTGCTGTGTTTACAATTTATTGCTGTGTTTACAATTTATTGGTTCTTTGCCTTTAAGTTTGGAAATTCAGCCAAGTTGTACCTACTAACTCCTGATAAAAGCCTGGGGAAAGGGGTAGAATATTTGTGAATCCCAGCAACTTCATACGCTGCTGAGATGAAAAGCAGTGAATCACGATGGGGATTGTCCACACCTTGGAAGCTCTCAGAAAGCCTTGCCATTTTCTTGGATGAGGCCAGGATTTAAACCAAGAAGTGTATGATGTCTAAAAAGGGGTTCAGGATGGGGAAAAGAGAGGCAGTTGAACAGGAAGTAGGCTGGCTGTGATCCCAAGAGGTTTAAAAATTGACATTCAGAGGGGAGGGACAGTTGCAGCTCTACGCAGATGAGTTGCCACCTCCCAGCCATATATGAGAACAAAATGCTGACGTGTCAAAGGTTTTTCAATTTTTCTGAAAGCAAAGATTCTTGGGTTTTAGGTGTAGAGCAAAAATTAAATGCCAACGCTACAGTGCTAGCACGGGAGGCAGGTGGGGTGGGTTAAGCAACATATGTTTAGAGGGCATTAGAAATTGTGCTGAGCAAGAAGATGGCCTATGAACGGCACATGGCAGTTTCAGAAGTGAGTTCTCCCCAGATCAGCTGCATCACCAGGTAGATTTACATTCTTTTAAGCTGTCTAATACACCACAAATTCCAGAAGCTTGAAAAAAAATGCACATCAGATGGTGTTAAAGTAATCATTATTATAACCTCAGGCCACCTGCAATCACTTAAAATGTTCAAAACCTGGGCCATCAGTACTGTTAATGTTCCACTATTCAGACGTGCTACTGATTTAGAGAAAGCTAATATGGATTTTTAAAGAACCCAATTCACTCCAAGTGTTTTCAACAACCAGTAAGAAAGAGTACTTGGTTTAGAAGGTCTCCATTTCAAAATGACAGGATGCCCCAGTTCTTCATCCTCTTTTTGCCTACATCATGTAAATTTATCAAGAAAATACAATAGTTTGCAGAAATTCCTATCTCTTTGGTGGGATAGGGATTTGTTCTTTCCCTAAGCTTTTTCAGTATTTTTTTTTTTTCCAGAGATTATACAGTTTATGTTATTTCAGTGGATTATCTAGTCATAACTTCAGAAGACAAAATATTCATGTCCGGGGAAATGCAATCATTTATTCATTTATTCATCTTCTTTGATTATTTCCACCAAGTCTATTTTATTGTCCAATTCAATTAAAGAAAAAAAAATGTTTTTAAATTATCAATTTCTTTCTGAAGTAAAACATCCCAGTAATAAAGTACTGTGCTTTTCACAGACTGAGTGAAATGTATCAGTCATCAAGCCACAATGTACACTCGGAGCACATTTTTAAAAAGTGAGCTACTTTGAAAAGATTGAAACTAATATATTCTTTCCATAAAATTACTTAAAGCTGACCTCTAGCTAAAAAATTACCATGTTTATTGAGAAGGTGGCATGCATCACTGAGGTACTCTGCATTGGAATAGCTCACCTAATTTTGAAATGAGATGAAAACACTAAGATATTACCTCAGGAATATAATATTTTTCATTTCTGTGTTTACACAGGTACTCCTCTGGTTAAGTACCAGGTAAAATATGATGTAGTGCACGTGGTTTGAAACCATGTGGAGTAAAATGAAATTATAAATTCTTGAGCATTTTAGTTACCCAAACATGACATTTCAGTCGTGATTTAACTAAATATAAATCATGTACTTTGAGAAAGTTACAGACATCATTAGGGAAAAATAACCCCAGTGAAGCCATCAGCATTAGGTGATCGGTGATTATACCCTGCTGGAACCTGTAATTTCAGCTAAATTCCTGCTGAGGTGGCAATTACTGTTATTCATAGGATGGTGGCTGTATTTATCTTCCTGTCATTAATCCACAGCCAGCCTTTGGATGGGACAGTGAAAAACAGCCCTACTCCTAAATCCAACAGGACTGCCACACCGACTCTCCAGCACGGGTAAGAATTCATAATCTAATGAATGTGATCACAAATGTGAATTGGTTCTCACCCACGCTGCATATTCTAAGAAAGTTCACGGGATCTTCAAACTCAGCAGCTACCCACACAGTGACTATTTTAGACTATGCTGATGAAGAAAAGAAAAAATACAACAAAAAGCTGACTGACAAACAGGGAAGAATGCTGAACTGGTCTGACTGTCTCTCACAGTTTCTTCCTACACTTGTGTTGAAAAAATAGATACCTACAATGTTACGTGATTTTCTCCAATGTAACTTATCTTGTGCAACTGATTTGAGGGGATTAAGGAAGCCAGTACAGGCTGGCTGCATATAAAGACAACTGAGCAATTTGATGATTAAGAAGTTTCATACTACTTTGGAAAAGAAAAAAAAGAAGAAAGATTTTGCCAAAATCCCCAGAAAGTCACTCTTCTCTGGTTTTCTACAAAACCTGTGCAATAAATATTCACATCCAAAATACACACTAAAAATTGTAGCAGTATAGTAACACATGCAATGAGTGCTGAATTTTTCTTAAATGAGATTGAGAAGAGGCAGAATTAAAGCAAAGGTTTAAAATGCTGTAGGTGGTATTAAGATCCACTGCCAGTAAGTAGAGTTGAATTAAGAATAAGCCTTCATTGTTGAAATCTTAAAAAAAAAAAAAAAAAGAAAAAAATCACAAAAATTCAATAGCTTATCAACATAAACAGTCACAAAGTGCTCAAAAGGGAAGTGGTGTCAGGGGTGTGGAAAAGAAATGTATTTTCTGTGTTGCACAATTACTTGCTCGAGTGCCTCTGGCACTTGAAAGCTTCAAGGCGCGCTTTGCCTCAAGGTTGTGACTTGTCTGTAGATGATCTGATTTAGCAGAGTTATGTCCCTTGGAAAAGAAAATATACCTGTTTCCTACAAGATAAAGTGAGGCAAAGTTAATTTTTTGCATTTTAGAAGTGACTGTCTTTTTGATCTTCAGTATTTGATCACTGGGGTTAGAAGGAGAGGAAAGATCCCAAAATACCCCGTTGGCAGAGTCTGTGCGGAGAGAAGAGCACAGACCGTACAGAAGCAGCAGACTCCCACCAGCCATGAATTTTGGAAGTTTTTGGCAGCTTCTGCTTTTCTTCTCGCACTCGAGAACACTTCAAAGGCAGGCTTACAAAAGGCAACATCACATGTTGAGTTCAAAACTGTAACTGGGCCTCTGGGGAGTGGAAAGGGGGCAGGCACAGAGGCAGCAGAGGCTGTTTTGAAGGACTCATTACAAAGCACTTACCTTTATACCTCTCTGCACAGGTAAGGATTGCAGCCGAGCAAATGATTCACCACCTCCCCATTTAGCCAGTAAGGAGGAGGATTAGTTAACCTGAAACTGCTTTAACAACCTGTGGATCTGACCTAAATACCACAGACAAGCAACAGGCTTTTGTGAATGTAGGACTTCAGGCAGGAACTGGACTGATATAAACCTGAACGCTCTGTCAGTCTTTGCTATAGCCAAGGTGTTCATGAACGCGCAGCAGCCGTCTGCTCCTATGAATTACCAATTTCTCAACACATCCAAGGGTAAGGTTGCCACATACCAGAAACTTGAGGTCACAGGAAAGACCAAAGTAGTATCACCTCCTTAGAGCAGTAACTAACATGATTAAACAACAGCATTAAACCTCCTACTCGTTTGCCTTTCCCCTGGGAGGCTTTGGTACAGCTTTTGTTTTGGCTAGAAACTCCTACTGATCAAGATGAACACCTCCTCCTTGCCCAGTGCCATGCCTAGAGTGCAGAGAAGGAAGCACTGTTAAAAAAAAAAAAAAGCAAAAAACCAAATACCACCAAAACCCCAAAAGAAACTAAACCCAACAACAAAATGGTCAAATCCATTCCTTTACATCTATTAAAGATTTTAAATCATAGAATGGTCAGAGTTGGAAGGGACCTTAGAGATCATCAAGTTCCAACCCCCCTGCCATGGGCAGGGACACCTCCCACTAGAGCAGGTTGCTCAAAGCCCCATCCAGCCTGGCCTTGAACACTTTCAGGGATGGGGCATCAACAACTTCCCTGGGCAACCTGTTCCAGTGCCTCACCACCCTCACAGGAAAGAACTTCTTCCTAATATCTAATCTAAATCTCCCCTCTTCCAATTTAAAACCATTACCCCTCGTCCTGTCACTAGACTTCCTGACAAAGAGTCCCTCCCCAGCTCTCCTGTAGGCTCCCTTCAGATCCTGGAAGGCTGCTATCAGGTCTCCCCGGAGCCTTCTCTTCTCCAGGCTGAACAGTCCCAGCTCTCTCAGCCTGTCCTCATAGGAGAGGTGCTCCATCCCTCAAATCCTTGCATCAACACTTACTTTCCACTTGGTTTGAACTTCACGTCTCCCAGTGAAGTACAGAAGGGAGGAGAAGAAAACCACCACTCTTTGGATACTCCTTTTGCTGGCCCTATCATCTTTGCTAATAGTCTCTAATGAATAACTCAGTCATGGATAAACACGCTAGCATTATTATTTTGTCTTAGCAGAGTCAGCATGATTCAGAAGAGAGCAGTCATGAGACTGTCACAGCTCCCAAACTTCCAAAAGCTGTGGGAAAATAAAAATTAGTAGCTGAGAGAGAAGGCTTAACTCTCACTACCATGAACAAGCCAGCAGTCTGCTGGTTGATGTGAAATACACACACACTAGAAAAAGAAAAATTGCTATCCAACAGAGATTACTCTAGAGCCAACAGGTTTCTCCCACCTGAGAATGACAGAGAAAAATCACTATAATAAACAAATGTATTTATTACACCAACTTGGCTCGAAAAACAGTTCTTTGACACACAATCCTTCAACTTAGGGCCTTAAATTATTTTGACTTTAAGAGTGCTAAGATGGACATGAGTGCGTTTAGGCATCATATCTTACACTTCCTATGCCAGGCTTCACTCTTCTAGCCCACTCTTTTGAAAGGGGTGGTAATAGAGCCATTGCAAGGTACACGTCTACACGCTGATCACTGTCTCACCAGAGGACTGGAACCATTCCTACATATACCTGCCAGAAACCACTGACATCTGCAGCTTTTCAGAAATGAAAACTATGTTTTCTTGATCTTTTGAGGTCTAAACTAGTTGGGTCTAGGCATAATTTTACTGTCTTGTCAAAAGTTAATATGTGATAAAGGCTCCCTCTGTGAGAGTTTGCGTGAAGGGGTTTTACAGCTCCAGATAGAGAAATGGTTCCCAGCAAGCAGCAGGCTGAGAAGAAGACTATGCTGAGAAACAGCATGCAAAAGTCTCCTGGGAACTGACAAGCTCTGGAGAGCAATTGCCCTGTTAAATTGACCAGAACTGATAATTTAGAAAACCAAGAGCCTGCTGTCTGTGTGCAAAGCTACTACCCACCCACGGGTTGGATCAACTTGGATCATGTACAAGCAGGTAGTGCTTGTTATATACAGGCCAGAAAAACTATAGGGTTACAGACACACCTAATGAAAGAAAGAGTTCTTCGAGGGACTTTCTAAACTACCTACCTAGGGACCAGATGTCCCAGGGGCTGGGACTGGCCTCCCGGTTGTTGCTCCTCCAACAGAATAATTAAGAGTATGTGAGTAAGTGAATGTGTTGTGTGAAGAGTTACCTGCTGTTAGTAACAGCTTTACTACATAAAAAGCCTTCTGTTCATGGTGACCTGTATCTCTCTCAACTAGATCTGCTACTACGGTAAAGAGAATTTACAGAATCAAGCATCCAACTATTTTCTCAGTTATTTCTTCGCAATACTAATCCCCAGTAAGTAGGAGTGTTGCTGTCACTAACCGAATTCATCTCTAATATGACTTGCTCAAGAAAGTACTTGCAGAACTCACTGTATAGAAGAGTTCACTTCCAAGACTGTCTCAGTTTAGAAGGTGAGGCTTCAACTGTTCATGACAGAATCAGTGAGCCAACCTAACCAGTATTCCTAGTCGCGTAATTTGGATTCTACATTTGAACACCAGCATGTGCTGAGATTAATCAATCACGATAGACCAAATAAACCAAAGGTTAATACCTTTAGTTGCTTTTACTGCTGAACGGCAAGTTTAGGAAAGCAAACATCTCTAAACAAAAATCCTGCTGCTGCCACTTAAAGATAAGATTCTAGAAAGTCTGAACTTTTGTTAAAACCTGCTCCATTTTTCCATTATTCCTGGCCAAAAAAAAAACCCCAAACCCCATAACAGCATAAACATTCCAAGTATTTTCAGTAGACATTCACATTTCGGCGCAAGTATCTCCCATGCGTATGTAATACACCTACCAATTGCATCACTACCACTAAAAGTTGTGCAATGTTGGTTGTGCACTACTGGTCAGTTGGGGAACTACTCCCAGGAATCTTAAAGCTGTTAGGAAAGCTTTTAATGATCTCATTCGATGATTATACAAACTGAGCATTCATGCCTCTGGAAAGACTCCTTAGCAGAAACATGTTATCATTCTACTCTAACAATTTCTTTTACTCTAATAATAACTTCTACTCTTCTGTGATTTCACAGTTTGCTTCTTTTAAGTAACAACTCCATGGAGTTAGAAACTGGCAACTTCCCTTCACTGTCCCACTCTACTAGTTTGATAAAAGGATGCGAACACAAGTGGAAGTTTCTCTTTAAACACAGACAGATAGACATACGAGGGTGAGTTTCAATACGACACCAGGCTGCTAGAGTAGTGCTAATAAAAAATCAGCTGCTGGACTGTTAACATCACTTTGCATAAAACTCAGTGCCCTGAGCTGAATAGCAGCTTTGTTGCTCTGAAAGTTTCTGCTCAGCTGGTTTACCAAGGTCTTGCCCTTAGCTGCAAGCTACAGGATTGCACTTTTAGATTTTTTTTGCTTCATTTGTTTTTATAATCAGGAACTTTCTTCTGGAAATTCCAGTGACAATGACTGCCAAGCCCTAACAATGAGCTCTTAAGCTTTGACTAAGGGCTAAACAGAAGTGCAGCTTAAGAAAGTAAGATTTTTTTCTTAACAATTCTTTCTTATTCAGTAAATACTGTGTTTCAAATACCCGTGATTATTTCTTAAGGTATTCTTGACATCTTAATGCCAAATTTCCCTTCTATATAGCCAAAAAAGGAGACATTTAGTACTTTGAGTATCTCAAAACTGCAACTACATCGCTCAACTGAGTTGAACTTCTCAAGCAGTGCTCTCTCACTTACTACTTTTCTGGCTAGTGTTTTTCCTTTAGATGTGTGTTGCTTTACTCCTGTTGCCAATATGAGAAGATGCCTCAGACTGAAAACATCACCACTCTAATGCTTCTGGAGGACATACATACATAAGTTGAACTTTCTGATTAAAAAAGGTATGGAAGTATTCTGAAATGTCAATGTTTCTTTGAGCCAATAAATATCTTCCATTCTTCCTGCCAAACTTTTATTGCCAGAGTGAATGCTGCAGACATCAAACATTAAAACTTTGTTCATAGGAAAACTGAAAAGCAAAATTTTGACCACTTTCAAAAAATGGACTAGGAATGTTTTGCTTGTATAAAGTAGAGATAAAAGGAAGCAGACTATTGCGATTTGGGATTTTCAAGCTTTTAGCCCCTCACAAAACTGAAAAAATGGTTTAAAGAAACTATTAAAATGTAACTACCTCAGCAATTAGTACCTGCAAGATCCCAGGCAATCTCTTCGTAGATGTATCAGGGCAGTTCCTTGGCAAATCAAACCAGAGAAGGGAAGATCAAGCAGAGAGCTGCCCATTATTTGAAATACTTGAGATAGGCCAAAACCACTGAGCAGCTAATATCAGCAGGCAATATTTATGACTCAATGAACAAGCAAACAAATCTTCTGACAGTAAAGCTAGGCTAACGTCCAAGGAAAAACAGTTTCCTCCAGGATTTACAATGAGATTAGCCCTACTAAATTCTGGATGGGAATGGACCTCTCAAACCTGAAGGTGCTTCATTACACATCAAATCTTCATAATTCCTTGAAATTTTGTAAAAGGTCTGATTTCGTTCTTCAGCTCCAAGAAATACTACAAAAATCTCTCACATCTGAGGGTGAACTCTAGAAGACAGGGCTGCAAGGTACAATCAGTTTTATTCCTCAGGTATCATTAAAAGTTATTTAAAAGGCTTGATATATCCTGAAGATAAGATGCCTCTCCTTTGAATTTGTCAAGCCCCACATTCAAATTACTAATTAAAATCGGTTGCTTAACTTAGATCTTTTCTATAGCTGTCTTAAGATTTTTAAGTTTTACCCCTGTAAACAGTCATCTTTTAAGTTTAATAGGACTACTATAAACAGTACAGGCCTGTTATTTTTTTTCATGTAGTTCATTTGTAGTTCAAGCCTTATGATTTTGGAATAGGACTTATTAGAAAATACCTTAAAAAAATATTTTTGAAATCTGTAATAAAGTAATGACTCAGCTACCTTTAACATTAAATTCTTGCCAAACCAGTGACAAGTCATCAACCAAAGTACTTATCAGTAGAAACAACTGACCTAAAAATAAAAAATATATACGTATCCATGAAAATATAAATATTATTTAATAGTATAATTGCAAAAAAAAAAATCAAAATAATCATAGTGAATAGTTTCTAGGACTTGCTTAGTCTCCACAAAATCATATCTGAACTGAGCTGAGCTTCTGCTATTTTCAAAGCCATTTCCCGGTAAATGCCACCACTCATTGTTTGATTCATACTTCTCATACTCTCTTCCCGTTCACTCTGAAGCTTCTTTCTGAATTGCTGAACTCCTTCCTCGCTGTCCAGTAAAGAAGCCACAGGAGCGTCACTGATTTTCTTGCCAGGCTCATTTCCCCATGTTGAACTGCTTTCAGCTTTACTTTCTTTTGAGAAGAACAAACTCCTTGAGGTGAGCATTTCTTTTTCCAAAGCCAGTGCTAACTGTTCAGTAAGTACACCTTTGCTTCCAGATCTCAGGAGTTTTACACTACAGCTTGGTGGAAGAATTCTAGTAAGGCTGTGAAGGCACTGGAACAAGACGGTCAGATTTCTGTAAAATAAGATTATCATTATTAGTATTATTATTATTGAAGCTACCTTATCTCTTCACTGAGGAGGGAAAGTTGCACTTAAAAATCAAACATTCAAAATTATTAAGAAACCAAGATAAAACAATGCTGATAATCATCAGGGATGCTACTCTCTTGGATACCAGTGTAGCATATATGACCTAGCGACACATTCCTCTTTCTAAGATGATTGCAGAGTTTGTCCAAAGTCTTATTTCCAGTGTTTGCCCAGATAAACTCCTTGGAAAAATGTATCTTGCTGGAAAAAAAAAAATCTCAGAAAAAGCCCAATGCACTACCATCAAAACCAACCAAACAAAAAGTAGTTGAGCAGAGCTGCTCCAGAGCTGGTACAAGCCACAGCTAAACAGCAAGAAAGATACATCTGAACAGGATGCTGGGCCATCTTATCTACTGTGCTTTGCCAAGAAAGGTTGGATCAGATGATCCCTGAGCTCCCTTCCAGCCTTGTATTCTATGAAAAAAAAAAAAAAAAAAAAAAAAAGTCAACCCCAAAACCTCACAAGAACCCTTAAGCAGGTAGTTTTCTCACACAAATCAGAAAGGCATTTTTTCTTAAAGTACTTGTACTTCGATTTAGTTATTTTAACATTCCACTAATTTTAACAGATAATTTGGCTCTGAAAGGCTGTGAAAAAGAATAGTTTATTTCTGTGATAGGTAGGAGCTACACTCTGGCTCAATAAAAGATCATTCCAAAGATGAATCGTCTCAGTTCAGCCCAAACCATGACAATGGCAAAAAAAAGTACAGTCATAGTTACATCATAAACATGCAGCTCGCTAACTATTAACGCAAAATTGGATCAAAAGTGAATAGTATCAAGTAACTTTAGTTCCTTTTGAAAACTTAAGTCTAGAAGCTTAAAATTTTACTGATTGATTTCTTAAACATTTCAGCCTTTCCTCTTACATTAAAGAAGGAAAACAACTCCTAATTTGAGTATAAGATTGAATCTCACTATAAATTAGGAACTCTTAAGAGATACACCTTTTCTTTCTTTAACTTGAACTCTGCAGGACAGGCAACATTTCTCAATAATTGAGAAGTACTTCATATGTTGAGCTTTATCCAGCTAAATGATAAATTATGGCAGCATTACTAATTTGTTTAGCCTGGTTTGGAAAATTTTATAGACATTTTTTCAAGAGACTACATAAGAAAAGGAAATTACTGGGACTCTTCAAATTATTTCCTTTTCAAAATCATGGTAGATAGGAAATAAATACATCAGTTCAGCATTTTGGTTTTTAAGGATTTTTTTTTTTTAAATCAAGTGTGGAAGAAAAATTACACTAAGAATAACATAAGAAAAATTAATATAAAATCATGATACAGTGAAATGAACAAAAGAAATAGTACTGAGCAGATATTAATGGAGAATAGACTTATTCGTAATTTAGTATTCTAGCCTAGAGAAAGTTAAAGAATGAAGTTCAGGTTCTGCCAGAGTTCTGATTTGAAAATAACTCTGTTATTACTGATAGTTATCTTATCATTGTTTATGTTACCCGAAAAAAGAATGCGTAAAGAAGTAAAGAAAACCAGTGCATTCAAGATGAATATAGTCTACAACGTTTGAGCAATTTTACCTGCAAAATAATGTCAAAACTCCTTCAAATGGATTTTTCAGGTTCCAGTTAAAAACTGTACCATACGCATTTCCTGCTTTATGACAGAATATGTTGTCACAACATTCCTTAAATGGTGTGCACTCCATTTCTCCCAGTAACCATGAATTTACTGGAGTCAATGTACAGTCAGAAGACACAATCTGAAAGGAGAATCTGATAGATACCGCAAGGAGAGCAAGTATATCTTCCATAGAACCTGCAAGAAAACACAGTAAAAATATATTTGACCTAAATATTTTGATGACATCGTACATATTAAATGCAGATTTCCTTAGATTTTTAGTTGCCACTTAGACTTTTGGTTCAGTCTTGTACACACCACCTGCTGCTACTACCATCTGAGATGGGGATCAGGGACTGCAATTCTTCCCCATGAATAAGGAATTCCCAGTAAGTGCGGGTCAGAAGCTCGCTTGAGGGATCTGGAGAGTAAGCCTTATGAGGGAAGACTAAGGGACTTTTCAGCCTAGAGAAAAGGAGGCCAAAGGGAAACCTTATCACTCTCTACAAATCCCTGAAAGGAGGTTGTAGAGAAATTGAGGATTGGTCTCTTCTCTCAAGTCACAGGCAACAGAACAAGAAAAAACGTCTTCAATTTGTGCCAGGGGACATTCAGATTGGATATCAGGAAATTTAGTCAGTGACGTTGGCTTTAGTCAATGATATACCATTAAAAGAAGAAATTAAGATTAGTTGGAAACGATCAAAAGGATATTTAACTACATGAGTGGAAACCCAGTTCAAAATCAACTCAATCAGGAATACTAAAAGAAAGGAGAATAAATGACCTTAACAGAAGAGGGGAGATTTAGATAAGATATTAGGAAGAAGTTCTTTACTGTGAGGGTGGTGAGGCACTGGAACAGGTTGCCCAGGGAAGTTGTGGATGCCCCATCCCTGGAAGTGTTTAAGGCCAGGTTGGATGGGGCTTTGAGCAACCTGCTCTAGTGGGAGGTGTCCCTGCCCATGGCAGGGGGGTTGGAACTTGATGATCTTTAAGGTCCCTTCCAACTCTGACCATTCCATGATTCTATGATGTGCAGAAAAGGAAAAGCTTCAATTGCTTTGGTATTTGAGAGGTAATGCTGTGTCATAAAGAAAAAAAAATAAAAATCTATGTATCTAATTGACAGTATCTTATCTATAGGAAAAATGCAGGCTTCAGCATTCCGTACTCAGGCTTATCTTCAAAATTAACCTTTCCAGATAGACTTCAGCAGCAATGCTAGCACAAAACTTTACAGAGACTCATTTAACACTTTTACCATTTTGAAAACTGTTCATGTCTAAAGGCACAGATGTGATTACAACTTGAAAACTTAGCTTGTCATCATTGAGTAAACAGACGAATCAGCCATATATTTATGAATCCAAATATCAAACCATTTACCTGTACAGTAACTATTATCCCTGAGCATCTTTACTGAATATTTTCCATTTGAAATATCTTCCAGACTTAATGTAATTTTCCCACAGAGTACAGTAATCTTTTTGTTCTCTTGTAAACTATTCTTCTGATGTTTTTGTTTCTTCATATGTAGAAGAACTATGCAACGTACACGATGAAATGCCAACAATGGTGCGAGGTTGGTAACGGCAATGACTGTCTTTGATCCATCCAGCTGAACCCTTGAACATCTCTTAGGAAACTCTTTTTGCAGATCATTCTTCCTATGCAAGTCCAATTTAATCTTTTTTGGAGGAGGCTCAATTTGACACGAGGAGACAGACAATGCTGAGAAGGCTTTCTTCAGCTTAATGATTTTATTTCGACACTCAATAATTGGAGAAATTGAAGAGAAGTCTTGATCCATCACTAAAGATAAACTGACATCATTCAGTGACCTGTGAAAATCCATATAAGATGATTGGACTCAGAGTTTGTATTCTGCCTTCTGACAAATAACCAGAACTTCGCAGATATGTAAAGATATGTGCAGATATATACAAATATTTAAGATTACCACAAACTTGAGTATCATTCCAGCTTAGACTGTGCAGAGTGTGAGTCCTTCAAATGACTATCTCATCTAAGCTTAGTGTGAAGATTTTGAAAATGTGGACGAAATTCTCTCAGAGCTTCTAGAAGTTAGATGCTTCATTTCAACTGAAAGAATTTGGATGTTTAATTTGCACAGAAAATGTTGAAAATTCCACATAACCCATGCAGGTACTCTATGGCAACTATAATTTAAAGACTTTACTGTCTTTTAAATAAAAAGTTACAGAAAATGTCGATTCTGCCCTTTCTGAGGTCAAAGCTCTTCTGATGTTTCATATTCCTTTATAGATACTCAAACAAAATTGAATGTAGAGAGTAAAATAAAAGGTTTAAAATACTATTACCTTAAACGTGCAGTCATTTCCTGAAATGTATGAAGTACTTTATTTATTCAACACAGGGTTCTTTCAATGAAATCCCAATATTACTCTTTCAGATTCTCTCTTAGTGAATATGAATATATTTTACTCTGTCAATCAATTCAGTCTCAAGATGTCACTGACATCTGAAAGTCTTATGAATGTCTAATATTCTTTACGGAGAAGTATCACCACCTCACAATGCATTTTAAAACATCACTGCAACCTTGTATTAGTTGGAAGCACAAAAATAATCAAGAAAGATTTACAGTGCTGGGGGTGGAGAGAAAGCAAGCCCTTTTCCCCAAAACCACAGGTAGCTGTATACAGTACTGAACTGGAGCCCAGAAGATCTAGGTTCTGCTGCTAACCTACCAGGTAACATTTGACAAATGACTTCACCTTCACAGATCTTTTCTCAACTGTAAAAATGGAGGAGAGGGCAACACTGCTGCTGGTTTTTAAAGAATGGTTCCAAATTTTCTGAGGATTTCTGAAACTATATGGGACTTAATTATTTAATTTTCAAAAGCAAATTCATCATCAAAGCTAAAAGAATAAACAGTGGAAAGACAAAAACAATCTCTTGCCTCAGTGGCTCTTAACAGAGGCTGTCAAGAAGATGAGGTCAACTTTCTTGTAAAGTTACAGCAATCTGGCAGTTGAGAAATAATACACTTGCAGCTTCAGCAGAATGGCCAAAGGGCCTTCCAGGGCAGGTCCCCCACAACCACTTGAATGATCTTCAGTGGCAACAGTAGTTTTTAAGCTTACCCTAACACAGTCCCAGCTACACTGCTTGTGGGAATATAGGTCAAAAGGTAAGTTCTGACTCCAAAGTTTACATTACACAATGCACATCATAAATTTATGTTTCATGTAATCCTGTCTTTTTGAGCGGTGTTCCAAATTAGTTCTCTCCCTGTTATGGGGAAATGACATGAGTAGAATTTGCAACTAGAACTGAGCAATTAAAATGAACAGAATAAACAAATCATTTTAAAGACAATAATAAAGAAATAAACCTTCAGAATTAAGTATCATGTGGCTGATCATTCCACATCATTCACACAATACATAAGCTTAGAACAAATTTTATTTGATTGGATACTTGACTGTAGCATAATTAAATTCAAAATCTGAGTATTTATTAAGTTGATCATCTTTTGTGCTTCTTTAAGCAAGTCGCTCTTTAGAAATGGCAAGATGTTAACAGTAAGGCATCAGGAACTGTATAGCTAAGACAGAGCTTCATATGCACCACATACCAATGTCTGACACAGCTACGTCAACACAGACTATAAGGAATTATAGTTTTCAAAGAAAACCATTGTAAAAAGTCCCCAGTAATGATGTTGCTATACTGACACAACTAATTTTTAGTTTTGTTTTTTTCTTTTGGCACAGTGCTAGAGAAAGACCTGCAGCAACAACCATACTGACAAAGACACATACTTAATACACTTTATATATGCTCAAAATGAGAAAGTTCAAGGCTCAGAAATCCACTCTTGCTACTGCAGACCTCAACCTGCAGCTGCAGTTTCTGTAAGACTACTCAATTAAATTACTAGATTAAATTATAAACATATATACTTACAAGTAAAATGATTCAGTTAGTTTTACTCCAATTACCAAGCTGTCACCCACAACACGCTGCCACAATTTCTCTATGAAGTGCTCTGGAACTGCAGACGTCAATGATGTCTCTTTACTAAGAGAATGAGGAGGATTTTCTACATCATCCCAAAGAGAGACAAGACCTTCCTTACAGAAAAATGAGTTTTTAGGTAAATCAAGTGGAGATATTAGTTCTTTTTATACAGTATTGCTTCTTGCTTTACCACAAACAGCCTACAGGAAGTGCTTTTAAGATACATAAAAGGAAATCTATATTAACTAGTTAATTCTCTACAATAGATTCAAAGATAGAATTGTATTTTCTTAAAACACAATATTATAAAAAGCACAACTCGTTCTCTCCTTGTCACACAACTAATAGTCCAAAGAAGACTGAAGCTACTACAATTTTTTTTTATTACTGCATTAACTTCTTGAAATTTTGTTGTCTAAACCTGGCTGACTTGAAAGGGACCACAACATTAACTGAAAGAAAGATCAACTCCATTTGAGGTAAATTAGGAAGCTTCAATTGAGCAACATGTTAAAATAACTGATCTCCACCACCTTCCCAAACCACAGTTCACTCCACCCCCATTATAAAATCCGGTTTGCTTACACAGATCTACGACAGCTACTTTTTTGTAACATGATAGATCACATGCAGATATTTCATATCTAGGCAACTGTGCTAATTAAGACTGTACACTCCCTATACTGTTTGTCACTAACTCTTTTTTAGAGGTTACTCCTCCATACAACTCAGCTGTCAAAAGGTATTGCACAAATCAATTTTAAATAGACAACTAAATTTACTCTTATCTACATACACTGACAGGTTAGGTAATGAACCAGACTCAAAAAGCAGATTAATGAGTTCTGATATTGGCAATCCCTACTGGCAGAAGTAACAAGTAGTTGAGTGAAGCACCCTCAAAAAATGACTCTGCAGAATTCAGAAGTGATCTGTATTCTCTTCTGCATTTTACCTCTTTTGCAGTTGGTAGAATATGGGTTCTTTCTTCGACAAGATCTATTAATGCTCTGCAAGATTCAAGAATAACCCTCCTTTTGAGGCCTAAATGCTGTTGTAGCTCTCGAACAGAGGTGTAACCGGCCTGTAAAAGAAGAAAAAAACAACAACTATTAGGATTATGCTTAGGTCCACTGTAAATAAGAACTGATGTCAAAACAACAAATATCTTTTCAGCTTCCCGTTTTTATGCAAATATCCTAAAACAAGATCCTGGCATTCCCCAAGTAATTGCTTTAAAAAGTGTTCAAGTTAGGCTAGTCTGTTGCCAAAATATCAATCTAAGAATTCTGACCTCTCAATATTAAACTTAAACTCTAAGATAAACTTCTAAGGCAAATTTTATCAAATTATGTAGACATTCATCTAATTCATTATTATTTCTGCTTAACTTTCCAAGACCTTTACTGATAATTGGTCAAGGAAACACACTGAAGATTTGACAGTTTCAGACTGTGCAGGTTATGTCTCAGCTGAAAAAAAAACCAAACCCACAAACAAAGAAGCATGTCAGCACCAGCCTCCTAGATTTTAAGAAAGCTCCTCAAAAAAACACTATTCTCTGAAAAGCAAGACCCTGAGAATTCTAGTGCTGTGAGTAAACCCAGCATGAACGGCAGAATAGATGAACCACTGTCAAAAGCAAAGCAAATTAAGACAAAGGCTTAGTAGTAAGTAGAACAGCCAAATGCTTTGGCACACTGCAATTAAAGTTAACATATTCATTAATAAATAAATTAATACCCATACATATAGAGTTAAAACTACTGAGCTAAGAACTGTGGCACTTCTACAAAGGAAAGAAAATAGAAAGTACAATTCACAATTGATAAGACTAAAAAACGTTGGGGAAAACAAAGGGAAAATGGAAAAACTAGACAGAAAATCAAGAGGGAAACAAATCGGAGATCTATAGGCTGGAGCTACTTATATGGTAAACAAGCAGTTCTGTGTTTTTCAAGTGCCTAAAATCCCTTACAAAAAAACATTGAAAACAAAATGGGCCAATCCACAGCAACAGGTTAAAAGTATATACTTAAAGCTCACATTAAAAATAGTAATAAAAATCAAATATACAGACCATTTCTTAAATAACTTTCTGTTCAACACCAAATCAGCTTTATCAGAATGAGAACAAAATATTAAGACACTGCAGCAATTCAATAAATCAACAGAAAGGAACTGAAAAAAACCAAGCTGCCTCAAAACAAGCAAATCAAATCAATTTAATTATTAAGGAGTCGAGTTAATCATACGTAAAAGAATCTGGCATTATAATTCTTTTGTTAAATACTCGGGGGAGAACAGGCCAGTGGACATAAAAATATACTTTTGACTTATATTTCTGCCAGAACAACCAACTAAAAGCATGAGAAACCTTGTAACCTCAGCAGTTGCAATGTAGCTGCAGTATTTGGGCAAGAAAACTCTTCTTCAGAAGATGCTAAAATGAGTGTTGAAAAAAAAAAAAAAATCTTCAGAGGAGGAAAGGAAAAACACTGTTTCATTTTGTGCTAAAAGATGAGATTCCATAGAGACTCTCTAAACATGATTTGATTACAAATTGCTATGAGACCTGAATTTTGATGATAAATATCAAGAGGTGCCCCTCTAATGCTGAATAACCTTTGGAAATTCCCAAGATAAGGTGGATCCGTATACTATTGAATCAGAACAATCATCCTTGAAATTCAATTGCACATCAGATGACAAGAAACAGCAGAAGTACTTCACTGTTCAGGGAAACAGAGAACAATGGAGATCTCAACATGGAAGTGATAGTAAGGTTAAAAAGAAATAAATACCTGTGCCTACTCCCAAATTCATCGGCATAACAATTTCAAAGATTTACAACATAAAAACATAGGAAGATTTTCAACTTATTTATATTGCTTCTGCTACCACGTAGCTTTGAAAATTAGCGATTTAACTAATATTAAAATAAATAAATAAATTGGGTCTTATGTAGGATTCTGCACCTCATCAGCAGACAATACATGAACTCTCCAGTCAGTGGCTTGTTCCCAGCAGAATAAGTAGAGTGTGCACGACAGACTAGTTAGTCATTTGATCTTAATGCAGATTCACAGAGCTGTACTGCTGAAAGCCAGCGGGTGTAGTAAAAGAACAGTCATAGAACAGTTCCATGGAACATACAGTGTCAATAACAGCAGCCAATCTTCATTACAACAGAAGGAAAGCAAACAAATGTAAAGGACTGAAACTAAAGAGGAAAGTAATGTAATGAGTAGAGAAAGAATGCAGCAGCAAAGAAATATTTTTTTAAATATAGGATTATTGAAATGAATCCAGAAACAAACAAAACAAAAAACGTATTTGGATGGAAGCTTGCACTTACGCACGTAAGAGCCAACAGGCCTTTAACATGCAGACTGAAGAACTGTAAAAATGCAGGGTTGGAAGGGACCTCAAGAGGTCCTCAAAATTAATCTGACTACCGCTTCATTGTGCCTTCCAGGAAGGAAAAAATCCTGTTGTCCAGTGTTCGCCATACAACAGCTTTTTAGATGTATATCTCTTTAGATACCTCTTCTGTAGTTAGAGCTAGAAACTAAAGCTAGACTTTTGCAGTCTTTTCCTAATGGGTCATAGTCTTCCTTTTATCCAGTACTAAACTTTTGCCAGTTAGTTCACTTGATTTTTAAAGGCCAGAGATAAAATTGCCACAATATCCTACTTACATTTTCACTAATTCTCAAATGATGGGAATAATTACTTCCTATCTCAGACTTAAAGTACTTTGAGAAAACTAAAAATAGCCTCACATCATTGACTCACTTTAGGAGATAACCAATCTCAAATTGTTGGGTTTTTTCTTTTTTTTTTTTTTTTAAATAACTTTCCTATTTTGTCAATTATTACCCACTTGGCATAGGCCAACGTGCACAATATTGCAAAAGAACATCTTGGAGAGCATGCTGGGTGTTTACTATGGGGATGCTGGCAAGTTTCCCCCAGCTTGTTTTATAAATAATGCTAATTAAGAGAGAGATATATTTTAGTTTCACCTACTGTATTTTGCAAAATTATCCCTAAAAAAAATACTAGTAACAGGAGGAAAAACATCAACAGGTGGTGAAATAGCCACAGCACAGCTGGTGATTTGGGCAAAAAGTAAAAGCCAACCTGACTGAAGTCCAAAGAAACAGAACATAATGTCCTTCTTTATTTTCAGCATTAACTACCACTCATGAGCACTCACGGGGAACCAGTATCTCCAAGTATACATTGTGGAGCAAAAGAAGCAAACAGTGACATTTTATTAAACTGGTATTTGAACATCATAAGTAAAACGACTATTATCAAGCTTTGATAGGATAGCTTCAGCATTATCTCAAAATTTTAATTAAGTTAGACACTCCCAATCACCCAAATGCATTCATAACAACCGAGAGAACTGAAACACAAGCTATCACTGATTCAAGAACGGATACTTAACACTGTTGTCTTCTCCATGAGCCACTTATCCAATAAAACCAGTATCATTAACCTCACCCTTCAGATAATGTAATGATACAGAGAAGTAATTTGGAGAAAACATGAAAGCCTAACTAGTGAGTACAAACCTGCAATCTTGTTTCTAGAGCTCGGACAGTAAGCAAACCATTCTCTTGCAATGCTTCTGCAGGAGGGACGTCACATTTGTAATTAACATCGCTCTAAAAAAACAACCCAAAGCAAACCCTTGAATTAATTAAAAAGCTGCAAGTAAGGTACAGCATTATAAAAATCTGAGAGAAAATACAGGAAACCAGCAGAATCACGCTACACATTTTAAAAGAAAAAAATGTTATCTTCTGAAAGCAATTAGTTTGATAGCACAAAATGGAAAGACCTGATAATCAGAAGATAATTAACAAGCACTACAGCCTTAATCAAGAGTTCTTAGCCGAAAGGTAAGTGTTGTAGCAAACCTGTTGCATACATGAAGCATTTTGCAACTGCATTAGTTTAATTTCCCAATAGAATATTGATGTTATCAAGGAAATAGAATAATCTCTTCAGATAAGTTATTTTGATTACAGCAGGGAATATTGTATTCAAACTTCAGGGCATTTCACAGGACACATCCACCTTCACTTTGCACCAATACTTCAATGATTTGTTGAGATTTTCTTAAATTAATAAGCACAGGCTGAGTAGCTGAGAAAAGGCAAGCTGAACTTACTCCATAGTTGACCTCTCCTAGATCTGTTAGTCTGAATGCATTTAACACTTCTGTATTGGAGTCATCTTTAAAAAGCAGTAACAATTGCTCACTTCCAGAGCCAATAAAATCATCGACCAGAACAGACTTTGTATTTTGCCATTTGGAAGCCACCTACAGGAGAAGAGGTTTTAAAATAGACAGAAATATTTGAATAAATATTGTATTTGAGATTTCTTTTTTGGTAAGTACAAGTTTGTACAATACTGCTGATGACTAAATAGACAAACTTTCATTTCCCGAGTTACGTAAGTCTTCTTGACAGAGCCTTACAAAACACTAGCAGATAACTTTCTCTTCTGACTTCAGGAAACAAAAGTGAGGCCTCTTCTTGTAATTTTTATGAAACAAGACCTTTTGTTAGTAGGAAGCGAGTCTCAAAAGGCTTTTGAATTCCAATTAGAAGTTTATGCTTTGCAATTATATCAGTTTACTTTCACTTTAACACAAATTATGTAGGCACACTCATACTTTCTTATAACTTCAAGTTGTAAGAAAGTATGAAAGTTTTCAATTAACAACAGAAGCTTTGGCTTAGATTCATAAAATGTATTATTTAATAATACAATCCAGAGTTTATTTTCAGATATATGAGCAAACAATCTCACACTTCAGACAGGTTATTTTAACAGAAGCACCAATAACAACAATAAAAGCTACAGAACTTAAGACTTGTAGCTTTTCAGTTGAAGAAACTTTTAAGACGACAATATATAAAAAAGAGATACAGTAGTGAAAAGGAGGTGTTTAAAGCCAAAATTACCTGTAAGCAGTCTCTCTTCTGTACAACACAGATATTTCCGGAGGCAAAAGACACAATAAATAGCAAGTCATTGCTGCTGGTTACAGCTGGTGTTACTGAACACGGCTTCTCGTAAGGTAGGTCACAAAGACCTTTAGGGAGACCATCTTGGAACCTAATAAGTTGATTCTTGTGGGTTACGGCAACAAGTGATATTCGGAGTCGTTTTTTCAACATTTCATTCTTGCAAACGTAGACAGAAGATACCACTCTGCTGTAAGCGTGAGGCATGAAACACGTGCCACTTAGCAATTTTTGTGTTTCAATTGCATATACAAAGAACTCGCTACCCCAGATAGCTCTGTCTGAAGTGGAAAAGCCATCCTCATCTTCACTCTCTGGCAGGCAAGCAGTTCCTATCCCTAGGACAACAGTGCCTTCATTCACAATTTCGCCTATCCACACAACAGAAGAAAGCTGAACAGGAGCACTTAGAACCTTGCAGGTGTCAGAAGAGATGTAGAACAGCTTGTCGGCATGCCTCCATAGGACTGAAGGGCCAGCAAACAATCTGATGTCTTCTTTCAGCTCATAATCTAATTTAAAATTAAAGGACTGCTCAAATTGATTTGAGCTGTGAAGCAACAGTAAAAGGTATTTGATAACACTGTTCCGTTTTTTCTTTTTCAGAAAAACACAGGGAAGAATAATCCCTGTTCTGGAATCTGTTACGCAGCTACAACAAATTATTTCAATTTTTAAATGACTGGCACGCATGCTGAATACTCCAGATGACTTCTGAACAAACAGCTTAGTGTCTCTGTTGAATGCCATTCTTCTGACACATAAATCCATTGTTTTATCAGCTTCTCCCTTTGTGTGTTTTGTTTTTGACAGCTGAAACACAAGAACTTCGCCATTGTAGGACAAGAATTGTTCTTGCTCACCTAGAAGCATCTTTACATGTATTCCTCTACATGAAAACTGCATGCATCTCAATTTTTGTTAGGATTATTCCTCTGCAGAATCTTTAACCCATCTGGACATTTTCCACCTACAGAAGAGAAGAAAAAAAAATATTGTTTTGGGACTAGCTGAATTAATAGTTTAGAATAAGAAAAATTACACTTTGCAACAATAACATGGAATAATTTGAGAATATGAGGCCAGTATATGCTTTAATCTCACAGATTAAAACGAAGTTAAGCAACTTTGAAACAGAAATATTTCAGAAACGTATTCTAATATTTATTTACCAAATCATGAATTTGCTGTTGAGCAGTTACGCGGCATAATATAAATGGAAAGAAACCAAATCAAAACCCACACGCACTGTTGGTGTGACTGACTTCAAGCTGCCAGCTCTATAAATACACTGAGTGGACCGGAAAGCAACAGCGCTTCAAATTGTCGAATTTATGAGCTTTCACTCAGCTGTGGGCTTTATTAATAAAGATATTATCAGTTAAAATTAGGAAGAAACCTTAGGGAGAAAGTCCTCTGAAGGTGAGCCCAGTCATTTTACCGCCAAGAAGGCAACACAACGCCAAGACAAGTCCCCGGGGACTCAGAGCAAACCGCAAACTCCTCACCAAGCGTCAGTACCCAACTTTGGGTGTGCGGAGCGACTGAGGGGAGACTGGGGACGGGCTCAGCCGCCCTGGCAGGAGGGCGACCTCCCTCCGCCGCCTGAGGGGAGCCCGGGCAAGCCGAAAGGCCGCAACGGGCCCTGCCTGCCTTTCCCCCACCCAAAGCCGTTAACAGCCGTTCGTGTCCCCCTCAGCCG
>VXBW01008036.1:475077-524595 GCA_013400375.1 Thinocorus orbignyianus | reverse complement strand
GCCCGCCGGGGGGAGGGGGCGGGGGGAGGAGGGAAGGGGGCGGGCTCGGGGGGGGGGGGCGGGGCCGCACGCGAGGCGCGGGAGGCGGTGGCGGCGCTTCCCATTGGCCAGAGGCCCCGCCCGTCGTCGGGGTCACGCGGCTCCTCGCTCCCCACCGGGCTCCGCCCCCTCGGTTGGCCGCGCTGCTGCGGGCGGGTGTATTCCGCCGGGCCATGGCTGAGGTGAGTCCCCGGGTACCTCGGCTGCTCACTTTCCCCTCCCGCCCCCGGCCACCCCTGGCAGCCGCTTAGGGGCCGGGGGTGAGGCGATGGGAACGGCCGGGCCCGCCGCTCAGGTGGGGGGCCGCCTCGGGCCCCGGCCTTGTCGCTCCCTTTCACTCCTCTCCCCTTTCTCCTTTCCCCTTAGCAACGGCAGGACAAGGCCGCGCTGATAAGCGAGACCAGACGGCGTTTCGAGGCGGAGTACCTGCCAGGTGAGCGCCCCGCTGGTGAGGGGAGCTGGGTGGGGAGCCGTGGGGCCGGCTCCATGGATGCGGTCTCTGGGGCTGTTGCCTTTCCCCTGTGGGGCTTCCCGTACTTTCCCAGCCGAGTGGGTGCTTCTGCCTTTTCTCAGGTGGCCGAAGCTGCCGGGTGGGGATGGTGCACAAAGGAGGAGGTTTTCTGTGCTGGCTCTTGGTGCTTCTCTTCTTGGTCGCTGTCTTGGGTCCATTTGAGTCTCAGTTGTGCTTGATTGGCTGGGGTATGGGGTCTGGGACACTCGTGCTTGGTGCTTTTCTGGCATAAAACTTGGTAGGGTAGAAGGGGAACGAGGAGAAGAAAATAACTCTGACCTCGACCAGTTTGTCAAGGCAAGAGTTGTTTTTCTAGAGTAACCTGCACTTGGAATTCATGCTGGCCTTAATTAAAATCATGCTGTGTGTCCAACTCGATTCTTAAATGCAGATGTTTTTAAAGTTGTAAACGAAGGCCAGGGGGTGCTGGGGATGCCTAGGGGAAAGGGAACAAGGGTAAGCCTAGAGGAGTTTCCTTTCATTTCAGCGTTGATTTGCATTGTTTATGATAGAAGAATATATAGGAGTACAGTATGGTAACAGCTGTAGTAAACAGTAGGTCTTATGACTGTCTAAAGACTTTCTGTTAAAAATAGGCTTCTATCCAGATTTTAATGCAAATAGAGTAAGAGCCCAGTAGTTCAGGAGTTGTATGCATCTCCTCTAATATAAGCCTCAATCCTGTAAACACATGCCTTGCTTTGTTGCTCCTGATCAGAATTACTGAGGTTACCTAGTTGTCGCTTTTACATAGGAGCTATGTGCTTTTGTGACTTATTTATGATTGGCTGTAGCACTTTGCTTGCGGACTCGGAGAGTGTTGAGGATGGTAAAACTTTGTTTTATGTGGTTGCTCTGCTTTCATGAAGGAAACTATTTTGACCTTGGTTAGAGATGACCTGTATTTCTGATGAGATAACAAAATCATTAGGGTAGCGTCTTGAAGAAGAGAGCTTATTTTGCCATTTGGTATTTCTATGTGAATAAAGGTGGGTTTGGCAGTCTTAAAGCTCCAACTCAGGAGAGTGGAAGATCATCTTAAATTATAAGTTCTTTTCGCTGTTGATGTTTTCACTTAATTTGTATATTCTCATATATAGGTGATTGATCTTGCTTTATACTCTTATTATCGTGGAGTCCCATTCATAAAAAAATATTTTGGAAAGCCTAGAATTGCTTTGGGACAGTTGCTGCTGAAAAGGGAATATAATGTTTTCAATTGCACTGTCCCTTGCAATCTTGGAATTCCACAGGTTTCTCTAGTTGTGATGAAGCCTCTGTTGGTCTGGTTGTTACAGCCATTAAAAGAATTGAATACTGTTGGAAGGTAAGCTGTAATCCTATTTGCAGTATTTTGAACACATTTTCTCAGTAAACCCATTTTTTGGATCATGGTTTAGGGCTCTTAGTCATTTCAAGAAAATAGGATTAGGGTTTTTTTGAGTTTATATTCTTAAGTCCCTCCCTCAAATTTAGGAATTCCACAAGCAAATTAATATTATCGTGCCCACTTCAAGTGTGAAAAGCACGGGATTTTAGTTCTGTTGTGGTCCTTCGGCCTCTATATGTTCTAAAATGTATTCTTTTATGCTTCTTAATTGAAAAGGAATGTGGAGGCCCACATATGTGGACACCCCCAAACGTATGACTTTCTGTGTTGTAGAGGTACAAATAGTGTCTCCATATACCAAAATCTTAGTCTGGTTTCAAAACTAAAGGCACTGTCGAGGCGCACTGAGAAACTGATACTTTCTGAATCGTGGGCCTCTACAGAATGAGCTGAATTCCGTTTACAGGTGAGCTGCAAGTGTTAAAATCTGAGCAAAATTTTCAGGCAATTTTGTTTCTGAGGGGTGCAGCTGCCACTGTTTTATTTTTCTTCTGAGGCAAACAGTGTTCCTGATTGTTCCAGGAACTTGGTGTTCGTGTTATTGAAGTGATTCTTCAATATTATGGAACTCGGATAGTTACTGGTTCCCCCAACCTCAAGCAGGAGGAGTTGCTAACGGTGACAAATGTGATGATCTTGCAGTAATTTTTGGTTTTGTTGTGAAATGCAAACTTAGAGGGCCTTTTAAATCCTGACTTTTGGTTGAAATTATTTATTGCCAGGATACAATAGATTATGAAAAAATATATTATTCCATAGCTGGTTCAGAAAAGTCCAATATTAGACTACCACGTGTAATACATGTTGGGATATTTCACAAAAAAGTTAAAAGCAAATAATATTATGGTCTTGACAATTTCCAAGGTAGAATGGGAAAAGTTTTGTTTAGCAGTTGAAAGCACCAGAAATCCATTTTCTGAATTATATAGTTGTTTCATTTATGTGACTAAATCAAATGATTGCTTTGATAGTCTGTTATAGTTTGGGGAAAACAGTGTCAGAGAACTTTATTGGCTCATTTCCTCAAAGTTTACACAAGAACTTTTGCTGAAGTTGGTCAGCAAATGTGGCCATTGAGTGGCTCTAGAAGGAGAGCTTGGGCATTGAGATCTTATCTGCAAAGCTGTGTTTAATGTTGACTGAGGTCTTGTGGTGGTGGTTTTTTCCTCTTCAGTAAATTTTCTAGCTGCATTTGAAAGACAACTTCAGTTCTTGTGAGGATTGTATATCCCTGGAAATTAAAACCATTTAAAAGGCATAGTTCCAATACTGAAAGGCTCCTGTTTGTCCAATAGATGAGCAAACGGGGTCTGATGTGGTAGGCTGTTTTGGCTGTTTGGATTCTTTGTGAGAGCTGGTGATGTAAATGATTAGAGTGCAACGGGAACAATGAAAACAAAGGATTATTTTCTACTGCTGACTGGTACTAACAATGTTTTCTAGCAAACAGTTTTGTCTTTTTCTTCAGTGCAGTTTCATTCCTTAGAGGATTTCTAAAATTAGCTTTTATTTCTGGGCTACTACTTTCTAATTTAATTCTACAGTGGAAATTATTTGTAATCAAATCTTGGTACATTTTCCCATTCAACAAGTCTTTTCCGTACTTCTTTTAGCTTATTTACCATTTCTTATTCCTTGTATTCCCTGTCTCTCCCCATTTACATCCTTTTCTTTTCCCCCTTAGGTGAAGCTTAATTTTCAGAAAAAAAGATTTTGCAAGAGAGGTTTCCGACTCCAGTTTAAAAGATCAAATTTCATCATGGCTTTCTGTAAGCCAGTAATAAAACATACTTTGTAATTGTATTGACCAATTGCAAATAAAATTTTAGGCGTATGAGGCATCCTCAAAAAAACAGTGATATGAATATTGTGGGAAACTCATAACGTAATATTTTGAATACCTGCTTATTTCTCCTTATGCTCTGAAGAATCTATTTTCTCTGATTCTTGGCTTTCTGGATGAGAAATTCTGGAACGATAAGATAGGAAACATATGGACAGGATAAACCCCATATTTTTATAGAAAATGAGGTAATATCAATGCTTGAGCTTTCTGTTGAAAGTAGTTTTTATTGTCCCTGAGAGTGTTCAGTGTTGCTAAAAATTTGACCTTATTATATCCAGTAGAATCAAATATTTTATTTGTTTATTGCCACTTGGTTTTGTTGAGGTCAGTCCTTGTTAGGCTGAAACAGCTTTGTTTTCTTCATCCCTGTTCCTCCTTGTATGGCTACTGACCTTCCTAATTTGTTTTCACTTCTTCCAGTTGCCTCTGAAAATTGAAAATTGTCTGAAAATTGAAGGCACATACCTGGATGTTTGTAATACTTAGTTTAAGGTGTTAGGCATCAACAGCCAATTATAATAGGTTTCCTCTTTCTAGCCAAGGTCAGAGGAATAATTGACTGTTTCAGACCCGAGACTTCTTGGCTGAAATAGCTTAAGGCAGTAGTTAAATTGAGAGGCTTTGTGTAATGGAACACTTGAAATACTTCGCTAAGTTGTTTTTTCCCAACTTTTTGTACAATGAAGTGTTGTTATTTCGGGTTGTGGTGAGTTGTGTTGTTTTTTTCCCCTCTAATTGAGGGTATGTAGTTGCTATCCCTACTTAGCATTGTGTGTGACTTGTTCTGTAACATTTCTTTTCCATCTATGAGTTCTTCCTGAAGGGGGAAGTCATTCTTACATGTTGTGTATTCTGAACTTGTCTGGATTAATGTAGTGTGGAACTTGACTGTGCTTCCTGTTTCTCAGTCCTGTAATGTTTCTTCTGTATTCTTGTTTGAATATTCTCAAATTTCTATTATTTTTCCTAAAGCATCAATGCCCAAAGAAACAGTACAGCATTGATCTCCTGGTAATGTAGAGGTAAAAATGTAGGTAATGTAGGTAAAAAAAAGGGACAAGAAGGAATGTTTCAATTTGTGCATCAAAGAATTTAATGAATATTTCCAGTGAAATCTGTGTTCATGTAGTTTTGTGTGACTCTTGAGCTTTTTCCAGAGCTGTTGCCTTGTGTTACACAGGATCCTTTATATTGAAAGATAGTAATGAAGTCTTAGAGTTTCACTGTAAGTTTCTCAGCTTGCAGAAGACAACCGCTAAAAGGGCGGAATGTGGTCATAGAAAGAACAGAACTTCTCACTCAAGCAAGAAAAAAAGGAAGGCGAGTAATGGGAAGAAGCTGCTGTTAGACCACTTTTTCTGTGTTCTCCCAGTCTTCTCCCTTGTCCCTAAGTGTTCAGTGAGGAAATGAAAATAACTTCAAGTAGCTATTTAAAAAATCATGGCTACTTAAATTACACAAAATTGTGAACTTAGTAAACTTTAAGGTTCTGTCTGAGACCTGGTTAATCTTCCTCATTCAAATTTTCCTGGAGCCCTTTTAGCTGGGGGATTTCAGAGAGCTGATCTTGGCTTCTCCACCTTGCTGTTGCCACTGTTACTTCCTCATATGTAACTAGAATTTGGTTTTAATGCTCTCCTAAGTAGCAAGTTTGCTAAGCAGATCATGTTTTCTATCCCTTTTCTGGATCTAATTCTTGCTTAGCTTTCTGCACTGCTTGCCAGTTTAACAGAGGGGTCCTGCAGCATCCCAGTTATGGCTGTGGAACTACTCTGGGATACAGTAAGGTGTGCCTTTCTTGGGCTGAGGGCAGAACCAGGTTTCCAAGCTCCTGGAGAGTTGTCTTAACCTTGAAATGTTTCACCAAAGTCTGGTGCTGCTGTTACATGTGGCTTTCACTAGCTCTTTCCGAACAGAAGTAGTTGTGAAGGCTGTTCCTTGTGTTAATTTAGGGGCAAGTGGGTGTGTTCCAAATACCTTATAAAATTCCTTTTGGTATGGACTTAATTACAGAGATGTCCATCTCCCTGAGTAGAGGATGACTAAACTTCATGTCTCAGCATTTTAGTGGCAGTTTTGCAAGTGTGGAGAAACAGGTACTTAATTTTCTAGTGAGAAAAGCATCAATATATGTTTACAAGTATTTTAAGTGGCTAGGCATGGAGATTATCTTGAGGTAAGATACTTCAGTTTATAGTTTCACCTCAGTTTGCATGTGGATAACCTTAAACCTCAACTTCTGTTTCCTTTTTGGCCTCTTAATTGTTGTGCAAGGTGTGTTTAAATTACATGTTGAGAACCCCTGAAGTTTATTTTCTTTCAACTGATTTTGGTTTAACTCCAGAAATTTCTAATAATGTAGTAACTGCAGCCAAGTATTCCAAGAATGACTTAAAATTAGAAACATTCAGATTGTTTCACAGCACAGTTTGAAAACAAGTTTCCAGATATCTGTAGAATTTTGGGAAATGCAAAAATTTGAAGAAGAATTCCTCCTCCAACTTAATGTATTTTCAATGACTGGATAATTGGAAGAACTCCAGCAATTTTCTATCACTCTGTTTTATATGTGTGAGATAAAGCACCTTTCTTTTGGGTTCACAATCTCATTCTCAATTTTATTTATTTTGTAGTGAGAATCTGATAGATAAGGTTAAAACACTAGTCAGTTGTCCTGTTGTTCTGTGAGTCTTGTGAAATTTACCTGAATGAAATACCGGCATCCTGTAAGTGGTTTTGGAGACAGAGTTGGACTAGTTCCCGGTTTAGCATGTTTTGTAGTATATACGTAAATTCAGATTACTTGTGTCATCTTGTTGAGAATTAAGTTGCTGAAGAGAGGAAAAATATTTTAGCTTCTTTGGACTGTCTCTATCTCTGAATCCAGATTGCTTTTCACTGATATTGAAGGTTTGGATAAAACATTTTCTGGATCCTCTTTAATTTTCTTAGAATGTGTTCACAAAGTTAAATTTCTGGGTTTTAATGTTATCTGAGTACTGAGTTTGGGAAAACTTGTTAGTGGCTGTCGTGGTTTGGCCTCGGTGGCAACAAAGAGCCACGTGGCAGCCCGCTTGCTCCGATTTTCCCAGGNGAGAATTAACCCCATTCCTACCGGAAACCAGGACAGTGGCCCAGAAACTTGCGTTCTGAGGCATGTTCCACATTACGATGCATGAATGTTTATAAATTATTGTTTGATACTAGATGCACTATTCTGTCATTCTGAAAGCATGAAACATCATCCTCTTAGTTTTTACCTGCTGGTATGTGGTTTTTCTCTTTAATTACACAGTATCCGAATCCCTTATGCAAATAGGATATATATGGGACTGATCTCAGAAAAATACTTGGTTGATTGATTAACTGCAGTCAATCTTAGCTGGAAGCTAGTGCATGTTACAGATTATTAAACCATATTGAAGTAAGGTGTATCAGAGGCTGGAGACATGTAATACTTGCGTTAAAGTAAATCTTTGCTCTAGCAAAGCCCTAGTTTGCTGTGGGTGTTAAGGGCTAGATAGGATTCGAATAGCCAATATACTATATTGAATTATCCATAGCATAGAAGAGCTAGTATACCATGGCTAAGAGAAGTTGGTGATTTTCTTACCTTAGCTGATTGTGGATGTACCAGTTTAGTTACTGTGCTTGACAGTACCTCTGAAAGGGATTTGGGGTGGAATGTATGTTACACAGAGAGAGGCTGTGGAACCTTCCTACCCTTCTGAGTTTTCAAAATTTGACTGGAAAAAGTTCTTAGTGACTTTTTTTTGAATTTGGAAGTTAGCATCGCTATGAGCAGCGTTTAGGACTGAGGTGACCTGCAGAAATCCTCTCCGATGGTAATTTTTTATGATTCTAACTTGGTAAACTAGGTACTGCTAGCACTACTCAGGGAAAGCTGACCAAATCATAAATCATTGGGAGAATAACCAAATTTCAAGTGAGCAACTGAGGCTTTACAAAATTTGTACTCGAATTCTGTACATCTTGTTCCATCTGTGGTTGATCTGGAACCACTGAAAACTGAAGCAGCATTTCAGTCTTGTGCTGAGTGTTCACTTTACTGTGTTTAGTCAGAATATAGGGAATGGGCTGTTTGATGCGAGTATGCAAACAATGAGAAAAGGAACTGAAAAGTGAAAGAGATTTAGTGGTTTGGAGGCTTTTGAGCAGAGAGGAGAAAGACTAAGATTAAGGAAAGTGGAATTTGACTGTAGACTTGGGTAAGGAACAAGGTAAGGTAGTGGGTTGATGTCAAGGGAAGGAGAAATTTGAAGAGGCTAGTGAAGAAGGAACCGAGTAGATATGTATGTGAGAAGCAGTCAGATGTGAAGAGATGTGTTGGGAAACCACAGCCAGAACAACTTGTAATGGAGGGCACATTTAAAATGAGTATGTTCTTTCTGTTGTATTGACTGACTAACTGTGTGACAGGAAACAGTATCAATTGAATGACAAGTAAAACAGGGCATATCTTTCCACGTAGGCCAGTAAAACTAAAAATATTAGCAGAATGCAATGGAGTCTTTTTCTTGACATCTTCCTCACAGTTAAGAAGCCTGATTGAAATACACATTCCTAAACCATCCAGTCACAATTCTAAATACGTATTTTAATTATGATGGCCCTGAAAGTAGTTATTTCGAGTTTATTGCTTCTGACAAAGGAATAGTCTTTCCAGTATGTGAAAATGAACATCTATTTTATTAACAACCAGTCTTAGTTTTTTCATGCTAATCACAAATAAATTTAGGTGAATGCTTTAAGAGCTTGTGATTTTTATTTTTTTTTTATAGTTAGCAAAGAGATGAGTGTCAGCGTCCATTGCTTTCAGAAGCCTGTTTCTATCATGGGCTCTTACTTGGTTTACATTCTAGTTATGCAGATTTCTCAGACAAAGAGGAGCATTGATCTAAAACCTGAGCCTTTGTTTCAGCATATCTTCTATGAAAATAGGTCCACTTAGACATTTGTATTTTACAAACCTTCCTGTTTAAAAATAATAATAATAAACTGAAGTAAGGTGCAGCAGCAACTCCTGTTTTCTCTGAAGTGCTTCCTAAAGCATGTTAATGTGATATCCTGTTGCTAACCTGTACAAGAAGTTTAGGGCTTGGGGGTTTTGTCCTGCTCTAGTATTGCGTGTAGTTTGCATTCAGTAGAGTAACAATAGATAACAAGTTTTAAAATGCATAATCTTTTTAAAGGAAAAAAGATTTTTAATACAATAATGCATGGTCAGAATGGTGTTTGATATATGCATCTATCAATATCCAGATGCTTAGACTCTATTCTAATTTATGTTAATTATAGAAACCTGTTCTTTAAAAAATTACGCGTGCCCTGCACACACCTTACATTCTTTCTTTGAATATGAATAGCAGAAAATATTTTTCTAGTGAGAGAGTTCCTGAATATCATCACGGTAGATATTTTTAATCAATTTTTCATGCTATGCTTTACCTGCTTAAGTTTGAGTCTGCAAAAGAAATCCTATGTACCTAGATGCTTATACTGAAACTCAAAAATCTCCTTGTGTTTTCGTAGCAAATTCTATATTCTTACAGTAATTGGTTTGTTTGATAGATAAATCCGATAAATACGATTCTAGAGATGTGGAAAGACTTCAGCAAGATGATAAATGGGTGGAAGATTATCTGCTTTGGCGTCACGATGTTGTGGATGATACATTAAAGATGATTGATGAAAGCTTTCAGTGGAGAAAAGAATATACAGTTAATGGTAAGCTGTGTTATGTAATGATTTTGATGGCTTATGTTGTTTTCCTGTTGAATTACAACTGACTTCTATATGTAGTTTCATTAAACACCTTTTGAAGGTTTTATAAGTACCACAGAGAACGGAGTAAGACTCAGGGGAAAAAAAAAATTGAGCTATTGCTTTTTGTGTTGACCAGTATTGACTGGCTGCTATGTTAAGGTTCCACATGTCGTTTGAAAGGTTGTTTAAGAGGAAGGCAGGCAACTATTTCTTATTTTGTCTTTGTGCATTTGTTAGAGTGGAGTCCTTAAAAAAAGAACAACCAAAGAACAAACAGACTAATCCCACAAAATTGAGAGGCTTGGTTATTCATCACAGTAGCACTGGTCTGACAATCTAGGCAGAACAGATCTAGAGTTTGTGCTGTAGGAATGTTTTGAAGGTTAATTTTATCTACAGGACTTCACAATCTGAATCAAAGGGTATGGCAAGAGGTGCTGCAAATATGAGCAAACCCACACATTTGTAGCATTTTTTTTTCTTGCATCAATTTTTTTTTATTCTTATTTCTTCCTAAATAGATCCTATTCTATAGCACGAGATGAAAAAGATAAAGATTACAAATGAGCTCAATATTTCTATTAGTTTAGTAAAGGCCTTGTAAAGTGGTTTATAAAGACATTTCTGTATTTTGTTGCTAGACTTCTGCATTTTCAGTGACTTCTCTTTAAGTTAAAATGTGATTATTAATATGATTACTGCAATAATCTTTCATTTGTCTTTGCAGACTTGTCAGAATCTGTCCTTCCAAAATGGTTATTTGAAAATGGTGCTCTCTTTCTGCATGGATATGATAAGGAGGGCTATAAATTATGTGAGTTACACAGAATATTTTCAGTCATTGATCATTATTTTTTTTGTTTCTAGTGTTTTGGCATCTATTTTGAAAAGAAGCATTTTAAAAATAGAAGTAGGTACATCTGACAAGTGTGTTTTACTGAAATTGATGAGAGAGTGGTAACTGAATAACTTTTTAGGTCACGGAAGTGGAGTGAATTGGAATGAGGAAAGTGTCACCAGTTTTCAAAAATCATAACCTTTTAACTTCCCTGTTGAAGTGCCTTGTTTCCGTATCTGCTGTTTTGAGTATATGACTAGTGTAAATGTTCGTTATTGCAGTACATTGTCATTGCTTTCCTAGCAGTCTACCTTCTTGCAACTTGCAGTGGCCCACAGGAGGTCTGCAATGATTTTCTTTTTTCTTTTTTTTTAAATACTTTTTATGTCATTGGATCTTTAGTAACAAAGTGGACAGCTGAGAATTGTTGGAGAATAAATCCTCAAGTTGTGTGATTACTTTCTAGTAATTAAAAAATAAAATTTATAGGGAAACAGTAACTACTGCCTGAAATACTCCAGGTTTTAGGGAGTAAAGTATTAGAGTACATCTACAATTATTTTCAGGGCTTGTCTAATTTTGCTGTTGCAGAGATATCAAAAAGGAAGGCTCTTCATATTGCTGCCTCAAGTGTTTCTTTTATCACTTCATTGTGTAATCAGTAATTTGGTTTCAGATGTTTTTATTAAGTCTGTTACTTTGAAATATGCTACTTTTCAAGGAAAAGCTTGTCTCTGCATGACTCATTTTTTATTCTGGAAGGGTATGTATTGGGCATTAATTTAAATAGTATTGCTTCTGGATTTTTCATTTTATTTTGGAAAGGTCTGCTGCTTTTTATAATCCGTAATGTGTCTATAAATATATTTTCAAAATGCATCAACTAATATACTGTAGAAGAACTAAGCAAAAAAAGAAACATAAATTTCACAACTGCAACAATACTTTATGTAGAACATAATATCGTATCTGAGGACAGCATTATTTAATTTGAAATTGCAAAATTATCATCTAGAGTCTTTAAACACATGAAAAGTATTTTTCTACTCTGCTGTTTCTTCTGTGCTGTAACTCTTTGTATTTTCAGTTTTTAGAGAGTTCTGGTATAAAAATGTGAACAAGGAAAGGGGACGTGCAGTTACTTTTCTGGTTGCTCCGTGGCCACAAAATCAGTAGAAATGTAGAATGCAAACTCAGAGGTTTTAATAGATTTTCAGTGCATCCTATATAGTTGTTTGCATAATGTTTTCTGTTAATGTGGATCTGTTTTTAAAATTGTTGTGTCTGTTTTCCTTTCTTCTTTGAAGTTTGGTTCAAAGTGAAACATCATGTAAGAGATCCTAAACAGCAACTTGAGAAAAAGAAACTAGTAGCTTTTTGGTTAGAGCATTATGCCAAGAGAGATCATGGAAAGCCCCTGACAGTGGTATTTGACATGGCTGAAACTGGAATCAGTCACATAGTAAGTATTTTTATTGTGCTTTTCTGAATTATTTAACCTACATCGCAGAAAAATAGGAGTCCCTGCACAGTCCTTGTCACCTAAATAACTATTGTTCACATTAGTGATATGTAGGACATCTTCCCATATCTTGAGCAGTTCCCAAAATCTTCTGTTACATACTAAACTTTAAGTTTGTGCAGTACACTGAAAAGTCTTTGGTTGGTGACTGAGCCAAAGTGACTGTATGTAGTAGTTGAGTAGAGTATGGGGGAAAAAGGGGTAATAGTGAAGCATTAAAACCCTTTGATGCAGTGGCTGAGATCTTTGAGAGTGATGATCTGTTCTGACAAGTCAGCATCTTCAGTTGACAGTTCTGCTTCTGGTCCTGCCTCTCCATCCTCTGTGCTATGTCTGCTGTCCATGTATCTTTAAATTGTATTAATTTCTTAAGTCTCTGCATGCATCTCTCTCTACCCTTTGAATTTGAGTGTGAAAACAGGTTAACCAGAGCAGTTCATGGAGTAGACATTGCTTTTAGTAATCATCTTAACCAAATGTAGCTCAGGTTTCTAGCTTTTTTCTTACTAACAAAACATATTACAACGATGAGACTAATGTGGAGAAGAAATCTGCATGCTTGTTGCCATGTACAAATACAGAAAAAAATAAGAGTGTCTGAGTTTAAACAGATGTGATTGACTTCTAAATTATAGGCACGTCTATCACACTCAAGTTTATACTTCTTCGGGAATGATATCTTCATCCCCTGTTTCAGTTCCTTGTCCAATCTGTCAGCTTTACTGAAGGCTGCTTCCTCTGAGCTTGACCTAACATAAGTAAGAGATTCCTACTTTTCATTCAGAAGGGGAGATACTTCTCTTGGCGAAAGTTTTTATGCATTTCTATGTGTCCTTTAGGACTACAAAATGAAGGAGGAGCAGTGTAGCTCTGTCACTTCAGTAAAGCTGATGGATATTCAAAATTTTGAAATTACATGAGAAAATTCTCATGATTTGAAGAGTAGGATTTCACTTTTGCCTTGAATATAATTGTATAACTGACTCATTATAAGAAGCCAAGAGAAGCTATACTAGTTTTGGAAACTATTCCAGAAAAGAGTTTCCTGTTTGTAGAAGAATTTATAAAATTCAATGTTTCATTAATTTTAAAAATCATTTCAGAGTTAAGTACTTGAGACTCCATGTTCTAGGTATTTGGAAATAAGTATAAAAACCCTAATTCTGTACCAGTCATATGGCAAATCAGAAGTCTGCTTTGGTAATTACTTAGATATAGGATTGGGTAATTCCCTACTTGAAGTAAACTTTAGAGAATGTTTAAGTTTAGATACTCATTGGAATTTCGCAAATTGTTCATGTAAGTTACATGAAACTTAAATGTATTTAAGGACTGTTCCTGAATTGATGGTCTCAACTGTTCTTAAGTCCTGTGCCTATATGGAAAAGTGGAAGATTTAAAGAATGTGATTTGTGAACTTTTGAATTTTCAAAAACTTTATTTATTGTTACTTTGACCCTAATATTTCATAAACCAATCCTGGAAGTATTTTTATGAAATTTTTAAACTCCTCCCCGTGGAATGTTCTTATGTTAGAAAACCAGTAGTTGAGTATCTTAATTTTCACTAAAGCTTTCACAAAGCACACAAGTATCTTTTTTTACATGACCTTCGGAATTTCATAGCATTTGAGAACACTCTATATTTGCTTTTGTTTCAGTGATTCTTGCACACTATCGGAATCTGTTGTACCTTGGCATCCATATACCCGCAGTTCTTTGAAGGATGCTGAACTATACTGAGTTTGTAGTGTGGTAGCACTGAATTGCAGCATGTAGAGTGAGGTTTCTTCTAGTCTGTGCTAGAGTTTCAGCTCAGGGATGGTGTTTTTTCCCTTGTGATGCAGAAGTGTTATTATCTATTTCAGCAGGCAAATAATTGCCCTATTATATAGTCCTTGTGAACAGTTCTTCTAATATATGGATTCCAACCCACAAAACATACAAAAATACATTTAGTTCACTTGTTTCAGTGTTTGCTTTCGTATATTTGAGATAGAAGTGCAGACACATAAAACATGAATACCAACAGACATGAGCAAAAGATTCCTATGAGGACCAAAATGACAAACTGCTCCTAGTGGAGTTACTGTACACATATTGCAACTGAAGACAGAATTTTCAACTGCACGCTGTGGATTTTCTTTTTTGTGGTTATTTTTTACTTCCTTAGCTTTGACATAGAATTTTTGATCCTGGTACTTTATTCTCCCTTCTCAATACTCATCAGCACGCTGACGGGTTGCACGTTGTCATCTGGACTTTTTGTGTATTTTCTAGAAGGTTTTTAATCCACATTTTGCTCCTAAGACTTTTCCTAAGTTGGATTTAGGTATATCTTGTTAAAATTTTCTGGTTCAAAAGCTGTTCTTGTTATAGAGCAGAAGTTCTGGTTAATATCTGGATCGCTAGATTTACATAGTTCTAAGTGCACCAGGTGCAATCTCTATTTTATGTTGTCATCTTTACAGTGAGTCTTTAAAGTCACCAGATTGGGCAGGGGGGTTGTTGTAATCCATTTTAGGTATGAGTCTGAGTGTCAGCTTCTGTACAGCTTTATCTACAGTTGCTGTTAAAACAGTCTGAATGATACTTTACTGCTAACAGTAGAACTTGATCTGCTTAATGGCATAGAATTAAGCTGCAGTTTAGCTATTGGGTGAGGTCTTAACTAAGCCTGTATTTTTAATATTTTGATTTCCATTGCATTTACTCCGTGCTTTTGTTTTAGGACTTGGATTTTGTTCGTTTTATTGTCAGCTGTTTTACAGATTATTACCCAAACTTCCTCAGTAAGTATTGCATATTACATCTTAAGCACTGTAGACTTGTATAATAAGAGCATTTCATAATGTTGCAGATGATGGGGGAGACTAAATTTTTTTGCATGTGCTTTGTGTGGTAACTACATGGAACATACGGAGTTACAGATTCAGAATATTTTTGTGCTTTTAAGTCTGCACAACTTTGTATTGTAAATAAACTTTACATTCATCAAAAATCAACCAGCTTTAAATGAAATAAGAATCTCAGAGATGTTTTCAGAGGTTCAAGGTTGATATAAACATCTGGTAGCACTGCATTGGCTTGTCATTTCTTTCGTTCCTTGTTACTTGGATAGAGGCTTTACAAACTTGCATGACAGTTTGTATCCTTGAGGAGTCTTTGGGAGACAAAGAATGACTAGAGAAAACAATGGTTTACTCTGAGCAAATTAAGGTATATTTGCATGCACGCTTGGAAAAACCTGCATACTCGTCTGCTAATTTCTTTATGGATGGGAAAACATTGAACATTTTTTTTGCCAACTTGTCTTACATTTTCACCTAAAAGTTATAACTGGTGTATCTGTGAATATTGAAATTCTGTTCAAGAGTTGCTTAAGCTCTAAATACTAGATTTCAGATTGCTGATCAAAGTTAGGAACTTTGATCAAATATGAAACTTAAAGGCAAGTGCAACATACTGTGGTTTTGGTTTTTTTCAAGAGAAAATTTGTGGGAAACTTCTGGGTCAAAGTACTAACATTTTAGACTTCTCTGCTAAGACAAAGAAAGCTTGACAAAAATGTAGATCTGCAAAGACTGCTGCTATTTGCTACTTTGGGAAGAAGAGGTGCTGAATTATACCTGTTGAACTTTTTGGTTTTTTCATTCAGTAGATGCTTTTCTAGGTCAGGTTGGGATGTTGCCTTTTTCCACCTTATTGGGGTGATTACTTATGAATAAGAGTATGTCAGATAAATAGTATCCCACAGAAATATATGAGTAGTGTTAACAGTTAACATTTTATTAACTGTTTTCCAAGCAGACAGCTAGTGTTTTTATATAGTAATAGAATAAGTTTATCCATTTTAAAAACAAATATACGGAATTGCTTCTATGAAGAGTGAACATGGAGGTTTCTAAAAATGAGTATTACTTTTTACATGACCATTATTGCTGTATAATACTCGATATTAAGGCTGTCTCCTTTTCTTTTTGTCTTTTCAGCAAAGATTGTGATTTTTGAAATGCCATGGATAATGAATGGTGAGTTGCTCTTTGATTTTGAGGTGTGGTGGGTTTAGGGGTCCTTTTGTGTTTGTTTTGTTTTTGTTTTGGGGTTTTTTTGGTTTTTTGGGGTTTTTTTTTTTTGGTTTTTTTTTTTAGATCATGGTACCTTTGTGAAATTAATAGTATAGGTAGGAAGTGGTGTTCTGCTCTGTGTAGGTGCAGCTGAATGGTGGGGTTGTAAAACATGCATCTTTAAATCTGCCAGTTTGTAGGTTGCATACTTTTTATTTTTCCTTCTAGCATTTTATTTTGGATCACACTTTTAATGTGGTCTGTATTCATCCTGTTATCTTTAAAGCTTGGGAGACCTCTCTTCCTTGAATGCTTCCAACTCTAGCTCTTTCAAAGCTAGATCTGTTCATGGTTTAGGAATACTGTCAACAAATGATGGACACTTGTAACTAGCCAAAAGCTAGCATCACAATTTAAGATAGATGCCTACACTGACATTGTTACATATGTTTTGATATGTGGATTTCAGTAATTATCTTTAATTACAGTGCATGGGATAAGCATTTTATTCCTGTATTCTACTATATGAATATATATTTTTATGGTGACTTTCTGGTTTTTTATATATTCATGTTTTACCTTCACTGAAATAACTACAGTGTTTGAAATTACTCTGTGGATCTAAACAAGTGTCCTCTGAAGCAGCAAAACATTGTAAATAGCAGGAGTATATAACTTTCCAGCCCCCCTCACTCAAATTTGGAAATACAATTCCTTTTTACCCCTTCACTACCTCCCGGGCTAAATTCAGAGACAAGAAAGTTGTCATTTGTTATATCAAAGAATCTCTTTCCACGAAAGTCTATGATCTATCTGCATTCACCCACAGAAAAGTGTGTGTCCGTAAAATACTTTCTCTAAATAATACTCTTTTCCATATACTGTTTATTCCCATTATAATAGACACTTTCAGAGCATGTCCTGTGGGACCTTAGGGAATGTAGCTCACTTGAATTAAAAAAAAGCTTTCTGACAACTTATGTATACATTGTTTTTTCTCTTTTTTTTAAGCTGCTTTTAAAATTGTGAAGGGTTGGCTTGGCCCAGATGCAATAAGCATGTTAAAGTTCACGAACAAGAATGATGTGCAGGAATACATCAGTGGAGAGTATCTGCCGCCTCACATGGGTGGAACTGTAAGTATATTCATATTTCATGGTCCTTTTGTGATAGATTGAGGCACTCATATAAATTATGTGGGCTTGAGAGTTGGCACCGTGGATGTGAAATTTCTTCAAGCTGTTCTGCCAGTGATAATTTGTAAATCACATTAATATAAAATGGATTAACTTCATGAGAATTTGATATCTGGCAGTCTTAAGTATAGAAATAAGTTTTCTGAATCATTCATCCTCTTTGAAGTCATTGGAAACCACTTCGTTTTTCAGACCTCTAAAAAAAAAGTTCCATTTTAAGTGTCATTCTTCCTTTTACTCTTCCTTTTACTCTTCTCCCCTCCTTTGGAAGAATTTGGGATGATGTGTTGGTTTGTTAAACCAGTTCTGTGAACAGAAAATAGGTTTCATGGACCTCTGAGATTTTTTCATCCTGCTCCAAAGCTATGATTCGGTAAAAACAACCATATTGCAATTATTTTTAATTTTTTGTCTCTAGAGCTGCTTCTTAAAACATGGCTGTAGAAGGTTTTGTTTTTAAGATTATGTTAGAACTCCAAAGAATATGCTACCAATCCAGTATCACTTTGACAGAACCTGGATCCTATTCTGGTGCAATCTAAACGGCAAAACATCACAAATGTCTTGCACAGCAGGTTTTATTTTCCATAAAGCTAGTAAATCAGTTTGTATAACCTGTATAATAGAATTTGCAGAAAGGATATATTTTTTCTTCAAAAGTTTTGTAGACCATTTATTGTAATGGAATAAGCCCAGTTAGGGAGTTATTTTCACTTGTTCTTTACCTTTTTTTTTTTTTTTCCCTGAAGTGTTTTTAGAGTTGTGGCAGTAACTTTATGGAGAAAAGGAAGACTCTGCTTCAGCAATAGTAGGAGAGGCTGTGTTCCTTTGTACAGTAACTCAAGGTAGAGTTGTAGTAGCCAGAAGACATGAAACGTGTTTTGGGAACATAAAGACTCAAGTTACCTTAATTTGTTCTCATTTGACTGAAAGAAGCAGCCTTTAAAAAGTGCTTTTGCTCAAGACTCTTGAGGAAAAGACAGTAACTGTTCTCCATGGAAAATTGCTGTCCAAACTCCCCAGTCTCATGTAAGAACTTTCTCATGTAAGAGAAAGATGAAATTGCTGAACTTTAGGAGTGGGCATTGAGTGAAGAGTTGATGATGTCTAAAGTGGCTTCATATGCTTCTGGGCCTAGCTCCCATGGTGTTGTCCTATTGTTGCAATAGAGGGGAAAGTTCTTTTCCTCCTTCTTAGAGCGAAGTATCTCCTGTCTGCTTTTTGGACCATCTTGCCTGATAGCTTATTACATCTTGAAAGAAAGAAGCTTGTGGTTTTGCTAATTATCCTTCTGAAGTGTCTGGCTAAGCACACAGAGTTGCCCGTTATCCTGCCTTGGTCTTGCAAGGTATCGCCATTTAGTGATTGCTGACCACGTTGGCTCCCTGTTGCACATCTGAGAGCATTAGAAGTTCCAGAATCGTGAAGGCATCTTACCCAAGCCATTTGTCTGTGGTAGTAAGTTGTGACAGAAATACATTAGTTGAACAGGAGTAAACTTGCTTGACAAGTACTGGAAAGGTTTTGACAGTTTCAGAAAAACAACTATATGTCTGTATATTAAAAGCGTGTACTTTGAACCAGCAGATGTTTTGTCTAACTACTGAGCCTCTTTGGTATTTAGCCTCTTGATGGGTGTTTTGAACCTTTAACCTCAGAAAGCATTGGAAGCATTGTTAGCGAATGCTCAGGCTGCAAAAATGTCTTCCAGATCTTCCTTCCAAAAATGTATTTAGTGCGTACAGTAAAACAGGATTTGTTATCTCTCTGAAAGCAAGGAGTTTCTCAACCAGAAGACAGCTTACTGACCTTTTCTCAGAATTTAACTTTTCTTGATTGGGATAACCTTGACTTCACTTGAGGCAACTAGAGTCTCTGAAAATAGAGTACATTTACCTTTACTAGTGTTGTCAGGCCTGTTTTTTTAAGGCAGTATCTGACTTCCACAAATTAAATTAGTGGAGCGAACTCCACTGTCTGCTCATGCATTTATTTTTGGGGTGTGTTTGTGGTTTTTTGCCTCCTTCCAATTCCCTATCTATTATCTTTGATTTCCACACATTTTGGAGCAAATCATCATTTTTTTTTTGCAAGTAGCATAATGCAGGTGAAGAGCACAGTGTATATGTTCAGCCTTTGCAGTCGATACAGTAACCATCAGTAGACTCATCTTCTTTCTGCTGTGTCCCATATTAGGATCTGTTTTGGAAAAGCCAGGTTTTGCCAGGTGTGAACAACTAGTAGAGCAGGTCATATGACTAGTTACTTTAAGGAGATACAGTGAAAACAAGTGCAGTGGAATCTAGGTATGTAAGAGGAATATTAGAGACTAGTTTTGGAATTAACCAAAAAAAATAACAATCCATTTTGGAAATAGAATTAATAATGTTGTGCTTGGAGTCAATAGTTGCTTTGCTTCATCAAGGGAACTGTTCTGTGTCTCCATCAGAAGCCTTCAAGCTTCAATATCTGAGTGAAGTTATCTTAAATTTGTTTTGTTTTCACTGTGGCTCAGAGTCACTTGAAGGATGAATTTGAGAGTTCCCTTGGCATGAAAATCCTTCAATCAACTGTCAGCCCACTGTGAAAGGAGGAAGATAACCTACTTGGTTCAAGACAACCAATAAACATGTCTCTGGCTGGCCAGGGAGATTTGTTGCCTCTTCAGTAATACTTTGTGCAAGGTTGATGTACATGCAGTGCAGACACTGATGCACATGCAGTAAGGCGTTAGTTTGTGTACTTTCCCAGTTTTCTTTTGTCAGAAATGGGCAATCCATCCTTTTTAAATCTAAGATTCCCTCCACTAGTGCCAGTATTAAACAACGTATGCAGCTAGAATGCTGTGTTTTTCACCTAGGTATCTAATTTGGTAGCCCATAGCTTGTTTTCTCGGAAGGACCTTTTGCAGGTCAGTGGCCTGAAGTTAAGACATCACCTAGACGTGTTGCATGTGACTTAATGGCCACTGTGTAAATGTAGTCCTAGAAAATATCACTTAACATATCTGTGCCACAATAACCAAACGCAGTAGTGTGTAGTCTCTAAATGTGCTAGAGAAGAAAGAAATTAGTCTATATAGTAATTTAGTGCTACGTATCAAGCATTGAATAAATCTGTTTTGTTTACCTGCCCGAGGTTTTCACCCTGTTAGTGGATAAGCCCATGTCACTAAACTTACGGACTGTGATTGGGAAGTGTGATACTTTGAGTTGGCCCAGTGAAGCTGTCCAGCATCATGGATTAATGTGGCCAACTGAAATGTGCAGCAAAATTAGCATCTCTTTATTAAGGTCACTTAGTCGTATGACCTTCATCGTATGCTGGAAAGGAGTGAAAATGCTTTTTATTGGTTTGGCTAAGGGTAAACTGGCCATTTCTGCCTTGTATTTGCAAGTGGAGGATGTCAGTATTCTGCAAGCCTACTGTAGTGTTTCTAGTGGTCTAGAGACTTTTCTGGTGGTGAATTAGTCTGTTCCTGATACTTCAAGTTTGTCCTTTAGGCCCTTCATAGGATATTGCTTAAGCCAGTGGACGCCCCTTTCATTCATCTAAAAGTCTGTAACTATTGCTTCAAACTGAAGAAGAGTAGAGATTTAGGCTTTGATTACAGATTAGTGGGAAGTACACTTCTTTGTATGGCCCCATCTAAGGTTTTTCCCCTATTTTCTGGATGGTAAGAGAATTTGTAGTTAGCAAAAGCTGGTTTTACGGTTCCTTGAGTACAGAAGATATCTTTACTGTAGAAGTGTCAACAACTTCCACATGCTACCTCTATGTTACTCTGGTGTCTAGAATATGATCTTTAAATTGATTTGGCATTCCAAAGACTGAGGTCTGAGCTGCGGCATATAGTAAAGGTCCACACCCTAGGTTAAACTTTAGGGATTGTTTGGGGTTCTTTTGTGGTTTTGGTTTTTGTTGGGTGTTTTTTGTTTTGTTTTCTATTAACTGTGACTATTGCGAAACTAAAATACAAAGAACAACTGAAGTTTTTCATCACTTTTGAAACATTCTTTAGAAATAACCATCATAGGTTTTAAACCGTGTTTCCTAGAACTAGGAACAGAACTTCAGCATTAGGACTCTGAACTCTGACCTTTCAGCATTCTGCTGTGACTATAAATAGTTATATATAGAAAAATAGTTTATATATATAAACAATGTAATAGTTACGCAGTAACTATAGTTATATATAATGATAGTATAATAGTACTATAGTAGTATGTAAAGTAGTTACAATTTAGTGGCTTCATCGGGTGACTATTTATTTGTTTATTAATAATGATAAAATAAGAACAATTGGTAGTGTCAGCTTTCTGCACAGGGACCGACTTAAATTGGATAAAAGAAATGTACAAGTCATGGGGAACAAAGAAAAACGTAATTGATAGTATTTCCATTTAGAAAAATACCAATGACGGCACTTCTCATCCTCCTAAATAACTGGTCCTTTAAAAATCTCCTTATGTTTTTAGGATTCTTTCAAGTACAGCTATCCTCCGTTGGTTGATGATGATTTTCAAACTCCTTTATGTGAAAATGGGCCCATTACTAGTGAAGATGAACATGAAAGTAAAGAAGAGATAGATGCGGACACCAAGGAGACTGGGGAGCTAAATGAAGAACAAAATCTTAATCAGAAAAAGGTATCTAACTCTGAAGGCTGAGGCAAGACTAGTGAAATGGTTACAAAGTAGGACAGGAGACATACAATTTTTGTTTCGTGACATGATTTTACTTTGTGTATTGGTTTGGGGGTTTTTAGTGTGTTTTTTTTTCTGGCCTCCAGTTTGACGAGCCCAGTAAAACTGAAAATTATACTTCAAGTTTCAACCTTGCTTCTTAATCTGTTAAGAACAGTTTCATGCTTCTGAATGAGTAAAATGTTTATCAAATACTTAGTATATCTCTGGAATATAGTGAATTGTATGATAAAATATAAAAACTCTGTTTTGTTTTCAAAGATTAGATCTTTCTAGTTGGTTTATTTTTAATCTTGGGATATCTAGTGGTATACATCTTGAAATACATGTAGTTTTCTCAGCTTAAGTCAGTATGTGCATGAGATATTAACAGTTTAAATATTTATACTTTACTGGATGTGTATTTGTTTTCTTAAATTATTGATGATTTCTCAACATATAAAATTTTTCATTTAGTCTCGGGAAAAATTGTGTCCCTAATCCATCAACGCCATTTTACAATGCAATCTTCCTGCAGTGGTGTTTATTCAGAAATAGAAAGGTATTTTTTTACACAAGTCCATACGAATTGCTATTTAGGAATGCAATGATAGTTGGAATACCTCTCTTGAAAATAGCGGGAAAAATCTGAAATTCACCACTGTAGTGCCATAATTAATTTTGGAAGATTAATTGCAAAACTTCTGTTTAATACAATAGATTAATATTGCACTTTGAGTTTCATTTACTGTCTTAAGTTTTTGTCAGAATAATTTGAAACACAGCTCCCTTAGTCTAGCTGTTTTGTGCAATTTGGCCAGCTCAAAAAAAAACAAAACAAGGAAGAAAAACAAAGAGAGAGAATTTCACTGACTTCAAGGTCAAAAGGAAGCATTACGTAACTGTGGTGGCTTTCTGACCCCAAGAGACTCAGTAGCTTACTTTGGTTGTAGAACATCTCCCAAGCTCTGATTCTCAGATATAGAAACATGGAGAATTCTTGTACAGAGAGTTGCCTTGGTGCTTAAGAGCCCTCAGTGTTTTTTATTTGCTTGGCTGACTTCAGTTTCTGCTCTACAGTAGGACTCAGTCCTTTTAATGAACTAGTAAGATTACCATTTATGCTTATAATTTTCAATTAATGTTATGGCACACTTAAGACCTTGCCTTTAACATATTTTTAAAATTTCAGACAATGTAACATTGTTGATGGCACTACTTCAGGAACAAGTAGATTGTTTTGTTGTTGTTTTTTTGCCTTCAACTCAGTATTCCTGTTCACATATATAAGAATAAACCTTGCTATTTCTTCCACAGCAAGTATACCATTGATTGCCACTTAAATATTATGTCCTTTTCCAAAATGTGTTTTTCAGAAGTATTCCCTTTTGGTTTCAGAATGATTGGTGTTTCTTATTTCTAATTTAATTACTTTTACTTCACTATATATAAACATAAATATTCAAATATTGTTTTAATACGGCAAACTTCCAAAAGAAAAGATTTCAAATGATCTTTGAGGTATCATTGTCTTTGTGATTTACTGCAGTCCCAGTCTTTATATGCACACTCTTATCATCACTAAGAATTCCTCTTACTTGATTTTCATATTTATATATATGTGTGTGTGTGTGTATATACACACATGTCCCTTTTCTTATCCCATAGGAAGTCTGATTTCTTTCCTTAGAGCAAGGGAGCCATTAGTGATAAGCATAGTAAGTGCCTGTCCTGTAGGTGCCTGCATTTGGGAGGAGGACTCCACCTCTAATGTGTACTGTAATAATATTTTCTGTAGCAATTTTACTTAGATTTATGTAGAGTAGAACCCAAAACGTGACTAGTGCAATATATTTATACACTAACCTTTTACTGTAATTGTATTTATAAGAAAAAAAATGAAATCAAATTTCAGGGTGGTTTCTCTTTATGAGACCTTTTTTCTATAAGATTTTGTATTCCTTTCATTCCCATACTTCTGGTTTACGTGAACTGAATTCTCTTCATGTCTTCTCCCTGAATTTTAAGTGGAATAAAAACAAGGCTAAGCAAACTCTTGAGGTAGCTGATCTTAAGTCATGATGTTGCCAATTCTTTCAGTTTCCTGGTTCCCCTCACTCCCTGTTTTGCAATTAAATCTGGAGTTCTTTCATTGTTTTGTTTAAGATGTCTGGGTCTTCTGACACATATTTTCTTAATGTAATAGAGGAAAGCCCTCAGAACCTAAGGTATCTGCAGTTTTGGATGCACCAATTCAATCAGCATTATTTTTTTTTAATTTTTCATTACTTCAGAATTCCATCTAGAAACAGTGTGAAGACTTGTTTAGCAACTCTGCAATAAAATAAAGTGTGGAATTTTTATTGCTTTTTCTATCCAGTGTTGTAGTGATTGTATTGGGGTGTCTTTTAATTGAAGAGTTTTGCTGTGGAAGAGTAATATAAGTTCTTCATAAGTCTTAATTATTTGAGGTGCTATAACATACACACGTGTGGACTTTTTGAAAATAACCAACTTCAGCATCAGGAAGATACATGGCAAAAAAACGAAGCAGAAGTTTTGTTTCATGCAAGTTTAATATATTATGTAACTTCTATAAGAAATCATTTTGTTCAGTGGATTTCAAGCAGCTTCAGAGAATGAATACATACTAAGCTTGGTTTCTAATACATAAATTGTTGAAATAAGCTACCTCCATATTCTTTGAAATATCTACATGATTCTATAACATGTAACCCAGGTTTCTAGTTAATCATTATAACTATCGTTTCTACTCAGATGAATTCTGTAGAACAAATTTCCAAATCAGAGGAAACTGACAAAACAGAGTTCAAACCAAAAAATGCAAAGAAAGCATTAACCACTTTTAAAGGACCTTTATTACATATCAGGTAATAATAATTTTATCTTTTTATTTATTTTTTTTTTCACAATGTGCTTTGAACATGAGTACTGAGCTAGTTCAGAGGAAGGCAGTAGTTAAAAACATCCTTCTAAGAATGATTTTTACAAAGTTCAAACAATTCTTCTGGTTTTACATGGTTTTAGTGAATCTTGTGGTTGTCACAATTTGCATGCTTTTTGTACTGGGTGTGTATTTCATAGAATTGTAGAAGCATTTCATGGTTTTATTTATATTGAGAAACTGTCTGCCATTGGTTCTAGTTAAACCTGTACTAATCTTTACAAAAGCAGGGGTTTATGATTTCGTTGGCTTAAAAGGCAATGTGTTTACTAAGACAGCTTTCACTGTTAATCTTGCTTAAATTCTTTTATTCTTAAGTTCTTAAAATGGTGTAAATGTCTGCGCCAGTTTTACACTGATTAAGCTGGATGAATGGGTTTGATTTATTTCACTTGAGAAGTGCTCTGTATAAATGGCATGTATGCACAGAAGATTTTGGCATCCAAGATGCTCATATCTTGCAGTGAATGCTTCTTATCACTGAACTAGGAGGAAAAAAAATCAATTAGCCAGTATAATTTTTTATTTTCACTGCCTTTCAGGTTAAGATGCTTGTTTAGAAATTGGTTTAGATGTTAACTTTTATTTTCACTTCCAGTTTGCTATTAGATGAATGAAGAAAATATCTAATTTATAGGTAATTCCTTAGCTAATTTTGTAAGTGCTGTACTGAATTAGTTCTGGAATGAATTTGAATAATGATATGCTCTTTAGCATCAGAAATCCTTTGTATGTGTCATTTTCCTGGTTTTGAAAAGAAAACTATTTTTTATAGTCCTCTATATGCAAAAACCTCCTCTGTATAGACTTAATTTCTCGTGTGGTAGGTCAAAAGCATAGACTGCGGAATTGTGATTTTTAAAACAATGTCTAAATTTTCTATCCCCAAGACAAAAGAAGCTGTGTTCTTCCATCCATTTATTAAAAAATAAAATAAAATTAAAAATACACAACCAAACATTCCACACACACTACCTTTTTTCTCTTTAAATATTTCAAGTTCTATCAGTGAAACAGAAGTGTTGGAAATTCAAAGAAATTGCCTGAGCAGTCAGGGATTAGATTAGGACACCACAAACCCAAATAGATTAAATCTGGCCAGGCACATCAAGGGCAACAAGAAAAGCTTCTGTGGGTGTGTCAGTGCTAAAAGGAAGACTGGGGACAATGTGGGCCCTCTCTGGAAGGAAACCCTGGGAAGGAAATGGGAGACCTGGTCACCTGGGATATGGAGGAGGCTGAGGTACGTAATGACTTTTTCACCTCAGTCTTTACTGGCAAGGGCTCTAGCCTCACCACCCAAGTCACAGAAGGCAAAGGCAAGGACTAGGGGAATGAGGAACCGCCCACAGTAGGAGATCAGTTTCAAGACCTGAAGGTGAGCAAGTCCACAAGACCCCATGAAATTCATCCATGGGTCTTGAGAGAACTGATGGATGAAGTTGCCAAGCCACTGTCCATCGTATTTGACCAGTTGTGTCAGTCTGGTGAAGTTTCTGCTGACTAAAAAAGGGGAAATAAAATGTAACCCCCATTTTCAAACAGAAAGGAAGACCCAGGGAAGTATAGGTTGGTCACTCTCACTTCTGTGGATGCCTCGTCCCTGCAGGTGTTCAGAACTAGGCTGGATGGGGCTATGAGCAACCTGCTCTAGTGGGAGGTGTCCCTGCCCATGACAGGGGGGTTGGAACTCGATGATCTTTAAGGTCCCTTCCAATTCATTATGTGATTCTGTGTGTTCATGTAAATTACATGAAAGAGGAAACTTAGTTAAGTATAGAGGTGTGATAATACTTGTAGTCTTGCTGTCATGGAAAATAAAATACTGGTGTGTGTCCATTGTCCTTGCTGCTTGTTTGTGTTTTGTGGGTTTATTTGGTTTTGGGTTTCTGTTTGTTTGTTGTTTATTTTTAAGTAAACTCTTGAGAGTATGCATAGTTGTTACTTTTTATTAGTATTTTAACCGTAGAAGCTAGAACTAGTTTTAATTTCCCTGGAATCTTTTTAAGGACACTGAACTGAAATTCACTGAACTGGTAATATATAGTGCCACTTTAACTAGTCACGGGCAGTTACCTGTCTCAAAGACTGGAAACTCTGCCAGTGGAATTAGCTTGTATTCTTGCTGATACCAGGATTGCCCTGTGAAGGGCGCAGCCTAGAGCCTGACGAGGAATCTGAACCGTAGCAGCTCTGGCACTGTGAAATCACTGAGAACCAGGAGCCTTCCTGTGCCTCTGGAAGTGCTGCTGCAGAAGACTCGGTGACGCCTCCTTAGACCCCCCTGCAGGCAGGGATGTTCTTTGCCTGTCACTGCCCAGCAATTGTTGGGTCTGGTGTGTGACCAAAGCTGGGTACTGGTGCTCTTCTGTTCCTTGTATTTATAGTCATACTTTTTAGTCATCTGCCTCTTCCTGGTCCAGACAACAACTACATTTGCCTTGCATACCTTATGATGAAAGACAGGCCTTTATTGGCCTTCCTCCTCAATAAATAAATATATTTGTTTAGGCAAAAAGCAGCAGCTTTAGTTGCACTGACTTGGCAGAAGACCTGGTCTGACTGGGAGCAACCTTGTCTAGTGAGAGGTGTCCCTCCCCATGGCAGGGGAGTTGGAACTCAATTATCTTTAAGGTCCCTTCCAACTCTAACCATTCTGTGATTCTAGGTCTAGCTTGTGTTGTGGTGTAGAGATAAGAATTTCTAGCATAAGATGAAATGGTTCCCCCACGTGCATCAGAGCTGATAAAGTGTTTCTGTAAAAGTGCTTGGGTGTTCATTTAAAATAAAGCACCCTACCCTACGAACAGCTACATGACATCCATGCCCAACACTATGGAACTGATACATTTCACAGACAACAAGCATGCAGCAGTGGCCCTCAAGTCCCATTTCTTTTTATTTAGGGGGTGGGGTTGAGGTTTTTTTTTTGGTCAATAGCTGCAGTTGGTAGTGGAACAAGAAAGATCAGACTCTGGCAGAACGTTTCTTTCCTTGAGCTGTATGTGTGGCTTGTTTTGATGCTAGTTAATGCTGTCTTGTCTCATTTATGATTCATCTTGCCTTTGCTGTAACACGCAGCTGCAATAGTACAATATGAAAATAACCAAAATATTTGAGGCTACAATCCTTCCTTCCCCAACTGCTGTGGGTTAGACTTTGGGAACAGGAAAAAAAAACAAAACGGAGAGGAGAAGGTGATAAGAGTTACCCTGTTAATCTGTTTTAAACCTGCCAATTTCTTGCTTACTGGCTCACTTAAGTTCTCCCCATCAAAAAGGAAAAAAAATAATCATAATGTAGACTGTCTAATGCTTTTTAAGTTATAGGCACCCCCTACACATAGTCACCATTGGGCTCTTCTTCTAGCATAGATGTTCAGGCTTGACCTACAGCACCAAGGTTTTTTCTTCTCAGCTGGTTTTAAGTGAGAGAGAAGGATTGATACTGTGAAAGGAGGTCTTTTGAGGAGGAGGTCAAACTAACATGAAATTGGCATTCTAAAGAGAAGGGAAAAATATGTAACATGCTTTTGGAAAAAGGCTTTGTCAAAAGAATGTGCAGTTCTGTAGTACTGCATAGTATGGTAGTTCTTTGTGTACTCCTAATGTGACATATTAAAAAATCCCAACAATTTTTCACTTATTACTTGAGCTTCCTCTCAACTTGTCGTAGATGAGCATGCCCTGCTTTTTGCCTAGTAATGCTTATTGGAATGCTTATTCCAAAATGACTTGTGTTAGTTTGATACGGTTTAAAAGTCTTCATGCATGACTCTCCTAATTGCACAACAATATTGTAAACAAGCAATAACTTTATTTATGCATGTGTCACCAGAAGTATGTGAAGACTGACTCATAAGTACAAGTGAATTTAACTGTGGAGGTTGAAACAATTGCCACTTGCAGATGCCTTCCGGCTCCTCTTACGTGTGCTCTATACTCATTGCAAGGATAGATGGATGAGATGCCTGTCACAGCTTATGCTCTTTAATATTATATTTAATTAAAATTAACGATGCTTTCCCTTAACATACTGCTGTGAGATGCAACGGCTGAAGTGACTGTTTCTCTTGGCTATTCCTGCTGTTGCAGATGGGCACATTCTTCCAAATGGAAGAAGTCAAGGGCAGTAACCAGCTGAAGCAGCTAGGTCCACTTGTAGTCATGAGTCAACCATGAGCTTCACCACAAAATTTCTTTGTTTTCACAGCTTTTTTGATGAAAAACTGTTCATAGCGACTGTAGCTGCTGTATTTTATTTTCCTGTAGGTGTGGACTGTTTTTTTTTCTGTGATACGCTTTAAAGAAAATTGGAAGAAACTAATCCTTCTTAAATTTCTTATTAGTCCAGCAGAAGAACTGTATTTTGGATCCAAAGAAACAGGAGAGAAAAAATGTTTGATAGTTCTCACAAATGTCACTAAAAACGTGGTGGCTTTTAAGGTAAGCATTTTATGTGTTACCTGGTTTACTTTACTAAATATGTATGTTTTTCTTGTTTTGGGTTAGGAGGAAGAAATACTATTAAACTGACTTTTCAGTCTAAATTTTTTATTCTGTGGTGATGTTTGAAGCAGATCAGAGAAATCTCCTGGCTGAATTTATGCCTATATGTACCATCCAAAAAGGGATAATCAATAACATGAGTCTGAGGAGCACTGTCTGGAAGGGAGCTATGGTGATGATTAGTTCTTCAGTGAGAGTCTAATACTTCCTGAAAAAAAAAAGAAAGACTTGAGCATTGAAAAGTAATCTTTTTAGAATTGTTCTCCTTTTTAAGTCTTACCTGGGAACAAGTTGGTAACCCTCCAAAATGATACTGCTTCATCTGCAAATGACACTGTCAAAGGAATGAACGCAGTTATGTTTGCTGCAGAAATACTGAGTTGACTTGCATCTTGGTTTGGTTTTCCACCACATCTTTTGTGTTCTCTGCGCATGCAAATAACTAAAGTTTCCATGCATTCATAATAAGAATTTTAACATAGTCCATATGATATTCTTGGCTCTTTTTAAGCGTGTATGTAAGAGAGAAAAAATATCATATGCTAGAAAAGAAATGATAGGAGTGGTTGAGAGAGAGGAGGAGAGATGTCTGTGGCTGATTAGTCCTTCAAAGTAAGGTATTTTAAAGACTGTATGTATTACCATGTCGTAACATTTAAGCTTTTGGTGGATTATTATTACTACAGAATGAGGGAGGTTATGAAACAATCGTAGTTTGTGCATGCATTTACTATGTGCTTCCTTGGTATTTTTTATTTATAGGTGAGAACAACTGCTCCTGAAAAATACAGAGTTAAACCTAGTAACAGCAGCTGTGAACCTGGCACATCATTGGATATTATAGTCTCTCTTCACGGTGGTAAATAAAATCTTACAATGGAGCTTTTAAGAAGTCTGGGCAAGTTTTATTAACAGGCTGGCTGCTCTAGATACTAACCTTTGGGTGTGCTTTCTGGGCTGTGCTGACTGGCACCCATGGCTCCTTGACTCTAGTATGAGAGTGCTACTATTTGTGAAAAAACATGGATGTCAGGCAACATTTGTGTAACTGCCCATACTGATTTACTGCTCCACTTGGGCATAAGCAACTGTTGTCTGCAGCCCATTCTCTTTCTTGTCTTACAAAAAAAAAAGAAGAAAAAAGTTGCAGTGGCAGCTTTCTCACTTGTGCTCTGTTACAGTGGGAGTTTATCTGTGATAAATCAGTTTTCTAAATTGCTGCAAGGACAAGTGAATTTCCTGGTGAATGCATTCTTTACAAAATTCAGGCTTGTCCTTGAATTGTTTAGATGAAGCCAGTTCTGTTAAAATGAAACTACAGAATTTTGGGAAAAGGAATCAAAATTGTTGAGCTTAGGAGAATGATTTCATTATTTTTATTACTTGTAAGTCAGCGTCCAGTGTCCTGCAACAAACAACTTCTCATTTTAAACATTTCTGCAAAATTGCTTCTGGATGCTTTGTAATATTGTAATTTTATCCAAGCACACTTTTGCGTTTTCTTTTCTTTGAGGGCAGGTTTTGCAGCTTCTCTGCAGGATCGTTTCCTTATAATGGCAGCAGAAATGGACCAGTCTTCTGGAGCAGGGATACCAGAACTGACTCAGTTTTGGAAAGAAGTGCCTAGGACCAAAGTGATGGAACATAGGTGAGCATATGGTTTCCTGTTGACAGGGAGAATTTTAGCCATTATGTAACTGATGTATAGTACTTAACCATTTTTCTAGCAAATAATTTAATTCCCACGCAAATTGACTTGCATCTTATCAGAGGAGCTTCTGCTGTATTTTGCAAATTGTGTAAGATTCCACTACCTTTAACTGTGGCTTGAAATTTTGTTCCTGCATTTTCAAATGTGGAAGAAACGGACTCCATGAAAAATGTTGTTGCTAAGGTTTAAAATGGAAAAAAAACCTTTAGATTTTGTTTGCTGCTGAGGAAATTGTTCCACCTTTGGTAGTGTTTGACTGAATAGTACAGTGTATCTGTTGTGAATTTAAAATTATGAAGATACATTTTCACTGAGCATGCAGGTAATTTTGATGTTGCTTTCTGTGTCAAAAGCTGTCCAAAACATGTGGACTGATGAAGCCTTTTCAGACTATCATTGTAATTCCATTTAGAAAATTAATCAACTGGAACAGATGATAAAGCACATAAAATAACTGTTAGCAGGACTGTTTAATATTATTATACAATGTTACATTAAATTTATGATCTTTGGTGCATATGTTTCTTCTTTCGCAGGCTCAGGTGTCACGTTATTGAAAGTAGTAAGCCTTCCTCTCTAACATTAAAAGAGAATGCATTTAATATTCCAGCAAAAACCAATGAAGATTTACATATACAGGTAATAGTGCGTTCCTTTGTGCTGAATATTGAATAATATTATAAAATACGTTAGAGATAAAAAGAATTTGTACTGAACCTCTTTGGTACTTCATAAACTATACTGTTTGAAAAGCTCAGCAATTGAAAGTAACTAGATCAGTGATAGTGACTTAATTATTTTGTTGAATGGTAATGGTTTTATAAAATAATACTCTCAGTGGAGTTTGCTCATTCCTCTTGTGTGTATCACAGATCTGGGATGTCCTTGAGCCTCAGCAGTATCTTTTGCAGAGTAAAGATGTTGCCTGCTTGATATAGGCAATATAAGCTATCCATAACTCTTTAAGATTCGAAGTTTCTTTAGTGGAGCAGATTCCTGAAGTATGTAGCAATAGAAAAGGTTTCACTAAGCCAAGTCTTTTTCTTTTTTTTTTTAAATGTGCTTATAGTTATTGGCTAAATAGCTCTGAATTAAGAAGTACATTCATGTACAGTCGTTCTAATTTAATCAAACTATTGCTGTTTTCAGCTAACTCATTTACTGCAAATCAATAGAAGACTTCAAGAGCAGATTGATCGCTGCCTCTGGTTCCAGCAGCTGTCGGTAGTCTTATCAGTACTGTCAGTTACTGTTGTTGCCTTCTGCTTCTACCTGACGTATACCCAGAGAAGCTAAAAAGAATTGGTTTGTACTGGATGTGCTGCTTATCCTGGCTGGTTGGAATGGAAGAGGTTGCAGTGTCACGCTCGGATTCTGGAACTGCCAAAATGAGGTTTGTGAGCCCACAACAATGAACGGTGATACAATTTGCTGAAAGAAAAACAAGAAGAAATGAATGACCAGCAAAGGAAGTTACTGAAAGTTGACACTTAGGACAGTGCATGAGGAAGATGTTAGAGCTAGAACCTGTTTTCACTGTACAATTCCATAAATACTACTGAAGGAGAAAACCAAATACAATAACATAATTTAAAACTATTTAGGTTTTGCTTTTTCCTCTATTCAACTACTTTAAAGACAATATTTTATTTCTTTTCATCATACTCATTCTTACATCCTGAATTACTCTCATAGAAGGTGCAAGCAGTCAAGTATATTCTAATGGTTAACTTGTTCATTCAGGAAAAATTTTTATATAGATTTTTTTATACGATCTGTGTACATGCACACCTAAAGGAAGATATTTGTTGTTAGTAATCATTTTGGTGACTGAGGTTTCATTGCTTTCATTGGTCAAATACCTTACGTTTGTGTTTTTCCTGAATGCAAAGTTAATGTGAGTATTGCCAACCAAATAAGATACACACAGTAGCCATATTGACCAGGAATATAACCCTTTTTTGATTCCAAAGATAGTAATGAAATAATCACAATGAGGTACTATCCCTATTCTTTCATTTTCTTTTTTTTTTTTCTTTTTAAGTAAGCAACGTTTAGTCAAATTGTGACAGGAGTGTGAGAGTTGACTTTTGATGACCTGTTATTGGTTCATAAAAAGGATAATAAGTAGTCAATGTAAGAACTCATTCTGAGATGTGCAATATGCTTAAACTACAGATGAATTTATGAAAAAGCAAGTTGGGAAGATTAGATATTGTTGAAGGCAACGTAAAAGTGTTACATCTGCCATTTCTCAGAAACTGTTGTAGAAATGGTGTATGAAACTATTGAGAACTTAGCATTAGCAAGGATTCTTTGTACTCATTGCTGTAAATATGTATATTAAAATTACAAACACTTAAGAAGAAACTGAGGTATCTTTCATACATTTAAGATTTTCATGAGGTCTAAAAATATAATTTCTTTACTAGAATTAATTTTTGCTACAAATTAGCTTTGTAACAGATTGTTTAGTTTTGTCTGCTGACTTCAATAGATGAGATTATTGAGGAAAAATAAAGGTCATACTTTGCTTCTGTCTCTTTGCTTACAGTATCTCTCCAGTGTGTTGTAGATGTAGGATCATTTGCAGGTTGAAAAAATGCAGTAAACTGATTAACTAATAAAGAAGCAATATGAGTATTAAAAAACAAACATGTAAAAGGCAAGTCTACAGAACCGTTTGGTGCAGAGTCTTCTGTCCTTTCTTAATATACAATGTTTTACCACATCTGCATTTTCTTAATTTTTTACTGATCTCATTTCTGTTCAGTTTGCTTCTCAGTATTTTGTTCTCTTAGTGGGTTGGCAACTTATATTGTTCATTGCTAACTATGAAGCTGATATTAAGGTTATTTTCACGTGCACGGAACTCAAATGCTTTGCTTCCAACAAAAATGGGTCGTTGTCTTGTTGAGTAAGGTAACAAAGTAATTTGTAACTTCAAGATAGTAATAACCATGCTATTAAAATGCCAATTCCTTAATTTGAGTGGATTGAATAGCACTTTACTGTAAAATTGCAAGAAATATATTCTTAGAATCTTTGCCAATACGAATATTTTAATGTTTTGGTGCTTTCATATATTTTCAGTATTTTATTACTATGTTGGTATTTTCTTTGTATGATGAATCAGAGGAACATCTTTTCTATTTTAATATGTTTTAGAAAAATACAGTTACAAAATAAATATGAGGAAATGTGTAGTCGTGGCTGTTTAGTCTTTTAAAAATAGCTACATTTACTGAGATTTTGGTTCTCTTGTTAGTCTGCAGGTAGTGAATTTGAAGGAGTGGTCAATAAAGTGATGGCCTATAGTTTGTTGTATAATAGAAGTTGTGATGATAATTGTCAGAGAAATGTAAAATAGATGATCATAAATTATTAGGCAGAATGCCCAACATAGTAAGATAGCACATGGTATGGCATGTAAAAACCATCATGGCACACATAATGGAAATCCAATTATATATATATATATGTATAGGTTAAACTATTAATTAAACATCACACAGTAAATGGAAAAATACATGTAAGCAAAAGAAAAAAAGAAAAGACAAAGTAACAACATTTTTTCTTATAAAGAAATTGACAGTAATCTGGTTTGTATTTTTGTTCTGTGAGAACTTTGTTGGTTCTATCATCACAAAACAGGGTGACCACTCAGCATTTTCCCAGTCTCTGGGTGTTAATAGTTTCAGGTTTTGTTTGCCTGCCCTTGGAAACACAGGTTTCAGCCAGTCCATTTTGGTAGTTTTTGTCAAACAGGCAATTAAGAGACAGCAATGTTTGTAATTCTAAAAATGAGGGATTTGTACTGCAAAAGAGCACATATTTTTTCCTAGCAAACGCAATTTCTCTGCCCCATTCTTAAGTTCATTGTTTAACTTTATTAAATAAAAGGTTAGATTTAAGGTTAGATAGTGCTTTGTTCATCATCTCTTCTCTGCTTCCAGAGTCTTATTGTGGGTTAGCTCTGGACCATAGGAGTAGGTGGTGGTCCTGTGACACCATTCACATTGTCAGTGATGTTCACCCTAAGATTGTTCACATTGGTTTAACGTTACAGAGTATTTGAATGCTCAAAGAAGTATCAAAAGAGAATTAAAAGTTTATTTTACAGAAGAAGTGTATTTTTTGATAGTGAAAACAAGAATTTTTGTAGAATGACATGGTTGTACTGAGGTCTTTTAATTAGATACAAAATATATTCAGGGAAAAAAAACACATCAGACTAGGGTAATTTGGAAAAAATAATAATCTACGTTTCAAAGATTTCCCCCCCATTCTTTAGAAAAACACAGGCAAGCATAATATATTTGAGACAGATTGTATAAAATAGGAGGCAGGGGCAGCAGGACCAGGAAAAGGGGGTTTTAACTGCCTTTCTTTTTCTTCAGCAATTCCCTGCCACAGCTGATTCATCTCTTATGTCTGCATTCAAGTTCTCTCAAACAGGCTTTGAGATGTTGGTTTGTATGGCAGATACTGACCGTATGGGGTTTTGTAGAGAGCATCTGTCATGGGTTTTGAACAATCAGAAAGACAGAAAAAGAGAGGAGAAGAAGAGATTAAAGAGATTTGGGAGTCTAGAAAAAACCTGAACTAATGAAAATACAAATAATAATAAAATAATAAAAGTATACAGTATATACAAAACTGTATCAAGCTCCCAGGATGACGATCACATCACCAGCAGGCATCGGGAAAAGTCCCAGACTGGACTCGCTGGATTCCAGATCTGGAGTCAGGAACGCTCGGATTGGGATCAAAGGCAGAGGAACAGACATCAGCCTTGGACATCAACCACCGAAGGAAGAGAGTTGACCCTTTGATCCCTCAGCTTTTATACTGAGCATGAAGCAGATCGGATGGAATGCCCTGTTGGTCAGTTTTGGGTCACTTGTCCTGTGCGCTCCTCCTTTCAGGTGTGACCCCTCTTTTCTGCTTCCAACCCTCCAACAGGGCAAATAGCAAAATTCCCTGACCTTGGTTGTTTCAGCAACAAGTACAAGCAAGGGCCTCTCTGCACCATGCCCTGGTATAATCAGGTCTTATCACTGTGAGAGTGATCAGTTTTCTGAACAATGTGCTGTTAATTTCAGAGTTTAGCTAGTTAGAAGAGGCTCAGATAAAAAAGTAAAATTACTGAGCAGAAAATTGATTTGTTTTACCTCAAACCAGGACAGCATTTTAAGTTACAGCGCTGTCGTGTGGATCTTCTTACTTTCTGTGGAGTTGGACTGGCAGCATAAGGGTATAAACGCTGCTCTGTTAATAAAGGACAGCGTTACTTCTTTCTTTTTAATGGCTTTATCGTGAAAGTGAACATTCAACCAGAATAACAGAGCAAATTTTAAAAATTGACCAAACAGCACTGCTTTTCAAAACACAGCAGAGGTGGGTGTAAGAATTCGCTGTTTTAGATCTTGCGGTAGTTCTGTAGGGTATTGATTCTGAGACACGAAGAAGTGTGTTTTTTCAGTTGGTTTCTGAAGTGCATGGCTTATTGTTCCCTGGTTCCTGGAGGATGACTCACTGAGGGATTACTGACTCCGTATGATGGCAGTTGCTACGTTTCCATTATGTATGTGTTAACAGAAGTGATAAGTTAATGTTTCGAGTTAACAATTCTTTTCCGTGTGCCTGTTTCTTGGTCGCACTTTGGAGCCAGCAGCTCCTGGCTCCTTGTTTCCTGCAGCTGGTGAGAAGCAGAACCTCCCATTTTCAGTCTGCTCATCTGTGTTCAGCTCCACTTTTCAATTTGGACCTTGCTGTTCTTGCTTTCGCCACTTTTATAGTGAATGCATATAGTAACACACATAGACCCGGCTTGAAAAATGAAGTGCAAAATATCCACCTCTCCAGAAGCATGAGTGAAATTCCACATGCTGGCCTTGGCTGAGACTGACTCAGGGAGTTTCCTAGTAGGTGTGTGCAATTACTGCTTTGCTGCTGAATAACTGAGCAGAATAACTGAAGCCCTGGAGTTGTGTGATCAAAGAGTAAGCATCTAATAGATTTTTACTAGTAGGTGTCTCAGCTCCCGGTTTACATCATTCACAAGACTGGTGCCCCAGCCTACCCACTTGATGTGCTCTAACTCACCTCTGTTTGCCTAAACCTTGAAAGAAGCACTGGGCTAATAGCTGAAGAGTGCTCAGTTATTGTTGTATGATTGCAACTAATAGCTGTTGGGTTTTTTTAAGATTGCAGTAGGCCATTCCATCTCATGTTATTGTTGAGGTTAATAATGAAGTCCAAAAACAAAGCCCTTCAGGGGAAAAAAAAAAAACACAAAACAACCTATTTATCAGTTACCAGTTATTGTAGTCCTCACGACGGTCCAAAGTACAGCACTAGCCCACCCAAAGGACTGCTGCCTTCTTCCTTGCACCAGTTCAGAGTCCCTCAATCTGTTAATAATACTTTATCTGTTCTATTTTAATTCTCTTCTTATTGCTCACACTGTATTAGCACTGTGTTGGAGTTGATTGAAATGTAGGAAAACTTGAATATGAAAAACATGCTTGTACCTTCAGTTTATTTCTCTTTAATTTTCTTTGGTCAGCAGTAGAATGTATTCACTGTTTTATTGTCTCCTGGAGTTTTTCCTAAAATAATCTGGGAGGTTTTGCTTTCTATTGAAAATATCTTGTTAGAAGGCTGGATTATGTCTTTCATTTATCTTGATTAGCCCATGAGATACGCCCACACTTGGAAGTGTGAAGTGTAAGCAGCAGTGATTCCCTCAAAAGTATTCAAGGATTTTTTTTTTTCCCATTTTTTAAAAAAGATTAAGTCATCGTGCCTCTTTTCTCTTTAGTCTTCATCAGACCTTGCTCCTGAAATAAATACATCAACACAAACTTACTTGACTGAGTAGTAAAAGACTTGACCTCCTGGGACTCAGCAGAAGGAACAACTACAAATAATGGGCTACATCTACTCATGTTATTCCAGTACATTTGTGTATCTGTGAAGTAGCTGCGCAATAAACTAGTGTTGCTGCTTGATGAGAAAGCAGGTGATAAGGATTCATCCCACATATCATTTTTATCCAGACAGTCAGGGGGGCAAGGTGAAACCCTTGTGCTACATAATGCTGTAGCCCAATAACGATGTTCTCTTACCACTACAGGCCACCCAAGTGGTCTCTCTAGAGCAAGTGTTCCCCTAATTTTGAGCCCAGGAGAGGGAACAAAAACAATCTGGAAAGGTTCTTGTTCAGACCTAAGGTGGTTTCCTTAGATTTGTGAAGAAATTTTCCAAACACAAGAACTCAAATCCAGGTCTCCAATATCACTCCCACTGTGACCACCATCCCATCTTGTGTTTGTTATGAAATCTGAATTAAGATGTCCTTTGGGTAATGATGATGTAGTTTAATAAATCCTGTGTGGTGCTTAATTACTCAAAATTACAACTTTCTGGTATTTCCTCAGCCCCATGTCTGTTAAAATCACTGCCAGTTTCATTTTTGACAGCTTGGAGCTATATCTGAACACCTGCTCTTCTAGCCCCAGGGAAAATGTCAGAAACAAGGAACATCATTCAAATAAATATAGATGACAACAGCAGTGTGAAAAAAAAAAAGAAGCATAAACAGAATTTGTTAAGCTTTTATGTTCTAGAATGCTACGATTGATAAATGTCTGAAAGGAAAAGTGAATCTGGGCAAACACCACAGATGCTTCATTAATCTCATACAAGTAACACGTACAGATTGATGCTTAACCTGCTGGCATCTGAATTATTTTAATCCCCATGCCCTGAAGTGCAATTTCCTGTACATAAGCAGCATTTACCATATTTTCCTTTTTCTTACAATTTTTTTCAGAATTCAAACTTGCAGCTGATGGTGGTGACTCACTAAAAAAAAAAAAAAAAAAAAAGATTTTGTAGTGCTTTTTAAAGGAAAGTAGTATTTTCTTCTTGAGTTCGTAGTTTGATGGGTGCTGTCCTATGAAAAGGATGTATAAACATGGATTCTCAGTCCAGTCTGGAATTCAGCAGAAAACCTCAGGAAAGCAACGTTCATTCATGCCACTCCTCTGTAATTTTTGAATACGATCCTCCAAGAGTATGTGTTGATGTATATGGAAACCCAGATATTGCTGTTCTAGTGAATGTTGTGGTTGATACCATGGATCTTCCTACCCCTCACGTTGGATGTGTGTCAAAGTTTGGAGTAGGTATTGAGTCATTTATTTCTAGCCCATAGTGAAAGTACACTCCAGTATTCCTATGCTGGCTGTCCTACACTGGTATATGGTTGGTAAGTATGGGGAGTTGGTTGTCATGGACACACTCACCCCCTTAACGAAACTAGTGGTGGTTTGGCACAGGCTCCAAAGGAGGTAAAGACCCGAGTAATATCTGGGCCAAGAACTCCTCTAGTTTTAATCTGTTCTCTGAAAACCCACAAAAAGTGACACTGAGCATTAATGCAGATGAGCTTGCAACACCCATCATGTGATTAACACATGAATAGCAGGGTGGCTTTTCCAAGACTCGTTTGTCAAGGAAGAAAGAAAGTTTTGTGTACAAGGAGTCTCATGCATACCTTTTCCATTGCATGTAATTTCACTACGAGCCAACCACTTTATTCCATTAATATGACAGCCCGAGTGAGCCACCTTTAAGCTCTCTGGCTGCATGGCAGTGGACTCCCCTTGAGCTGGGTCACCTCTCAAGGTTGCTTCTCCTCTTAGTAACTACAGATGCTTGTTAATCAACCAATATTATGCATAAACTTGTATTCTGATAACTTTGATTTTGCCTCAGTAAATTTGATTGCATGCTGTGTTGATGCTAGGAATATTTACATAAGCTTCACATATATAATCCTTTAGATATAAATTACTGACTAAGTTGGGATCCAGCCACACCTAGACTCCTCTGAGAAGGTATTTAGAAAGCAAGGGGGTCTGTTCTGAACCTCGTGACTCAGTGGGAGGGCCTCACATATCCTTCACGTCCCTGGTCTCTGTGACTCATTCTAACTTGAGTGTAACTTAATTTTCGCTAGTTTTCCTTTGGTGGGGTTTTTTGGTTCTTTTGTTCCATTTGCTCATTTTTCCATGCAGTGATCAATGGAGTGAACCTTGCCATTCTTGAATCTTTAACTAAGTTGCTGCGTTGATTATAACAAATTTTGTTAAATCACTCTGATAATTGGCTGATGATTAATTATTGTTAAAAGATCATTCAGCCTAATCCGGTGATTTACACTAACACTATCAATAAATCTTAAACTGCTGCTACCTCAAAGTTCTGTGGAGTCCATGATTCTCATTTGCAGCAAATTTGTGTAGTCAGCGGGGTACAAAATCAGCTCGTTCATGACAAATTGGTATGGTTGGCAGGATCCTAGGTCTAAATTCGTGACACTAGTACAGCCAGTCTGTTCTGAGGATCTTCAGAGTGAGCATCTGTTTACTCCAGCAAGTTTCCAAATTGAGGAGAAATGGCAAAAGCATCAGAGGAAGAGTATCTAATTCTTTTCATTACTTTGGGCATGAGCATCTGCTTGAAACCTTGAGAAGTAGTGAATGATAGAAGGTGAAGTAGTCAAGGAAGGAGCTGTATCTTGGTTTGACCTGCTCTAAGCTACACATTGAAAAAACAAAGTAGACAAGTAGATTTTGGGTTCTGTCCATTTTCAATGAAATTTAGCTTTCATTAAGTGTATCACTATATGATTAAGTCCCTCAGTCACATATATGCCATTTTAAAGCATTCTGGCCAGTGGATTGTAAAGCTTGTAGATGTGGAACATTAAAACTCAGGAGTGCACCTCCTTTTTAAAATTTGCCTTGTAATTATTTACTGTAATTGAAAATACAATCTTGTTTTTCTTAATCCCTGGGGAACTCAAGAAGGTGTAGAAGAGCTATACATCAGTGTTTGCAGGAGATTCAGAGGCAAAAATTATGGGATCATAGACTACCTCGAGTTGGAAGGGGCCCACAAGGATCACTGAGTCCAACTCCCTGCTCCTTGCAGAACTACCTAAAACTAAACCATATGACTAAGAGTATCATCCGGAGACCGCTTGAACTCTGATGGGCTTGATGCTGTGACTCCCTGCTCCCTGGGGAGCCTGTTCCAGTGACCAAAATTAATGTACTCATTCTGTAATGTCTCTTCAATTTTGTACCTGTTTGTACCTCTTCATTGCTATTCTTGTAGTATTTGAGCACTTTACTGGCTTATTTATATTTATCTTAAAAGGAGTCCTGTAAAATAGGTTGGTCCTATTGCCGTTAAACACAGTGAAAATGAAGAAATGTTAAGAGAGATTAAGAAAAAGCAATAGGAGGGATTAACACAGACAAAGCAGCAATTCCAGCTCTAAGGGTCCTGAAAGGGGCAAAATCCTTAAAACTATATAGGGTCTTCTCTAAAAGAAGGACAAGGGAAAGATAATTTTTTCAAGGTCTGCTGCTGTTGTTTTTAACTGAGCTGCATAAATATAGCACAGTTTACATCATCCTCACATGCTCTCATTGCTTTGACATGGCAGCATGCTAGTTGTTCTGATGGCGTGCAAGGGTTCTTGCCTTACAGCTCATACTGCTGGGGAAGGGAGGACCTTGCAACATCTATTTTCTGGAATATATATAATACATAATTATGTATATAATTTAGCAGTAGAAATGTGGAATTGGAAACTCATGTAATCAAAACTCTGACAAGCAAGCTGAGGCAGGGAAAGACATTAGTGAATCAGCTGGGAGTCAGAACAAGTTTTTTTTTCCCCTCCCATTTGATCATCCCCACTTTGTTTTCCAAGTCTGATTTCTGAATCTCAACACCCAGGCTGCACTCCATCATATACTGACCCATCAGCACGGAAGAAACACAAAAGATTTGTAGCAGGACTGTCTTGGTAGCAGTGTAACGTGTGATCTGGTTTGTCAGCAGACCTGGGTGTTTCAAAAATCCATCTGGCTAAAGTGAAGCCTTCTGGTTTGGCTCCTGCTAGTTGATTGTGTAGAGTTCCTCAGCAATTCTACTCTCAGTCCTCAGCTCCCCATCATGCCAGGCAGTATTACAGATCGACATCATTTTGAACTTTGCAAGCAGAATTAATAATATCAGGACAAAAGGTTTTATATGTGTTAGTGACTCAGTATTCCCAGCATCATCTCTTCGGTTTGAATGGTGGCCGGATACTTCTTTTCCACACATGGTAGTGTCAAATATTGTGTATCAGATCCTTGTAACTTCTCTTTCAAGTGTGTCTCAACTTGCAAAGAATAAAGGAAAAAATGTAGTCATCTTCCAGGTGGATTAGATGCTACCTCCTGGGTGAAAACCTCATAGCTGGGTTACGATGCACTCTACCAGAAGGAGATAGATTTCCAAAGTGTCTTTTCAAAGTGTTCTCACCACTGAAATTCAAGGAGCCATATATCTGCTTACTAAAGCATCTGTTTCTTTGGTAGAGTGTTTCTAGACCTTAGTCATACTTTAGCAAAACAGGATTGCTGTCTTTTGCTGATGAAGTGTTCTTGTCTTTTGCATTAAGTTACTACTTATGAATCATCAGGAATGGGAGAGACGCACAGAAAAACCTCTGAAGAAAATAAAATTTTGGCTCAATTTGTAATACCAGATTCTTTAGGATAGGTATTTTAAACTTGCCTATAGTGCATCCTCCTCCCTGAGGACAGACTGCAGTAGTTGTCTGGAGGAATGAAAACTTTCCATCCTTGCTTTGCTCAGTGAGCTCTGAAAAGGTACAGAAGGGAGACATTGGGGTACTCAGACTTGAATACCTTCCCCGTGGTGGTACTGAAAAGTTCTTTCTCCTACAAGGAAGCACTGGTATTAAGTGAAATTATGCTGTTATCTCAAACTTTAAATGAAACGTGATTCCATTTCCTGCTTGTTATCACTTCAGAAGCACAGCAGCCATTCTAGATGCTTGCAATTGTATGTTCTCTGATGACCTTCTTGCAAGTCTTCCAACCTCATCTGCTCTTATATGTTGATTTGTTTTTTGTTGCCGCAGCTATTTCTCAGCTTGATTTAGTGGCTGCTTCACCCACATGCGCTATTTTTCCTCAGACCAAAACATAGAAACAGCTGATATCCAGACACTCACACAATCAAGCACAGCAAAGCTGGGTATTTCTTGGGCAGATGCCAGAGGCAGACTCTAACCATTCTATGATTCTATGATCTGTGGCTTGGGACTAAACTGTGAAATGTAAATTTAAACAACTCTGAAAAAAAAAAATATCATATTTCTGTTCTCTGGGAGAAAAGGAGGCTCAAAACACACTCAGAGTGGCTTCACCTGAACTTTGCAATCTATAGCCAACGTAGAGTTACAAATTTCTTGTTCAAAAAGTTTGAGACCAGTCAGCTTTTGCTATGGAAGGGGTAGTTCTCCTAAGCCCCCCGAGCCATCCTCCTGCACAATGCATGGAGCTATGACCACTGGGAAGCCCAGCACACCCTCAGGAGACCCATGACCACCTGCCACTGAGGGCCAGCAGCCAGAGCCAGAGCCCAGGGACTCCAGAGGAGGGTGTCTAGAGGATGGAGGAGTCTTTCCTTCTGTTTGATGGGACACAAAAAAACCATGAAAAAAGTTGCTTGAGTGAGAGACAGACCCGAGAGACAGACCCAAGAGACAGAGCAAAGGACCTGCCTCACAAGCCAGTGATTCAGGGAAGGGAGTCATTGATTAACCTGCTGTTTTAATCTATCTCGCCTAAAACTTCTTCCTCTTCGGTTTATAGTATAATAAATCAATGAAGACTGAAAATTCTGAAAACAATTATTCTTGGTATAGTGACCACAGGGAGAAGACAAGCGTAGATTTGTGTCAAAACTCTGGGTGATTTGGTATTTGGTCATCACATGCGAGTTAAGCACAGTGCAAGAGAGGCCCCTTTGAGTATACAGGTATTTTTTGAAGTAGTGTTTTGCCTGCATGTGTGAAATTTGCATTTGAAAGATTCCTATTAGCAGATGTGGCCTCTGCCTATCAAGGACCATGGGCAGGCAATATGAGCCATATATTTGGTGGCCTTATGTAGGACTGAGGGTGATGCCTCCAGACTCACACAAGTAGGGCACAGGACTGACAAACTCCTTCTTATGTTTGCTGTGTGATAGCATAGAGTAGCTTCACTGTCTCCTTGTAGCAAATGAAACACCCTCTAGGATGCAGCAGTTACCAGAAAAAAAGGTGAAAATTGCTTGGGTAATCAAATTGAAAATTGCTTTGAAACATGCTGTGAAAATGTTGCCTTGACTAGCAAAGTCACCTATAAGTCATCCTTGTGTAATGATGGGCATATGTACATGTGGATGCAGGTAAAGTTGGCATCTCTCAAAGCAAAATACATGTTAGGGTTTTCCAACCCTGCTCATAAATTCAATGATCTTTCTTTGCCAACCTGCCTGGGCCAGTGAGCAAGAGTCCCTGATCACGCTGCTCTGAAAACCAAGCCTGGTTTAACCAGAGGGACAGCCGTTCTTATATTGTCTCGCAAAAAAAAAAAAATAAAAATCAGTCTGGAAGTGCGATGTTGCTTCAAATACAGCTCTGTCATGCCAGCAAATATGTCCTTCATACATTTATAACACTGGGCAAATTTTAGCCTAAATAGTGAATTGATCCTCAAGAGAAGTGAAAGGAGACATAGGGGAATACTTAGTAATCAAATTTCCATTTTTTTCAGTATTTCCCTGGCATCAGGAAAGAGGTTGACTAGATACAAAACCTGTTGGCACAGGACTACAATTTTGCTTGCTTTGTATCAGCTAAGGAAAAATAAGTCATACAAAAACTCTAAGTACTGCAAATTTGATTGACACAGAAGCCTTCTATGTATCTCAGCTAAGAAGAAAAATGGTAGTAACTAGTAGAAACTACCAGAGCTGTTTGTGCCTTTACTGATGCTATTCACCTCCAGCTATTGACATGAATGGGAGTTTTCACCTTTATAATAAAAGAAAGTTAAGTACAAAAACCCATCACTTGTTGAAGAGAGGTATATGCCTGAAATTGATGTTATTCTTTACTTATCTGATACTAAAAAGTTATCTCAACCGTCTTTGAATTGATGACAAAAACTGTAAGAAAATGATATTTCAAGTTTTTTATTCTATATTAAAAAAATAGATTAAATATTTTTAGTTAAAATTTGTTGAGCTAAATTTCTAAATAGGTGTATCTGTCCTACAGGAAATGTACAGAGTATTGCAACATGAAGATGAGTTGCAAACTCTATCTGGAGACATAATTCCTCAGGGTAGGGATCTATACCTTCTTTGAGGCTAGGGATATATTGTGCTGTTACCTGTGATAGGGTTTCCTTCCAGAAGGTATCTGAAATCTCATAGCACGCTCTGCCAGAAGCTATGGGAGAAACTGACAGACAATTCTCAATATAGCTCACTACATAGTGCTAGAGGAAAATGAAGTAAAAATGTTATTGAGTTAGAGAAAATATTTGATTGGTATAAGTCAGTATATTGCTAGAATTTAGACCTGAAGGGTCCTGGGTAAAGGTGGTACATCAGCAGCTTTGAAGGGTTGAAAAACAATTTTATGTTGTTGACTGTAAAGAACTTAAATGGTCTAGAAGTTGAAACAAAAATAATAAGTACCTCTATCACATGGGTCTCATTCAAGGGATGCTTGGTGATGCTGAAGCAAAGGCACCCACACTGCAGGCTGTCAAGAAGGACATGAGAGAATGGCGTTACATGCTTCTTTGCTGGCCACAGCTGTAGCTCACGAGGCAGAAGGCAGTGTGGAACAAGGATTTCAGCAGTAACCAGGCAGGGGTTTATCTGTGGTCTTTTTTCTAGTAAGTCTGTGTCAGACTTACATAAATTGTACTATAATTGCTAGTTATGACAGTCCTCAAACACTGAGGGAGATCAAACCTGCTAGCTTAAAAATACAAGGCTGACATTAGAAGGAAGTGATTCACACTGCCTCAGTAAGCTGGTTCCTGTTTGAAGAAGGGAGTGGTTCCACACCATTATGTAGCCCCTGACATTGCTACTGCAGTGAGAAGCAGCAATTTTCCCAAATACATGCTGAAATGAATTTGAACAGTCCTATCAGATCTGCTTAAACCTGATTGAAAATCAGCAACAACAAAAACAAAAGACAATAAATAGAACAAACATGACAGAATCAATCTCTGTCAATATCTTATCTTACACACAGTATATGTAGATACATAGGAACCTGAAGGTACATAAATCCATGGGACCTGATGAAATCCATTGACGGGTCCTGGGGGAGCTGGCAGACGAAGTTGCTAAGCCACTTTCAACTGTATTTGAGAAGTCATGGCAGTCTGGTGAAGTTCCCACTGACTGAAAAATGGGAACATAACCATCTTCAAAAAGGGAAAAAAGGGACTTGGGGAATTATAGGCTGGTCAGTCTCACCTCCATGCCTATCAAGATCATGGAGCAGATAATCCTGGGATGTCTGCTAAGGCACATGGAAAATAAGGATGTGAATGGTGACAGCCAACATGGCTTCATCAAGGGCAAATTGTGCCTGAAAAATTTGGTAATCTTTTACGATATAGCCACAGCAATGGTAGAAAAAGGCAGGGCAAGAGATATTGTCTACTTGGACTTAACGCAAAGCATTTGACACTGTCCCACATGACATTCTGGTCTCCAAATTGGAAAGTCATGGATTTGTTGGATGGACCACTCAGTGGATAAGGAGCTGGCTGGACTGCTGCACTCAAAGGTTTGTGATCAAAGACTCAATATCTAAATAGAAGCCAGTGATGAATGGTGTTCCTCAGGGGTTGGTACTGGGACAAATGTTGTGTAACATCTTTGTTGGAGATATGGACAGTGGGATAGAATGCACTCTCAGTAAGTTTGCTGATGACATTAAGGTATGTGCCATGGTTGACACACTGGAGGGAAGGGATGCCATCCAGAGGGACCTGGACAGGCTTGAGAGGTGGGCTAGTGCACACCTCATGAAGTTCAACTAAGCCAAGTGCAAGGTCCTGCACCTGGGACATGGCAATCCCAAGCACTAATACAGGTTGGGCAGAGAATGGCTGGAAGGCAACCCTGAGGAGAAGGACTTGGGAATGCTCATGGATGAGAAGCTTGACATGAGTTGGTAGTGCACGCTGGCAGCCCAGAAAGCCAACCACATGCTGGGCTGCATCAAAAGAAGTGTGAGCAGCAGGTTGCGGGAGGTGGTTCTCCCCTTCTACTCTGTGTTAGTGAGACCCCACCTGGTGTACTGTGTCCACCTCTGGAGTCCTCAACATAGGAAGGACATAGAACTGTTGGAACAGGTCCAGTGGAGGGCCACGAGATGATTAGAGGGATGGAGGACCTCTCCTATGAAGACAGGCTGAGAAAGTCAAGGTTGTTCAGCCTGGAGAAGGCTCTGGGGAGACCTGATAGCAGCCTTTCAGTAACTGAAGGGAGCCTACAGGAGAGCTGGAGAGGGACTCTTTGTCAGAGACTGGAGTGATAGGATAAAGGCTAACGGTTTTAAACTGGAAGAGGGGAGATTTAGATTGAATATCAGGAAGAAATTCTTTCCTGTGAGGGTGGTGGGGCACTGGAACAGGTTGCCCAGAGAAGTTGTGGATGCCCCATCCCTGGAAGTGTTTAAGGCCAGGCTGGATGGGGCTTTGAGCAACCTGGCCTTGTGGTAGATATCCCTGTCCATGGCAGAAGGGTTGGAACTAGATGATCTTTAAGTTCTCTTCCAACTCTAACCATTCTATGATTCTATATTGCATATAATAGCCGTTTTATTATGACAAAAGAGAAAATATTTTCATAGGTGATGAAGTTTTCAAGCAGTGAAGTGGAACCTCCCGTTTTTAGTGTTCTTCAGCTCCTCTTCCCACAAGCCTGGTAAATGGCCAGGACTACTTTCGCGTGTAGACAAGTAATATAATGATGTCTAGTGGTCTGTCAGCACAAATCAGAGATTTCTTGGCTGTGGATAAGCGCTGTACATAATTTATAATAATAATGATGCTGCTGAGTGCAGACCTGCCTATTTTTCAGTGTGAGATTGAAAAGCCTGGTATGATGGAGGACCTGTTGACTCTCCCATTGCTCAGCGCTCTGACTGCAGGCTCAAACACGTTTGAAGAACAGGGAAAATCTCTCAAAGGCATGACAGACAGTAATATTATTTAAGTTGATAGATCTAAATTAGAGAGATGGGATTTGCACAGATGGGATACCCAGTGTCATTAGCAAACATGACTCAGTTGCTTTACTGGAAATGTTTTAAACCCAAAACTGAATAGTACTTTTACAATACCTACCAGGAGACTCCTTGTGCCAAGCAAGTGAGTTTCATGGATGTTTTAAATACTGCTCTCTGCTGTATCAACAAAATCTGTATGAAGGCATTTCATTTCAGAGAGATTTGTAAAAATAACAAGCTGGAGAAGAAAGTACTCCTTTGTAACAATTGTTGACTGTCAAAGGAAAAACTGCTTGGAAAGTCTAGAAACTGAGAAAACCACTGCTGAAGTTTCTGGTGGAGAGTGAATGTGCTGAAGACTGCAAGCTGCTTGAAGATGAAGAGTGGATAAGCAAGATGACTTCCCTCACAGATATCTGTTTTTTCTCTTGTGAATTTAGTGTGAGCCTCCAGGGGAAAGATTGCCTTTTGCCGTGCAGCGTAAAGTACTTTCTTCTCTTGTGAAAAAACATGCGGACTTTCACATAGCAGTATAAACCACTTTCTTTTTTTTTACAACAGGTAATGATAGGAGGCCTAAACTGTGGAAAATGAAATTTCTTTTCTCTTAAATTCATGTAGGTCCAAGCCTGAAGACTTTGAGGCAGAAAAGAACAGCTTCTATTCACTGCCTCAGATGCGGATGCTGACAAATGTAGGGTGCCAGTATGAAGGGACTACCCATCTAACCCAGCCATCCCTGAGAGCTTGGGTTACAACGACATGGAACTGTTGGAACAGGTCCAGTGGAGGGCCAAAAGATGATCAGAGGGGTGGAGCATGTCTCCTATGAAGAGAGGCAGAGAGAGTCAAGTTTGTTCAGCCTGGAGAAGAGAAGGCTCTGGGGAGACCTTAGAGCAGCCTTCCGGAATCTGAAGGGAACCTACAGGAGAGCTGGAGAGGGACTCTTTGTCAGGAAGCGGAATGATAGGACAAGGGGGAAAGGTTTTAAATTGGAAGAGGAGAGATTTAGATTAGATATTAGGAAGAAGTTCTTTCCTGTGAGTGTGGTGGGGCACAGGAACATGTTGCCCAGAGAAGTTGCAGATACCCCATCCCTGGAAGTGTTTAAGGCCAGGCTGGATGGGGCTTTGAGCAATCTGGCCTTGTGGGAGATATCCCTGCCAGTGGCAGGGGGGTTGGAACTCGATGATCTTTAAGGTCCCTTCCAACTCTAACCATTCTATGGTTCTATGGCAAGAGTGAGTACTTGTA
>VXBW01008036.1:411680-475051 GCA_013400375.1 Thinocorus orbignyianus | reverse complement strand
CAGAGACCATGTTCTTTGGTCTACAGAGACCCAGAGGGCCCACAGTTCCTGCAACCTTTCTGTGCATCCACACAGAGGGGAGACTGGCAATTCCCTATGTCAGGAGCTGGGAGGGATCAGTATGCAAGGACTGATACACTAATTGGCTTTGGTAGAGGACTTGTGCATACCTCCAGGACACTGAGGTGCAGAAATCTAACTGCAAATAAGCAAGAAAGGATAGATACCGTGCTTGTGGGCTGCTCACAGATGGAGTGTGGACCTTACTAGCCTTTTCACCACAGGGACACGCAGGATGTGTCCCAGGCAGCAGGAGGGTGTCCCAGGCAGCAGGAGGGTGACTGTCCCCTTCCATCCACCATGGAGTGGCATTGCAGGCAGCTCAGGGGCAATGGTGATACTCCTCCCCTCCTCTGGTGCTGCATCTTGCGTAACAGCTTTTGTCCTTTGTGCCACAAAATCTGATCCAGGCAAAGCATATTCTGGGTGTTTTTGCACTATTTCAGCTTTTTGGAATGCAACATGCCTCTACACACAGGCTCCTTTTTTCTTCCCTAGAGAAGACTTTTAGGATTTCTAAAGTAACTGCTCAACTTCTTGTTTTCTCTTTTTGTGATGTACACATTCATATAGGTTTTATACCTGACTGAAATGTCCATAAAAACAAACCCTTGTAAACAATGCAGTTGGTATCTGTAGGTATCTATCTCCCCTTAAGATAAGTTTGGAACAAAGTACCGTTTGCAAGTGTAAGTGGTGTATTATCAATCAATCTTATTTTAGGCAGTCCTTGACAGAGCAGACCTTAAAGATTTAGAAAGCAGAAGCTGGAGGTAAAATGTAGCCAGTGCTGCAAGTTAATTTCTATGTCTTAAAAGGGGTAGAAATAGCTTGACTTATTTTCTTTACCATATTTACTCTCACCACTCTTGACCATCTCTGCACACTAACAAGGTCCGTGACGGTATTACCTGGAGTTTTGCTGCTGGAGAATTCTGTTTTAATCAAGTGAATGAAGTTTTGCATCATCAACAAACTTCAGTTATTTAAGAAAATAATAATAACTTGCTGCAGTTGATTAGAAACTAAAATTGGATTACTGTAAGAAAGCACCTATTTGTCTTTAGGAAATTTATATACATGGGCAGGGCTGAACACACCACCTTATGGACACACGAACGGTTGTATTAAGCTGTTGCCATGTTATACAACCCTCACTTTGCATGAACCCAAGGCTGTTCTCCTCTGTTGGAAGTGTCACTGATGTCTAGGTACTGCACGGGCATCCCACCCCAAACTCACAGGATGCCACCACACTTCTTCCCACATCAGACATCCTCTGTGCTCCCAGTGGAGATAGTAAGCAAGACGGAGCTTTATCTTCCCCTGAAAACAGCATCACCTGTGGCCAGCACCACTGGTGCCTGTGCCAGAACTGAGAAGCTCATGGAGGTCTTCAGGCCCAGGATTGGGTTTGATGTGCCTCAGCACGCTTTGTTGCTGCTGGAGCTGGGGTTGCTCAGCACCTATCAATGATCCCAGTTACCCTGTCTTACATTTGTCACTTAAGGAGTCTCCTTCCCTTCCAGCCATGAAAAAAGCCCTGACATTCTCATATCAACTCATGGTTTTCCAGAAATCAAGAGTAACATCTGGGCTGTTACATAAACGCTGTTCGTGATTATACATGCACATCTGCAAAAATCTATCTGTCTGTCTATCTGTCTGCTTATCTTTCTGATTATCTATTTATCTGTACACTTCTGTTTGCATAAGTACTTTATTCTTACTCATTTCACCAGACTTTAGAGCATAAATGCCAGGGATTTCTGGCATTGTCTTTCAGCAGAGAAAAAAAAGTTGGGAAATAGCTATATCTCTCTGTATATCCCTTTGCCACGACACTACTTTCTATTTCTACTGTTATTATATACAAAAAACACTCAAATCCCTTTTCAAGGGACTGGCAATTGAGACTCACGTCAGTTTGCTGCTGTCTAAGAGGTGCAGAAATAAGCAAAATACACCAGATGCAAAGCCTGACCTTTTCTCCCTCTTGTTAGAAGTAAACCAACCTGTCTCCAGGCAGATGGAGAGCTTCGTAGACCAGCTTAGAACTGTGTGTCACCAGCATCAGAAGGCTTCTGCTGTCTTGTGCTCAGTCTTTCTCCTGGGAGCATGCACTAAGGGTGGTGGGAACTGGTCCCATTAGCCTTTTAATGATAACAGGTTTGCAGCAATACCAGGGGGTCAGGTGATGCTGGGTCCTTCGGAGACAGTCACAATTCTCCACTCATAACATGTTTGTGACTGCAGTTGAAGTCCCATGCTGCATGACCTGCTGTTTCATGAGGCATCTGAGCCCAAGGGAGAGAAATACTAACAAGCAGGATGGCTTTAGCAATGAAACAAGCTCAAAGGCATTGGGGGGTGGGAGGGGTGGGTGTTGGTTTAAGTGAAGGGGGAAATACTTTCTCTTCAAAGGATGAAAGTGTGGACAGGAGAGGGAGAGCGAATCACGACAGGACCAGTAGCCAAAGAGTTTAGCCCAAGGAGCAGTACATGGTGAGGCCTTTTTTAATGCAGGGATGCAGGCTGACACCAGCAGCTCCTCAGCTGGCAGGAAGATAAAGGAGGTACCTGTAAAATATCTAGGGGGGAAATATTGTTCAAGAAGAAAAATGACCCAGAGAAACACCAGAGCAAGGATGGTCAGGGGTTGGATGTAACGATCGACCTTGCGTCGAGATTTAGAGTCGCTGCCAGTATTATTACAGGTGTTGCTGGGAAAACAGATTCAATCAACAGAAGAGCATATGCTATTGAATTAGTGATTGCTTTTGAATTAGTGATTTCTGTCTGAACTTCACCTTCCAAAGGGATTTTTACATCAAGCAGAAATCTGTAAAAGTGCTGAAGTTGATCCTTCCTGTCTCAAGCAGACCCTGGTGGAGCAGCATCCTGCAGCCCATCTGTGCGCTGGGGTCCTGGTGCCACCACTGGTTTCTGACCCATCTTTCCTGCAGGTGCTAACTGCAACCTGAGATCTCAATTCTGGGTAGATTCCTCTAAGAATCTCCCGCACATGGCAGGGGTGTTGGAACTTGATGATTTTTAAGATCCCTTCCAACTCTAACCATTCTATGATTCTATAAGAATGCATCAACACCACACAAGTGGGAAAAATAGATCCTGTATCTGACACTGTAAACAATCCTGAGGAGGTTTCTCCTTATTTTCTAACTCTTCTGTCAACAAATGTGCTCTTAAAGTATCAAATCCGTTGTTATCTAAACTGGTTTGCCTTGGATTCGGTATAGAAATGACCAGCAACCACACGTCAATCCTTTACCAATATGATAGCTAAAATGTGTCTAACACTGTGGACACCAACAGGCCTTTGAAATGGGAATGCAAAGGTGGAAATGCAGCATCAGGGCAAGCCTTCTAAATTGCTGAGCCACTGTGAAAAGAAGGGAACCGCTCTTCCTTTCGCAAAGCGGATATTATTTTGAATGATGCATCTTGAGAAATAATGCCAGTATTTTATAAGATGTGCTGGGCTCATCTTGTATTGAATTGCAAGGATGGTTTAGTGGGACTCCTCAGTGCAGCAGCGTTAGCCATCAAGGCTGTGGACACAAAGTGATTCCTTCTTTGTGTAAAGTTCGCTGAGTGGGCATTCTTCATTTTTTGACTTGGCTTTAAAATGAAGAATCTCATAGGACTGGAGCACCTACAGTCTTTTTTATTATTAATGCTACTGCCTGACCCCTTAAAATCAGAAGTGCAACACTATGGCAGGCTGTTTTCCCTTAGTTTGATAAACTCACAGCAAAGAAGTCATTAGTGGTGACCATTTTAACTGGAATAGCTCCCCTGACTCTGCTGGGGCAATCACAGCCCAGAGGTTTCCTCTCAAGCCCACACAGTTAAGAATGGTTAAGAATGAGAGAGGTTCTCCAGGGAAACTGCAGGGTTTCTGCTTTCCAAAAGGGTCTGAGACAACTGGGAGGAATTGTTCATCCTTCTTCAAAATCTTGGAACACTCCAAATTTCTATTTCTCAAGATGTAATGCAGGCTGTCACATGTCTGCAGTCACTCAAAAAAATTAAAATCTCACTATGTAAGGTAATATACAGAAAATAAAATATTTTCAATTTGTTTCCTGGAAGAAGAAATGTGTCCACCTGTGATAAAAGGCTTTAATTTACTTTAAAAATAGTAAGTAAATTGAGCCGCCTACTTGTAAGGTCAATGATTATTCTGGATTACTTCCTTTTGCCCACTCCCCAGAAAATGATACTGTTGTTATTTAACAAAGAGAAAAACTGAAAAGCAGGATTATGAATAGACAGATGGCCAGATTGGCATAAAGCAAGAGCTCACCCATCCATCTGTTCGTCCATCCATCTGTCCGTGCATCCATTCATTCATCCATCCATCCATCCCTCATTCTCAGTGTTTCTTCTACATCCTTCCCTCCAGTGATGGCCACTGTTCTCCCACTTGGTAATATAACTATGCTCAAACTCAGTAGGACTTTGTCCCTGTGTCAGAACAAGTTAATGTGACTTTCCTGTATCACCAAAAGCAAGGTGTCTCCATGAGTGAGAAGACCCAGGGTGCTAGAGAGAAGATGCATCTCTGTGTCACTGTGTCACCCTGGCCCAGGGAGAAAGTGCATGTGCTGGGCTGATACTTCCAGTTCGAGCAGTAAGAGCTTAGCAGTGGGTCTGCACTGAGGGTCACACATAGCATAAACCACCATAACTACAAAGATGCTTGCCACAGAAGACCACGCTCTGGGATGTTACCACAGTTCCAGTCTTGCAGCACCTTCCTTCCTTTCCTCCCCCTACAAAATACAAAGTGTGACATTGACAAGAAGTCTGCCCTGATTGTGCAGAGGGTGACAGAAGCATCCAGCTAGATGTATGGGTGTTTGGTTAATGCAACTGATGGAGACACCAGTGATGGGAACAATGTCCTTTGAAGCACAGAAGGCAGAAAAGTTGCCTACTTCCACTGCTACAGATGTCGTACATGATGCACAGTACAATATTTGTAAGCAATGGACTGTATACAACTAATCCAATGAAGTCAGGACTGCATTAAACTGCAACCTTCAACTCATGCCTGTCTCCCTCATACCCTTCCCCTCTGCTCTGTATATACACAAAAAATCAGAGAATTCTTTACAATGCTGCAGACTTTTCTGCTTTGTTGTGGACATGCCTGGGGCATGGTCTGCTCCTCCCACAGCTGGCAGGAGCTAAAACCCTGTAGGGCAGGCAGAGGGCTGTGAGACAGGAACCAAGAATCAGTGAGCAATGGAAATGACCATGATAAATTCTTATTTTGAATTAGAAAACTAATTTTGAGTCAATAAATCAGTCTGCTATGTAGGGACAAGTGCAAGTGTGGGGTTTTCTTTCCACAGAAGGACCCAAAATCAGTTACATAGAATCCAAGGAAGGAAAATGCAGCAAATTGAAATACCATATGAAAAAAGGCCTGAGCCACAGAGAGCGTCTTCACATTAGTATGTATTAGAAATAATACTGAACACCTCTCAATAATCTTGTCTCATTTGGAAGGGCATTCAACTTCCCTTATTTCAATACCTCGAGCATGACACTTATATGAGATGATTTCTTTCCAGCTTCATGGATTCATTTATAATTTAGGTTTTCATCAAATTGAAATATCATCCAAGTTCATATGAATTTAATAACAGTGTGGAGGCAAATAAAAATCAAAACATTGAGAAAGGGCAATATTATGGTTTTAGGGTTTATGATCTCTTCTCTGACAACTTGACATCATTATTTATAAAGCTGTGCACATCCTGTTATCTGAATACATTTGGATGTTATGGTTACTTGACAGTCTTAATTAGACACAGGTGGCTCCAAGCAGTAACTGCAAACATACATAAAAATGGTCGATCAAGCAAAGAAAGCCAACCTGGTTTTCCCATAATCTATAACACAGGAATAATAAGGCGTCCAGTTGAATACTAAAAATAACAAATTAAAAAAGCACATTTGGATCTTGACTTCCTTATTCTGTGTTGGCTTAGCGTTTTCTTACTAAATTTGTATTAGGGAGTCAAAATTGAAAAGAAAACTAATTGACTGGAAAAAAAGTAGTGCCCATTCTTTACTGGGCAGACCATGGCTCTTTCCACACAGTTTTGAAGAACACGGAAGGCACAGGACAGACCACCAGCAACTCTTACACATAGGCCACTACAAAGCCAGTTTCTGAAGAAAGTTACTCATTTCACCTCCTCTAAAAGTAACTAAATATGCAGTTAAAACCAGAGTTTGCCAATAAATTCTCTTCATCTGAGGCTAAGGTGTTAGTAAACTAAGCAATTCGGAGTGAAATAATAAAACTGAAAATAAAGGGTAAGTCCAGCCAGAGCTTAACACAAGCAGTCAGTATTGCTTGCCAAAATTTAAAAGTGAACTGCTTATTTTATTTTAGACCTCGAATCTAAATACAAATGCAGAAACGCATTTAGAGTATTAGCGATCCTGACCAACAATAGCCAAAAGCATGAGAGGAACTAAAGAGATCTACGAAAGTTGGCAGAAACCAGGCACAGCACATGGTTAGGGGAGCCCTGGGTTACTGCAGAGGACCTCTGAGTGCTGAATTGCCTTTCCCAAGGCCCTGCTGCTGGAGAGAGGTTGTATCAGCCTTCATGAGTAAATCTGCAAGCATTCCTTGAAAGGACTCTCAATAGCTGGCTGTATGAGCTAGCAGCACCCAACCATGGTATGACAGTCACCCTACTGATTCAGAGCAGGACAGAGCAGGTGGGGGGAATTCATACTCGTCACTGCAGCCTGCCTCTGAGTCCCGTATTCATGTGGCCTCCTGGCTTTTCCCTAGCACAGATCCCATTACTTACAGGAGTCATTCCTACCCTCCCCATGCCCAAGGGAAATACCTTCCCCTGTGTGGGTTCATACAGTCTGGAAGAGGGTGCCCCATACCCTCCTTTCTCTTCCCTGTGCGGCATGGGTGTAAAAGAATTTCTCTGGTGAAGGTTTTAATCCTGAGACTACATTATTCAGCTTGTATCTTTCATAAGTGTCTTGGTTTTGGCTGGGATAAGGTTAATTTTCTTCCTGGTAGCTAGTAGAGTGCTGTGTTTTGGATTTAAGATGAGAATAATGTTGATAACACATTGATGTTTTAGTTGTTGCTGAGGAGTGCTTACATTAAGTCAAGGAATTTTTAGCTTCTCATACCACCCTGCTGGCAAGGAGGCTGGGGCTGCACAAGAAGCTGGGAGGGGACACAGCCAAGACAGCTGACCTCAACTGGCCAAAAGGATATTCCATGCCATATGGTGTCATGCTCAGTATATAACCTAAGGGGAAAGCTGGCTAAGGAGGACGCTGGGGGGCTACAGACTGTGCATCGGTTGCTTGGCAGTGAGTAGTTGTTTCTCATTTGCATCACTTTTCTCTCCTCGGTTTTATTTCTCTCTCGTTTTGTTATTTTCATTTTCATCATTCTTCCTCCTGTTATTATTAAACTATTAAACTGCTGTTATCTCAATTCACAAGTTTTCTCACTTTTACTCTTCTGATTCTCTCCCCAGTACCACTGTCGGGGAGTGAGTGAGTGGCTGGATGGTCCTAGTTGCTGGTTGGAGTTAAACCATCACAACAAGGCATGCATTATTCCATGAAAATACTCTTGGATAGTTTCTTAAATAATCAGTACAGTACTTTTGAAAAGAATCGGCAGAGGAAATAGTAAAACTATTACTCAAGTTAGAGCATTAAGGACTTTTTCAGGATGTTGCATTAAGTAGGTAAAAGTAAGTCTCTGATAACATTAATGGTACGAAAGCCCTCTCACTAACATGACTTTCACCAGTGCCTGAAGAACACTATGATGCAAACAACTTTCTAGTGAGAATTCAACTTACTCTCATACGATTAACTCAAACCAAGAGTCCTTTCCTGCACTATGTCTAGCCCTGAGACAAACACAGTCTTTAGAAGTCTCCAAAGATGAGTAGAGAAAAAGCTAGGGAGAGCATGAAAAACACTGCTTTCCTTCTCCAAAAGAGTTGAGTGGTGAACTCCTCAACTTTCAACATTTGTTTTCTGTCTTTCCTCCTCCCTTTTCTCCCCTCACCATTGCCCCTACAGAAGTAAGAGGACTTCATGTGCTGGGGCTGTACTGGGTAGATATGAGCAGCTTCTTCCAAACCAATCTGAAAGGCTTTTAATCCAGGATGCCAAGATCCAGGTATAATCACTGGCGGCTTCACTGAGCAGCAATGCTTCACTCTTGGTAACGTTACTATTACACCACTGCTCCTTCTTCCTGGATTAAAATCTGAGCACTACCACCGGCAGCAATTAACGAGGGAATGCGAATGTAAGAGATATGTTTAGAAACAGATATGTGAGCTTTATCCATTGCTTCAGAAAAGCAAGAAAGTTCAAGACATCATTGGGAAGGATTTCAAGTGCTGCCTCCCAGGCCCGAAGCTGTCAGCACAGGATAGATGATGTGTGTCATGTCTCCAAAGCAAAGGGAGGACCTTCATTTGACAGGAGTCAGTAAGAGTCTCACAGCTGGAAAACCCAAACCTCATAAAAGTTGCTCTGATATCAGTAGAAACTCAGAGAAAAGAAAACAGTAGCTCTGCCTTTTGAATGAAGATGGAAGTCATGCTACATGTACTTTATTCTGCCAACTGAAGGGGACATCCTTTTATTTCTTCTTCTGTGACTCCATATGCTTGGAGATATGTATATATCATGTATGTTGCATTGTAGCTGTGCTTTGCAGATGGTTTTTGCAATGTAAAATCGGTGACATTTCTCCAGCCTGGAACTTGATTGAGCAGATTGCTTCACTCTTTAGAGAATACTCGTCAGGGAGGTTTGCCCAAATGTGTCTTTCAACTGCAGGAGTTTGTATTTTGGCCAAACCTGATTTAGAAAGACATGATGTGATTGAGACTATCTTGCTTCTGCAACCTAAATGAGCTTATGACTTTTCTTGCTCTGATTGTCCTGTGCTGTTTTGCCCTTGGTTGGCCAGTATGATACTTTTAGAAGAGTGTATCCAGCTAAAACCAAACTGAATACAAGCTATGATTTCTTCTACCTCCTTGTGTATTTTTCCCTTAAAGGTTGTGTTTAAGGCTGTTTCTTGGACGAAAGTGTTTATAACAGCGTAATGACCCTGTCAAAGCCTGGCATAGGATAGGAAAACGACAACAGAGTCCTTTGCACAGATACTTGAAAGCTATGTCACATTACTGTTCTAGTGGATTCTTTATCACATGGAAGTTCCGGAACATATGGTTCCTTTTCTTTAAGAATGTCTTCTATGGACCTTGTCAGCTATTTATTGCTACCTGGCAATCTTTAATCTTTGGTAGACAGACTTTCTTTTGAGCTCAGCTTCAGAAGATCTTGCTCCTGCTGAGAGATATCCAGCTACTTACTGGTGTTTTAAAAATCTTTAAGACTTCAATGAGATCTTTCCTCTTGCTTGCTGTAGTAATAAAAGTTCTGCCTCATAGCACTTTTTGGTGAAATTAGCAGCTGCTCAATGTATTTTTTGCATTGATTTTGTTTCCAATTTACAATCCTGTTATTATTCTTTGGATAAGGCAGTTGCAGGATTATCACTATAGTCATTAATTTGACCCCCTAAAGCGAGAATTTACTAGGAAACACTGAGCATCAAATATTTGAACACAGAAAACCTGTCAGTTGAAGAACTGTTTGCTATATGATGCTGGACTGCAGCGGTCTCTTCTCCAGTTTGATTCTGGCATCAGAGCAAGTTGCAGAACCTGGCTGCTTGGAGCAGGACACTTTACTGGAGACAGAAAGATGCTGTGGGAAGCAGTCTGAGACAGGGAAGGAGTCATGAGCAATGTGCTAGGTCACCTGGGATGAAACAAGTATAACTGGAAAATATTTTCACTATTAATATGGACTAACCACAGTAGAGCAGCTAGGGCAGCAGAAGCTGTAGCAAGGCAATAGATATGGGCAGAGCCACCTCCTGCAGCCCCCAGCTAGGTCAGGAAGGAGACAGTGCACTGAACTGACACCTCACAGAGCAGCCATCAATAAAATCAGTCCCTGTGGGTCTGAATATGGCTTTCACCAGAGCTTCCCTGCATTTAACACTCAATTTTTTTTATAGTGAAAATGAATTAGGGGGCGTTTAATGGCTCCCAATTTAGCTCTTATACTAGAAGTGTCAGACTTCAAAGCAGCCATTAAAAGCATTGCTAAAAGCAGCTGTTGGGCTCGGAGTTGGTGGGGAAATAAGATATGAAAAGAATGTGAGCATGTGTGGGGAAGCACTGCAAAATGAAAACTGTATCAAATGCAGTGGGGACAAGGACAGTCATTCCCTTGCTGATAATCATAATGTGGCAGAATTTGACGTTGATGAGTGAAAACAAAGTGTATTTAATTTTCTATTCAGAAATATTTGTCACTAACACAGAATTAAATTAATAAAAACCCATAGAAACTATCTATTTGACAAGAAGAATATTTTAAACTTGAATTTTAACATAAAGGTGCAATTGTGGTGCTTACTTGAGCTTGTTTGTAATGATTGTTAATTGACAATTAATGATTGTTTTAATGATCCTTCAGTATTTGTACTGGCTGGCTGACAGCCTGTGACTTGTATTTACACAACTAAGTCTGATAGTGTATTCCTTTTCTTCAGTGAACACATTTTGCTCAGGCAGAAATCACAGATAACAGGAATTCTTAACAAGGCTAAAGAATTTAACACTTTCCTAAATATAGGGCTTCAAAATTATTTTTTCTGATAAAATTGTGGAAAAATTCTTATGTTGGTGCATGTAACTCATACTCCAGACATCTCACAGCCTTTTAAAAGTACTGGTTTATGATGCAAGTTATCAGGTAACAAACACAAAATTAGAGAAAAAGGGATGCCAACAAGGGAAAGGGGGCCACAATAAACTTCTTAACACATGGACATGTGTACAACCCCTTCTGGACATGAAAACTGTAGGAAAAGATTAGTCTGTGTACCCTATATGCTACACGTGTGGAAATATAGAAAATGACTAAACATTTTATGGTTGCATAATTATTTTTGTGATATTCTAAAATTTTTAAGGTGAGACCTAACTTAAACTTTAAATTGCAGGGACTTTGCAAAATTATGTACTGTGGCAATAATGCAGTCTTCAAATACTGAGTAAAAGGTGGCAGAAAGCAAAATCTAGGCTTGCTGGTTTAGTTTCACCACAGTAAAAAGCATATTAAAGACAGCTAACATCAGCTCTGCTCTCCCTTATCAAGTGTCTTTACACATAACAGCAAAACCTTGCTGTGAAAGATGCTGCCAACTGCTTGGTAAAAAACTTGGATAATTCAGAGGGATGGGAGGGGAAGGGAAGGGAAGGGAAGGGAAGGGAAGGGAAGGGAAGATGAAGAGGACTATTTCAATTGGAGGGGATCTACAAAGATCATCTACTCCAAATGCTTGGGTAATTTGGGGCTGACCAAAAGTTAAAGCATGCTATTAAGGGCATTGTCCAAATGCCTCTTAAACACTGACAGTCTTGGGACATCAACCAGCTCTCTAGGAACCCTGTTACAGTGTTTGACCACCCTCTCAGTAAATAAATGTTTCCTAATGTCCAGTCTAAACCTCCCCTGGTGCAACTTTAAACCATTCCTGAATGTTCTATCTCTGGATCCTAGGAAGAAGAGATCAACACCTCCCTCTTCCACTTTCCCTCCTTAGGAAACTCAAGAGAGCAATGAGGTTGCCCCTGAACCTCCTTTCCTCAAACTGGACAAGCTTAGAGTTCTCAGCCACTCCTTACAGAACATGCCTTCCAGCTCTTTCACCAGCTTTGTTACTGTCCTCTGAACACATTCAAGGACTTTCACATCCCTCTTAAATAGTGGGACCCAGAATTACACAGAGTATTTGAGGTGAGGTCGCACCAATGGAGAATACGGCAAGATAATATCTTTTGACTGGCTGGTTATACTGTGTTTGATGCACACCCAGTTGTAGTTTGTCCTCTTGACAGCAAAGGAGAAGAGACTGAGATGAGCCTAGAGATCTGACATCCCTTATCCTAGATCAAAGGGAGAGGCAGGAACAGTCTCTAGGAGATGGACACTTGCAAGTTATCACAGCCAACAGAGCTGCAGTTAAGTTGCTGTCTCTAACCACCCACCTTACAAATCCCTGGTTCCCAGGGTACAGTCCTGTTCACTGCATTATTCTGAATAGCAGCCAGCCATTGCCTTTCATGGATTGCACGGGTAAGTAATTGATTCAATGTCTTCTACAACGACAGCCCAAAAGGCAGACCACAATCTGAAAATACAGGCGTATAGAAGCACTGATTTCAGATTAATGGCATAGAAATGCAAGTCTCAAAGCTCAGACTTTTACCTTCTGTTTATTAGCTACATTGTAAAAAATACCATAATTTCTTCTTTATATTATTTTTTACCCTTTGTGACTTATTGCTTGGAGATATACAGTGTCCTACATCTGGATGAATCTCTGTTTACTGAAATTCACAATAAATCTTTGACAGTGTTGCAAATGAGGGAACTGTTTATTATTATCAAAGGATATTAAATTTTATAGTACTGAGAGATGAGAAAGGAGCAGGCTAATCTGGGCTGCTACAAAGTTATCTAGCTCACAAACCATAAACAACATCACAACTGGAAGCGAAAAATCTGGAGAAGAAGCAGTGCATGAGGTGCAGAACAAATATTGCAACTGGTGCTTATTACAGCCATGCAATCTGTTTGGAAGAGAGAATGTATTTCTTAATGGATCTTTTGACTGGCGGGGTTTGGGGGTTTTTTTGGGTTTTTTTTTTTGTTGTTGTTGTTTTTTTTTTTACACACTGAGATTTCATAATACAGGTGATGAGGTGCTTGCATAAATCTTGAGCAAGGCTATTGGCTTAATCACAAAGGCTGGGAGGCATGCTGGATATTTTGGAGAGTATTGTTCCTTCTCCTTGACAACTGATCATAAATAAAGTGATATAATTTCATTATTTTATTGTATAACTAGTAATAATAACACTAAATAACCCATGGTAATATAAACAGAAACTTTGCTACTTCTGACATTTTAGCTGTCATGCAATTTTAACTCTCCCTGTGAAAATATGTTTATTCCCTAAAGAAATAACAGAATTTGCCACCAGCAATAAAAGCTACATTTCCCAATGTTTTAGAAAATGATGCCTGACCTTAGACTTGTCAATAACACTCCTTAGGTATAATATCAAGATTAATTATATTTTCCATCTCAACTTTTTTTTTTTACTTTTTCCTAAGAATCCTTTCTTTCCTTTATATACTAGTTTGTGGCTGACAATCATCCTTGACATTGATCGTCAGGCTGATTTATATTAACAAGATCAGAGAGAGAGTTTTCCTAGGCAGTTCCCTGTGGGATATGTCACTGACTTTTTTAACAACAACTGCTATCATTTTTAGGAGCTGCTTTCACCAGGCCCACAGCAAAGATGGTAAATAACAATGACTCTGCACTGTAATGTCAGTGTTTCTTGACTGCAGGTCTTTGTCATCACAAAATTATGCCTGCAAAAAGCCTTGATGACTTCAGTGAAAACACCTTCAAGTAACTTTGTCCAGTGCTGGGGATAAAGAAAAGGAGACAGACAGAGAAAGAAGAACAAACTTTGTGAAACTTTGCACTAGATTAATTAATTTGTCAAAGACTGGGTCATATGTAATAACAAAGAACTTAAATTAATTTCATTTCTAATGTCAAATATTGGAACTTGTGTGCACCACTCATCATATCACTGTTCATCCAACCGCTAATCATAATTAATTGTTTATATACTGATCTCTTTCAAAAAATCCAGACAGTTATGAACATAATGAACATGAACATAATTTGAGAATGGAGAGACAAATCTCTCACCTGTTCCTAGCTCCTTATTATTCCTAAGAAGTAGATGAGATATTACAGAAACTCAAAAAAGTATTTTAAGTCCTCTAATCCTGAAAGATCAGACAGACCATAGTTCATTGGTAGCATGCAGTGGTAGACATGTATTCCATGTCTAGTAGAAGTAATATCTGATATGCGTAAACAGGGGCATAAAAAATGTTTAATATTGGATATTTTCCTCAACAATGTGCAGGTATGAAATCTTGGTAAGGAAAAAAAAATGCATATGAAAATGAACCACTGGTGTTTATAACAGGAAGCTCACCCAATTGCAAAATTGCAACCCATGGTAAAGGTATATTTAAGATTTTGAAAAATAAAGTCATAGGATATATTTTAAATAGCCATGTAACCACATTGCCATTGCTTTGAAAGGAGTCGGTCTTAAAAGATTTACCTTTACCCTTAGACCACGGTAGCTGTAACCACACTATTGCTAATTGTTTTAATTTATTTATTTTACTAACATATGTTATAAGGATGATGCTTTGGCTTTGATTGTGTCATGAAACATAACGTAGATGTGCAGTTTTCAAACACAGTTTGAAACAGTCTTGTGTAACTGGTGTATGGACGATGAGGGGTTGCAAGACGTACTGCTCTGCCTTGCCCCTGGTCCCAGTTCCCTTGGTCGGAAGGCACAGTGGGTCAGGGAGAGCTGGGGCTCCCGTCTGGCATGAAAATAACGTTATGAAGGCAGCACGAGGCAAGGTGGTGCAGCCACTCAAGCACAGAACATCCAAGGAGGCTGGGTATCACTTCCATGAGAGGCAGAGCTACCCATCATGGCTGGGCTGGGATCCCAGTAGAATCTGTCCCTGTATCACCTGCCCAGGGACACTAAATTGTTGGTGAGAGTCCATTGGCTACATGGAGACAACTGATGCTGTTGGAGATGAGCCAAGGCATCCAGGATTTTGTGACATGAAATGGGGAGACACGACACAGGGCTAGTGGGACACCTATGTCCTCGTGGAGGAAGAGCTGGGTGACAGGCAGGAACCCCTTGAGGCCATTGTTTAGGCAACTAAATCGTGTCCTGTGTATCAGGGTATAGATTTCAAACACTACTAATCAGAGTAGTGGATTTGAACAAGGAGCTGAAGATATACATGAGAAATTATGTCCTGTTGCAGGCCAGCTGGCTATCTGGGTCTCCATCTGCATAGGATTTTGTGAGGATGGAGGAGGAGAAATGGTCTTATAAAAATGCAAAGAAAACAAGTACATTAGAGGTCTTTGAAAACTGTAACAGCATGCTTATGCTTTCATAACTAGAGTTCTCTGTGACAGATATCCACTGACACTCTGTAATAACGAGGTACAAAAAGACACCATGGTGATTAAGAATATTGGGACTGAGTCCCACTGCTCTTGTCTTGTAAGGCTTTGTTCATTTGCAGGCTTCTGCCTTCATTAATATTTCCTCTATCAGAAGATGCTTGAATATTATTGTTAGGCCCTTCAACAGGAGAAGCAGCATTGCCATGGGAGTAACAAATGTATGTTATCAAACCAACAGAAGCTTTTCCAGCAGCTGGAGCAGACCAGGATGTCCCCAGATGAGAGCAGGGGAGCAACACAGGTCTGAGCTCTCACCTCCAGCTGTGCATACTGGCTGTAGCCTTCCTCATTTTCATTCCTCTTCCCCACCTGCTCCCAGCTGTTTTGGGGAGCTTGGTCTCACATCACTTATTAGGGAGATTTAGTGTTTCTTAGCAGTTACTATCATCGTCAGCCATCCAATCATCAGTGTGCACACCAATAAACTTAATTTAGTTAGCTAAAGTAACATATTTGAGTTAAAGGTTCTGGGGATGTACTTAAACACCCAAGTCTACACCTATGTATATATTTAACAGTAAGTAGAGAAAAGCTGGTGTGTGTGTAATGCCTGCTCAGGCACAGGAAATTTTCCCATTTCTGAATGTGTCCCTATTATAAAATGGTTAACAACTTTAGTCAGTTCTTCTAGTCATAGAAAATGCCATTAAATTAATTAAAGGGAGTCTACAGGAGAGCTGGAGAGGGACTCTTTGTCAGGAAGTCTAGAGGTAGTGCAAGGGGTAATGGTTTTAAATTGGAAGAGGGGAGATTTAGATTAGATATTAGGAAGAAGTTCTTTTCTGTGAGGGTGTGAGGCACTGGAACAGGTTGCCCAGAGAAGCTGTGGATGTCCCATCCCTGGAAGCGTTCAAGGCCAGGCTGGATGGGGCTTTGAGCAACCTGGTCTAGTGGGCGGTGTCCCTGCCCATGGCAGGGGGGTTGGAACTTGATGGTCTTTAAGGTCCCTTCCCACTCTAACCATTCTATGATTCTATGATTCTAATTTCTCATATTGAGATAACTATGTTGGGCTGAGTCCTAAATGATAAGGTCAACTGTGGAGTTTTGAAAAATTTCATCTTAATAATTTCAAAACAGCATTTGGCATCTGCATAGTAGGATTCGTGCATTAAAGTGGAAAATGTCTAAACCAGACTGCAGACAGTTTGTGACTTGATGACTAAATGACAGTAGTTAACATGGTAATAAGCTGCCTTCTGGTAATTCTTTACAATAAGTGGCAAAACATTCCTAATTTCTCTTCTGTAGTGTAACAGTTGCATTAGTCACAATTAATTACACAGTTTCTCCCATGAGTGCTAGACTTACATTAATTGTATAATGATTTATTTGGCTTTCCACCATGCAGTGGCTGAGGCAGCGTGAAATGGTTTAAAACAACCAGTAGAAAACAGGTACTACAATTTGTCTACATAGGTAGCAGGGTATTTGTCTAGGTAGGTGGCAGGGAGAGCTTGGTGGCTTGGGGGTGTACAGCTTGTGCCTCCTGGCTTCCCCAAGGAAGGCTCATGCTTCCTCGAGCTGGGCACAAGTGAACTGTGTGCATCTTCAGCTGTCACTGTAGCAACAGCCAGCACAGCAGCACCCCTCACCATCCATATGCATTAGCACGCAGAGTCCGCTACAGAAAGGACGTACACCCTGTACCACAACGGGGGAGAAGGGTGTCTTGTCCTCCAGAGAGGTTTTCTCTGACTCTCCATTTCACAAGCAATGTCATCTCCCCTTTTAGATATGGAGAACAAAACACAGTAGTTAGCAAACCAAATGAAGATGCAAAGCATCTCTAGAGAAAGAAGGCATCCACCTGGAGCCCTTCTGCATATGAATTCGAGTAAGAAGGGGTATGTGTCTTGTATTACATTTACAGTGTGCAGTGACAGTTTTCATTTGATACAGTACAAAGAAAAGTAGTATCCTTTTGGTACCACATGTATTCTCTCAGTACCCAAAGATATCATACGCTCCAACCAGAGCCACCCACCTGGTCTCCAAATCCTAGGGACTCTCAGTGGGCTTTTAAAATCTGTATATCAATTTAGAGTAAGAATACTTAAACAGCTTTGTCTTGCATATTCTCTACATTAGCTATACAGTAGGCATTCATCCCAAACAATTATGTAAGAAAGACAAAACCCGAAATCTTGTTTTCCTAAACTATACGTTTATTGATTTATCATATTTGGGAAATTTTCAGTCATGAAGTATCCAGTGCTGGGCTTCTTTTCCTTCTGTAGACTGGGTCACTGTAGACTTCCACACGGGTCAGTGAGTTGCCTCACCATTGCTGAGCTCTCTCACTTTCTCTTCATATCGGCATTTCAGGAATCATCTCGTTGTAAGAGAAATTTGAAGTCCTAGGCCTTTTTCCCAGCTATCATTGGCCATATGAACAATAATTCAGCTTCTTATTCAACTGGGAAACAAGCCGCTAGTCTAAACAATAGCTGCACGCAAACCCATCATAACTTTATTTGCACCCTTGAACTGGTTCCCCTTCACTTGAAAAGTAAAGAGATTTCTTAGGTATTAACTAATAGGATGCTTACTGTGAGACCCCTAAATCTATTCCTGCTTTGGTCTTAAATGACTGACTATAGTTAGGTCTTTGCAGCGCAAGTTATGTGTTGGCTAGGGAGTATGGAAAGGAAGGTTTTGGTGCCGGTTAAACATTTAGAATATAGAAGTAATGATTTTTGAAGTGGTGTAACACAAAGAAACCAACAGACCTTTGGAGGAGTTCATGATTCAGCTGTTACAGAAAGGGGAAAGACAGCAAGCTTTCTTGTGTTCTCTTCAGAAAAGCTGTTCAGTTTTGGGAACCTAACCCAGGCTTTGCACCAACCCTCAACTAAAATCCTCTCACCTTCCAACCTAGACAATTATTCTATGATTTAACATCATTTTTTATCTTTTCACCTCTCTGGACTTCCCAAATAGGAATTAACTCATGTATAGCATGGAGACCAGGCTATTAATTGTAGCCATCTAACGCTGCCTGGAATAATACATGTGAGCAAGACATGCAGCAAGCTTTATTTCAAAGCTTCTCTCCCCTTCCATCATGGGAGAAAGAATAATGTTTCCAAAATAATGTGACCAGACTTGTTTGAGCCATTGTACTGTGGAAATGCCCACAGGCTTCGTCTCCCATTTTTTGGATATGAGCACAACAAGGAAGTGAGCTCAAACACCCAAGTGTCAGTGAATCAATGACATTTGATGATTTCTGCTTCTCCTCATCCTTCACCTTTCCTCTCCCCATCCTGCCCTTCACTACATGACTTAGAGCTACTGTGGGATGCTGGGACTCCTGTACTCTGTCACACTTGTATCCGTGTGACTACTGAGTAATTCTTGTTCTCACAGGCTGGACTCTGTGTCTGCACCAACGTCTAATCCTCTTTTTTTTTTTTTTAATTTTATTTTATGAGGCAGAAAGAAAGTTTTGTTTCCAAGAGAACTATGCACTGAAAAATCACTGAATCTCAAATAGGGGCCAGGACTTTTCCTGACTTCTAATTTATAAGAAGGTTAGAAGGTTCTGAGGCTACTTCTGGACTCTTTTCCTGGTCCCCTGTTCATCTATAATCAGGGTTTGGCCACAATTTGGCTTTGACTGTCTGTCCCACATTAAGACAGATGGAGAAGGAGAAAAGGGGGGAACAAGGAATGCATGTCAAAATCTACCTTTGATATGAAATCCTTATCTAGCCAGTGCAGCACACATCGATCCATTGTATACGTGAGATGGGTTGGGTTTACGTTAAGGGTTGAGCTTAGTATTGAGAGCAACAATACCAGCCAACTAATGGGTCCAGGAAGACCTGTAAAGCCAGAGCAAAGTTTGGTGCTGGCAGGGAAGAATGACTGATGAGCAGCTCAATAGCAGATGGGGATCTGTGGGGATCTTGTGATGGAACTGCCTTTGGGATTAGAAATGAGTTTAGGACAGTGAGATGTAACAGCTAGCCTGATTTTTAGACTTTGCAGGGGGAGAGGGAGTGAGCTATACTGGCAAGAGACATTTTAAGAATAAATTATATTGCTTTAACAGCCCAGGCCTGCAGTTTCACTGGACAGTGGTTAATGTTAGATTTAGGAGTAGCATTCAAGAGCTTATCCTTCAATATCATCTAGACAGGATGTGACATGATGCCATCAAGGGTTAGTAGTACACTTCAAACTTAAGCTCCAAATCAAAACCTAGCTGCAAAACCACAGATGACCTGTCAATGCCAGGTTATCAAAACATTGCTTATCCTGCCAGAGCTAGTCCTTCTCCTTAGCCTAGGGAACCAAGAACTGCCACAAAAAATATTGATGTATCATGTTTAAACAAAACCAAGTCTAAACATAAATCTAAAATTTGCCTTATCATAAAATAATGTTATGAGCCATAGGAAACTAATACCCTGGCCTGCCCTAATGGGCTGAACAGCTTTGAACAATCAGAATTGCTTTTCTGTTTATACTCTCTCAAAATATGCCTTTAATCACAGGTTTCATCTATAGATCTTAATTGGGCTAAGTACCATGTTATTTAACCCTCTTTCCCCCTTTTCTAATCTTGCAACATTACCATTTGGTTTTGCCTAACAAACTCAAGCCCAACGCAATTCCATTTGTTATGTTGCCAAAATTTATGAGGGGTCACCAAGGAAATAGCTCTTCAAGTCCTTTTTATCCTGAATACTAACCTAAACCCCACAAAAATCAAGACATATTTCCCATGCCTGGTGACAGCAATACTAGTTTCAAAAGATTCCATAAAAAGGCAGTGCTATAATCTCTGTGGACTAAAATGAGAAATGTGGCCATAAATCATTGAAGACTTAATGCCTAATATCTTTGAAATACAACAACAACAACAAATCTGCTGTCATAGCTCAACCAGCTTTCCAGAATGCAGCCAAAAATAATAAGTAAACCTCCCATCATACTTGTTAGTCTAAGATCTTTTCAAAAGTCTCAATACTTTAAGGCTTACAGTCGGTCTCTCAACACCCTGGGTAATGAGTCTTTAGACTCCAGCAAGTCAGGATAGGAGGTGGGAGGGATCAACTAGGATAGTTAAGAAGGTCCCACTATTAGCCTCAAGGGGGATGTTATTTGGGATTATAGCCTTTGCATAGTTTGAGGGACTCGGCACACACTGAAACACCTTGCTTTTCAACTTCAGTTGCCATGAGCCTCTTCCTAACCCCAATGAATGCTCTAGCATCTACCAACAGTAACACTGAATCATAGCTTTTTTCCAAATGTCAAAACTGACTTCAAAGCCATAGTCCAGTGACTTTAACAGATGTAAAGTTATTCTTATACCAGCTGATCCTGCTGTAATTAAGCCTCATTTTATCCCAGAGGTCTTCATATCACAGTTCAGTGGCCTGTGTCAGAATCCAAATGTTTGTCTCAGTGTCATCAAAATTTATCAACCAGCTTTGCCCCATGATGCTTGCTGCACCGTGGATGGAACCTAACTCTTTCTGTTAATTGTGAGTCTAACCATGCATCTGGATTTGCCATACCCCCAAGCTTATCCATAATAGTCAAAGACAATAAAAAGTCCCAAATATCCATCAGCCTCTTTGCCCTGCCCGGCCTTGCAGGATCAGGCAATGAAACTGTGTCTTCAGACAATCTGACCCCTGAACTGAATCCTGAGCTAAAATCATAAACCCATGATACTTAGTAACCACAAAATTACCCATAAACCTCAATTTCTGACCAATTTCTATGTTTTTCCTCCTAGCCACGTGATACGTTGGATGCAGGAATAAAACTCATCAGCAAAATTTTCTCAGCCTAAGCAGTTCTAACCAATATTAGCATACTTTTGACACAGAGAAAATCAAAACACATGTCATTCTAGCTTTTGCCAGCATCTTTTACTAGTTCAGGTGGCAATGCAGGATCTTCTCTTCCTGTTTTTCCACACCCTGCTTTAATCTATGCCTTAGCACTATAGTGCAGCATCTTTGGTCTGTCTGTCCTTTGTTCCTTGCTAACCCCAGCCCTCATTCTGGTCGCATGGGACTGAGACCACCTCTTATTTCATCTAAAGACAGCAACCCTTCTTCTGGCAAGTTTTCACCCAAATCAAACCTATTCTTAACCCTCTGATGACTATCACCAATGCTACACAGGTGCCATTTTTCCCTGTCAGTGTGCGCTATGCTGGGTAGCAATAGCAAATATAGCTCCTTGGCTCCTGCTCTCCAAAAATTCACCACCACCCTGCAGTGACATTCTGTGAAGTCATTCCCCTTGAAAGAGTCTCACTACACTCCATCACTTCTCCTGGGAGCAAGTTATAAACTGTATTCTTCAATTTCTGCGGTTCTAAAGCAGAATTTTTTTCAATTTCAATTTCTGCTTTAAAGCTAAATCCAACCTTTCCTCTAACATCAGAGTCTAGCAATCCTTGCAAAATGTGAAAGTAACATTATATCATTAAATTTTATTAACACCATACATTCTGATGGACAGTGTAGAGTCTGGAAATAACCCTGCATCTTCTGCCTTTGTCATTAAAAATTCTCCCTCTACTTCCAACTTTAACTGTAAATATATGAGCCTGACCTTTCATTAAACTAACCTAACAGAAGCCTCTTTTCATCTGTCACTGGAAAACCTGTTGACAAATCTAGCTCCTTGGCCCTTTTATTGCTACATGTGCTCTTAAATGCACTGTCTTCCCTGATCTTTAACACACCAACAACCCCTGTTAAGACCATTTAATTTGCCCACACCAAGCCTCATCCTATTCTTGCTACCCTTCCATTTCCCATGCTAATCCAGCTCTAAACCTAGCTTTCAAGCTTCTGTAGCCCAGAGTCTAACCTAGTCACAAATCAAAACCTACTCTTAGTACCAGAGGCCAGTGACAGCCACCTCCAAAACCCTATGTCATTCACTGTGTTGGCATGACCAGCCAACAAACCTCATTCTTTAGACTGCTCAGAAGCTCAGTGATGATGTTGGTGTAGCTCCAGCTTCAGTCTTACCCATAGCACTTCTTGGAATCCACCAAAAATCATTTGTATTTGTCATTACCCATCATCACCTTAACTCTGCAGGTCTTGCAGAATCTATGAGAAAGTTTTCTGGTCCTGTTGCCTCTAAAAGTAAACTAATCTAGCTCTAATTCAAACACCATCTAACTCCAGCATTACCACTATTGCACATGTGACTTCTCCACCAGATGCATAAATGCATGTAATTTATTTTTCCTGCAATAATCCCTTCCAACCATAATAACCTTTTGATGGCTGGTCAACAAACTCATGTCATCAGTTCACGGTAGCTTAAACCCTAATTTTGATACCTGCAACTACCTGAACTCCAACCCTTTCTAAGGCTGAATGCATCATTTACACTGCTGGCACCAGTTCTTATAGAAGACCTGCAGGCCATACAGGGTCCGGCATTGATATTACATTTTCACATTTTTCTGTTCATCATCTCCATCCTATTCCCAGTCCTCACATAACAATGGAACAGAGTCCTTGAACTGCCCTAGCCCTGGCCACAGGCCAGACACTGTTCACCAATTTCAAATTCATGTCTTTCAAGCTCTAACAATGAACTGAACTCCTCCACCTGTGATGTCCAGGGCTTAATCAATGCTAGCACTAATATCAAGGGCCTCTGGTTCTTACTAATTGTCTGGGACTATAAAGAAAATATTGGCCTTTCTAAAAATAAATTCAGGTCTCGTCAATTTCTGCCTTGGTAGCAGGAGTGGGTAGTATAATACTGAGAATTTAGGGTCTAGTCTTATGTAGGTGATCCAGACACCTACTATGAGATGGGAGAACTGGTATCCCCCTAGGAGGACACTGAAGCCCTTCATGCCTATGTGTAAGTATACATGTATGCCCAAGTCACTGTCTGTGAGAAGCAGGTCCTCGGGATCCAGAACAGGTGAAAAGGGAATAAGTGACCACCTGAGAATAAGTTTGCTTTAGAAATGATCTCTTGCATAATACCCTAGTGACTGCAGGGTTTGTTCAGGCATGTGATACCGTGATCCAGGTCATCCTTAGTCAAAGTAGACTCAGGTCCCACGCCCAGAAGATCAGCCTACAGGCTTTGGTCTTTTGGAACAGTTGCAACTCTTCACATGAGCTTGGACCATCAGGCAGCCAGAGCTGTAGAACAGATGGACAGATGACTCTGTGTGTGTGGGTACACACACACCCATGATGCAAACACAGTGGTTAGAGGAGGGTAGTTTGGAAAGTTGCCTGGGGCCTAGATGTCTAAATTCTGCCTAAGCCTCACTGCATGGGGAAATTTTGTTAAGCAACATCTTACCCATCATGCCTAAAGCTATGGCTCTCATCCACACTAGAAAAACAGGTTTATTTCCTTTTTGTCAGTGCTACAATGTCTTCTCCCAATAGTTTTGATTTACCTCCACCATAGCTGACATACACATTTTCACTTTTCCTTCCTTGGGACTACAGAAGCTTTGTTGCCATATGCCAGATGTCAATGTGCATCACTCCCATCCTGAGGAGGATAAGTATTTAAACTGGCAGTGTAGAGAATTGACATCAGGCACAAGTAATCTATGTGTCATGGTTTTGGCCTGTCACCTGTCAGATGATGTTCCTTAATGAAGCCCATTCATTCTTACCAGATGGCCCACTGAGGCAGACATCAGCCTCTTCTGCTGACGTCGCTTCATGTTCAAGACCAGTGATCATCTGGGAGAAAGCAATCTTTAATATCTGAGAATGAAGAAAACAGATAAACCCAATCCTTACTGAAGTCTGTGGCAGTCAGCAATGACCCTGAAGTCTGGACTGAAACCCATGTTATTACCTTTTAGATAAATAAATAACAAATACAGTGTGTCTATCAGTTTTAGAAAACTCTGGAACTCATGAAAGCAAAATAGCACCATGAAAATGAGGGATTTTGGTCTTCATGATAGCAGGTAACTTCTGTTGAATGATGGAGATATTTGCCAGGATGAAGTAAGTTATTTTTATCATAACTCTCGTTCCATTAGTATGTTCCCTGCTGATTTGGAGGATTATATCTATTTTGGCTTGGAGGATTATACCAATTTGTTTTGCTACAAAATCAATAAAAATAAAAGCTAAAATGACAATTAAATCCAAGAAAGCCCAGCTGGAAAGCATGCAAAATTCCTCTTTTCTAATTAAAGTCTGTGCAAACCACAGCTTTACAGAGGCATTAGGGAGGGAAGGAATAGAAGGAGCACGTTCCCACTAACACATTTACTGTAGTTGCTTTTCAGGCCAAATTACCTCAGAATGTTAGCCCAGCACTTTAACAAGCAGCAAGGCAGGAAGGGTCTCCGTTACTTTGGACAGAGGCTGGGAAAGGTGAGGATGCAGGGAATGTATGTTCACCATTTCTTGCTGTTGGATGTGAAAACCTTGCTGTGTGCCCTGAAGACCAATGAAGTTAGTAGGTGTTGACTTCCATGGCCTTTGGATGACACCTATAATGCCATTAGGAAAGTGCAGTAAGGGCAGTTACATCTTCTTCTTCGCTCTGTGCAGCAGGAACTGGTTGCTAGAACTGCTCTTCTGGAGCCAAGATTCAAGAAACTAGGTATCTGAACAGGAAAAAAATACCAATGGCTTTCAGTGAACACATCGTGGCAGGTTGCCACCTTCATGTTGTTCTCATGTTGCTTCCCCTGCAGCCACTAAGGAAAGCTGCTAGGACTATTACAAAGCCAAATAAATAAAGAAAGCCTCCAACAACCACAACAAAACTAAAGAAATCTCACAGCATAAGGGAGTAAAATACAGATAAGCACGAATGTGAAAAGAGGAAATGAGAGAAAAGAAAATATGATACCTGGAAAAAGGATCAATGAACTACACAGAACAAAAATTTCAACTACTGTAAATTAAATGTTAAAAGGGAAAGATCAAAGGATGATATTACTGTGGAACTTGTTGTAATACTGAATCCATAGATAAAACAAGCCACAGACCATCTTTCCGTATCAGTACTTGTAGTAGGTACTGATACACCACTGAACAATGACAGATTGGTTTCCCTGACCTTAAACCCAACTTTACTTTACCTCTTGTTTTAGTATCATAGCACAGTGTCTTGACTGTCAGCTATCAACATTTTTCAGACGGCAAGAAGACACCATTCTTAATGTTAAGCACTATCACTAAAGCTACTGTTCACCTTCAGTAAACAGGTAGAATGAGATAGAGTTTCCAAATGGCTGATGCATTTTATATATACTATCAAGTGCCCAGCTGGAGCTGCAAGTCATGAAATCAATGCAGAACACCTGTCTGTGGTGATGCTGTCCTTTGAATAGTCAACACTTTTTATCAGTGAAATGAATGGATCCACCTGAAAGTTAGCCCTGCAGGTTGGAAAAGTTTTCACCTCAGTCAGAGAAGCAATTTGCTTCAGTAATTTTACAATGGAAATGTTCCAGCCTGAGCACAAACATTTCCCACTGGAAATGTTAGATCTTTATTGCTTCTGAAAACCAGGAGTTGGGCCTCTAAAAGAAGGGCTAAGCACACTTTTGTTCATTCTGACATGGGCTCCTAAACCATGTGCACTGATGCCATAATGCCTGACCACTCATTCCTGGAGATGAGAGAGCCAAGTGAAGCCTGCTCTAGAGGGATGTGGCTACAAATGGTGCAGGCTCATCTCTTAGGCATGTCCTCTCCACTAGACATGCAGCTCTGCTGGGTAATTCAACCTTGGCAGCCACAGGAGAAACACCCTAAATTGGTAGATGTAAAGCTGTCTCCCAGAACAAGGTTATTTAAGCTGACAGAAGTACTCTTCTGTCAGCATAATTAGATATACACTGGGGGCTTTGCTGGCATGGCTGTCATAATGGGGAGAAGGAAGATTTTTTTCCCACTGTTTTCAGTGCTATTGAGCTGTTGGCAAATTTCACAGTGAAGACCACATTTAGGATAGCAAAATTATATTTTGCTTGAGAGCCTCAAAAAGGAGTGCCTCAGGCATAATATTGGGATTGATGCTGATTAGCTAGTCGAGACAAAAATTGTAATGAACCCTATGAGCTCCAATAAAGTGCATTTGCTGCTTATCCTTCTCTAATAACGTTCTGGCACAAACCGCTCTCCCCAATCCAATATGCTGGTCTATGCATTACTCCAGTAGTTAACCTTGACGGTCTGAAGAACATAGTTGTAAATTTGATATCGTGTTCATTTCTATCCTTCGCTGTTGAAAAATATTAAATCTTCCTTCAGCCACTGGCTTTGCATGGTGAAAGACAGATGGTTATGCTGGATCATTCCACAGCAGAGCAGATGTTGTAATCGAGGACCCAAGAATTCTGCCAAATTAATTAGACTCTTCCACTGATCTGGATAAAAAGGAATAGTGCACTGGCATTTCAAAGGGGTCTTGGTTCTGATTTATACCACCCTGTCAGGTTATCTCTAGTGAAATACAGCTATGATGCATTGTCCTTTTAGAGCATCACAGTAGATGATTTTGAAATAGGGTAAAAAGGTCATAGGCAGATATCAACTGTTAAATACCCTATCCTAAGGTGATTATAGGAAAATAATCTCAAACTAGTAGGGTAGAAAGACCTATAACATATATGCTTCCATATCCAATGTATTTTTGTATCCTGGGGGACAAGATTTTGCTGTGTGCTGTGTCCAGTATTTTAGCTGAATTCATTGCCAGCTAAGTTTTGCACACACAAACTTATGAAATACAAGATACATACCTTTTATTTTCAGCATTTCACAATCTTACTCATAATGCCTGCAAATAGATCTCAGGGTTGGAAGACCTTTATTTTTTTTTTTTTTTATGCTGTATCAGAGCACTGTCTCAGAATTCAACTTTTTGATTCTTGATACAGGGGGAGCATAGCAAGGTTTTAAAAAGCAGAATTTGGATTCAGTCAGTAACGTATGGACAAGTATCATGGTATTGCTGAGCTGCACACTATGAAACAGCATTCCGCTTTGCGGACTGTATTTTAATTTGATGTTAACACCAAAACAAATTCTCTATGCAAAGCCTCAGCATCCTCAGGAAGATACCAAGAGAGTTTGAAAAATACATGGTTCTGAAAATACCACTCTTCAACAAGAAACTCACTGAGAAAGAGTCCCTATGGTTTTTCTTTTTAGCTCCTTGTAATATTAAAAATAGATAAGTTTAAATATGTGTCTATTACAGCTTAAGGACTTCATTGTACAATTGCACATGCACGTATTCTTCAATACATTTTTCTTCTTTAAGACTTAGACATCTATCTTGATTACTATAGAAAAAATGACATTGTCCAGTACTGTCCTAACATTTAATGCTAGAATACACAAACAATGTTCGTTATTTTATAAAACACTTTTTCCTTACCATATTCTTCTGAAATACTAGGAAGCAATAAGCAAAAAGCCCACGGCTGACATTTTTGTACCACTGTTCCTTCTGTTTAGAAACCAAAACTAATGGCTACATCTTGAACTGGTCAAATCTGTGCAGCTCCATTAATTTTAATAGAAAGGTGTCAATTTATACAAACTAAAATATGACACTGACTATTTGTCAAGCTGTATTAAGGTGTAAGTACGTATGTTATCACAACAGTCAGTGCTTAGATTGTTTCAGAAGCTGTGGCATCAAAGGTATATCTAGAAAAACACAGAAGCTAGTATCACAACTCATAGATTCATAGAATGTGTTGAGTTGGAAGGGACCTTTAAATGTCACCTAGTCTGACACCCTGTGGTGTCAGGGACAACTTTAACTAATAGGTCTGAGTCTATTCTGGTTCCTGTGCTATTCTTCAGGTTATTCTTCAGATGAGTAAGATGAACATGTAGTCCCACACAGGTTATTTGAGGATGAGGTAACAGTTTCCCAAATACTCATCATGTGTCTTAGCCCTTAAGACAACGCTCTGGGGGGCTGATTGATCTCCCTGGTACTGTTGTGGTGCTAAGTCTTCAGGGGGAAGCCTCCTTAATGAAGCTTAGCTTAATGAAGCTAGTTGCACTGACCTTTTTACTATATAGCAGCTGGTGGATTTTAATGCTTAATGCAAATGAACCTGGCAGAAAGCATAGCTGCTCAGGTCTGCCCAGACATGAAAGGCTCTGCAACTAAAGTCTCCACTGGGGCAAGCAAACAATGCAGAGGGAAGTTCTGTTGGCCTAAGCAGGAAGCGAGTAGCAGGACAAGATTTTGATGGTGAAGCCATCACATCCCAGCATTTCAGACAAGTTAAAGGTGTCCACCTCACGGGTGAAAGGCAGCCGCTCTGCGTGAGCAACCACAAAGACAACCATGGCAGTCACTTTCTCTTGTCGCCCATTGCGTTTTCTGTTAAACACAGTCTGGGTGTACCAATTGTGAACTGATCATATATAAATCAATGGGGGTTTTTTCCACAGTATCACAGAGTTTTCATGGTTGGAAGGGAGCTCTGAGATCATCGCGTCTATCGGTACACACACCAAAAAAACCAACAACCCCACAACCCACAAAATGGTAATTTATTTTAACTCCTTACTTTGCTGTAAAATATATGAACAATGACAGCTAAAAGCAATAACATGTTTTCTTCCCTCACTCGGCTCTGTTATAAGATTATTGTATCTTCAGGGAAACTGGCAGCTTCTGGAGGCTTGCTAAAAATAGGTACTTACTTTAAACTTATATCAGGAAAATACTAGCACAACACAAGGTGTCTTCTTCCTCCCATACTTTTAATTGTAACTAGCACATCTTTCCTGGTAACATATTTTGGCACAATATATCACATCTTCATTTTCATAAAGGAAATTTGCACTTAAGCACCAGTGACTGACACTACTAATCCATTATCAGGATGCCGTGGAACTGCTAATGCCCTGGTGTTGAGGCATAATCCATCACTGGAGCATATGTACCATTGAAGTGTTTCTACAAGGTCCCCTAAACAGCAGAGGGGATTTCTGCTTTCCAGAAGCAAATCAATTTTATATTTTTCAATAAAACATGAGGTTTTTTCCTCCTGAAATATCATAAACTTTCAGAGAGATGCAGAATGTATACTACATCACTATTTGTTTTACGAGGTAATTTCAGGTTCATTTGAAGGCGAGCTGTTTCAAAATACAGATCTGTCACTAAAGGTAAACATAAATATTTAAAAAACATAAAATTAAAAACATAGTGGAAAATGTCAGAGCTTTGTATAGTGAAAGATATGACAAGCTGTGTTCTCTCCCCATTTCTCTTACTTCATATATTATCATCCTTATCTGAATGCCTGAAAACATAGACACTTTCAACCCAACCACGGCCTTGTGCAGTGGGGATTGTTAGTCTTATTTTATTCTTTTTTACTTTCTAGGTCAGGAGAAGCTCTGGCAGATACTGTAAAACAGATGCCCTAATGACTGGAATATGTTTTGTCTTATCATTCATTCTGGATACATTTACAATACTGGAAGAAATAGCCAAGTCCTGAATTCTAACTTGGAGAGGAGCTTCCTTCCTTCCTTCCTTCCTTCCTTCCTTCCTTCCTTCCTTCCTTCCTTCCTTCACTTCTCACACTTTCCCATTGTGGCATATCCATGGCGGTGGCTCATGCAGGGGTCCTCCACCTTCCTCCAAGCAAGGTCGCCAAGCACCAGAAACAGTCCAGCTGGTGCAGCACAGGCCTCCCTTTTGGCCAGTTTTCTGTGCTAAAGGAAGCTGATGTTGCCACCCAACCAGTTTGGGTATCCATGCATTGTGTTTCCTCCCATATTAGTTTTTACACCTGACACATATATCTGTTCCCTCAGCTGGTGAGTCAATGCTATTTTGCATTCTGCACTTGGTTTTGCTAATGCTGGTTTTACGCAGTTGCAATTCAATTGACTTCAGTGGCATTACTCCCGAGGGTAACGAGGGACGGAGATCAAGGCGTCTTTACTTCAAGGTGAATGCAGATATGGATCCACAGCTTCCTAATAAGGCAGCTGTGGAGATGTCATAAATTAGGCTGACTGTTCTCAAGCTATGTTTATCAAAAATGATGAGGTATGATGAGCAATGTTTGGTTCCTCAACTTCTTAAGGAGAAAGCTGCACCCACAGAGGTGTGGTGCTTCCCTAAATAACTTTGATTAAACAGCATATTTAGCTTTTCTTAATTCTGATCACTGACAGAGGGTTTTAAGACTACTTAATTGAGCCTAGTACTGAGCTTCTAGCATGTCTGGGATAAAGGATGCCCTCCAATGCAAAAGTTTCTGCCTGCACATGGGTTTTTCTGAACTGGTGAAAGCTGTGCCTGAACTCCTGCTGTGTCCAAATGAGAAAACGATAAGCCATGTGGGAACAGGAGCTCCTCAGTCCTCCCACACTGATGAGATGATACTGAAACCTTGTATGACAGTGGCCTCCTGGGCATGGAGGCTTACTGGTTCCAGTACAGAGGGAGAAAAGGAAGCAGATCAACCAGTCCAAGTTTGTGCCTGTCAGAGGGCTGCAGAAGGGTGCAATGAGTCAGGCATCCCTCTGCAGGTCTCCAAGGACCTGAGGGCTGTCAGAGCAGGCGGCTGCAGGCATGGAGATGTACCTTAGCATTGAGATGTGACATCGTGCTTTTGTAATATGACAACAGCTCTGGGTCCTCGGGACTGAAAGGTTTATTTTGCTGAACATTGAACTGATATGTTAGAGTTGGCTCCTGCCTAGAGGAAATTCCCACTGGAAGTGAACAGGACAGAGACTCTGGCAGGCAAACTGGGATGAAGAGTGATTCTGTGGCACAGTGTGGGCTATGACTTGGGCAACCTGCATGCATGTCCTCATTCACTAGGGCAAATGCTCAGCCTTCTTATGTGACTCTTCTAGAGATGTAATGTTACAGAACCAAACAGGAGCCAGTGTTTTGCCTCTTCTTCCTCTAAAATACTGGATAGCTTCAGAAATTTTCATTGCTTGCTCCATAACATGTAGCACACCTCAAAAATAATTATCTGCTGATTTAGAAGGAAAGAATACCCTTTATTATTCTGTTCTTCTGACAGCCAGAGCTAGGAACTGACACATCACTATTCCTCAAGAAGAACTGAGGAAATTAGGAGAATACTTGCAATTCCAAAGAAGCCTCAAAAAGTCGTCTTGTTGGTTTATTTCCTTAGGCCTAATAAGTGCTTGCAATAATCAAACGTGCACTTCATCACTTGCAATACCTTCTCTCAAAAGAGGACAGAAATAATATATGTTCCTCTTCTACCTTTTTATTACAATATTTATTATTGTGTATGCATACACATGAGGGTACAGAGACTGGCTGGTATATCAACAGAACAAAAAGACTTGGGCTTCATTGCTGAGCTCCCAGCAAGCTACTGACAAGGACTGGGTATTTGTTTCTCTTCTCTGGAGGTTTTCTTCTCAAAGCTTCACCTAGGCAAAGAAATTAATGATTATTTAATGATTATTCTTTTTCTACCCAGTGGTTCATCATTTAATCTCCAGAGCAAAATCATGCCTTTTATGATGAACAACTTCAATAAAGACAGATAGACTCAGTGAACTCCAAATGACAGAGTTAAGCAATCTGTTAATATCTTGTCCAAAGTGAACTGTTTTGCGTTAATAGCACATGGCAGGAAAATTCATCAATCTTTGGTCAATGGCTTCAGACAGATGTGGAACTTGGGTGATTTGTGACTTAACTAGAGGCCAGGTAAGGCACCTGGGAGCATCTCCCCAGAGACTGTGTATTACGCCTTTGGGAATTTCACACCAGTGACAAGCTCTTCACATTTTAACACAAACATCTAATTTCTATAGATTGCATACATAAACTTCCATAACATCAGAAAAATAGACTTTGTACCATTTATCTCCTTCTCAGAAACTTTAAGGGCTTTTTCTTCAATCTTTTTGCAGAGAAATACTTTTTCAGCTGGGGTCTCCATAAACTCAGTTAAATTTTACCTGAGTGAATTTTGGTCTTTGGATCCATCTGTCTTGCATGCTGCAGTACAGCATACAGATAGTTAGACTAGTCTTGTGTCAGCTATGCCTAGTACAGAAGTTTAGCCACTGGAACCAACAATGCCGCACAGATTTACTCTGTTGAAAGTCTGTGAGTATGACTATGTTGTACTGAAGTTTATTTCAGACACACTTTCTCCTGTCATCTCTTTCCCTGTGCATTTTGGTTTTGTTTTGTCAGATCTTGTTAGCTGTTATTACAGAAATCATACTAATTTATGCTGAAATTTAAGCTCTTATAAAGCCAGAATTTTCCAGCACCACACACATTATACCACCAGCAGTAACAGGAAAATTGCCTGCAAGCATAACAACAACCAGCAACATTATTCTATTTGTAAAGCTAGATTCAGATAGATAAGATAGATAGATAGATTCAGAGCTTTTAGAGGCATGTTAACACTGAATGAATTCTCTTGTGTGGCAGCACAGTACGTAAACCAGTCAATTTATTTTCCCTGGTAAAGCTCTCCTGAACCTACACTACTTGAATTAGAGAGTGTTAGTAATTAATGTTCTTAATTTGAAGCTGAAATATCTTTGATCATACGACAAAATGTTACCCCTGAAGATGAAAGAACTCTCTGCTGCTAGATAACTGTCAGAGCCTGTGAAAATAACGATCCCTTGCATTTAGCTACAGGACTCCAAACTTGGAGGGAATGAATAATGATATCCATAAAATTCACAAAAATACCTCTAATGACCTCTGTGAGTTCCAACATGAAGCATCTTTGGAGAAAATGTGGACAGATTGGCACAAAGGGCAGGTAGAAAGGACCTCCTGCAAACTGTCCGCTCTCTGTTTGACCCGGTGACCACTTCTGAGTTAACAAGACACAAGTGTGGAGGGGACCAGAAAGCCAAAGTGGCTGCCCACAGGGCATTTAGGCCAACATGCTTACAGATTTCACCTCCTCATTTATTGATAACCTGGAAACGTTTGCTTTGCAATAGTAATAAGATCGTTAGGCCTTCAGATTGTGGATCTGCTTACATCGCCGACATCTGGAAAATGTCTCCGGGGTCTGCTTGGCAAACCTTCCCTCCTCACATGCAACCACTCTCTTCGCTATTAATACCTCTTGGTGGGGGGGTCCTGGTAGTAAGGGGTGCTGGCTGGGAAATGGGGTACTGATATAAATTAATATTGCCAGGAGCAGCAGTGCGGTGTCAGGAGAGCACTGCTGTTGAGCACACCAGTCTGAGGCATGGCAGGGCTCACCCTGCCTCTGCTATCCAACCCGTGCTTGGTTGCGTTCCTGGAGTAGTGCACTCTGGCACGTGAGCTCTCGTGCAGCTGCCCCTGATGTCGAAAGCAGTGTTGTGAACTAGAAGCTATTTACAATGAAGACATCTTCCTCCTTTTAATGAAACAGTCATGGTTTTCCTCTCATTTGCTGTTGTTTGAGTAGAAAGCTCCCTCCAGACCTAGGAGAGCTTGGTGCCATGCAGGTGTTTGTGCCCACTGCAGGGTTTCATTGCCTCCTAATAGGAAACATTCTGTTCAAGAACTCATCCATTCCTCTTGTTTATTTCTTCTCCATCATCATAATCTTTTATTTATGATATTTTTGTTTTCCCTCTGAGATGCCCAACACAGAACTTGCAGTTCACGAATACTGGCAGAGAGAGCATGTTGCTAGATTTGTGACTTACTCTTTGAGGACTGCAGCCTTGCTTTTGGTATTATTTCGGCAATTCCCAGGGTCTTGCGTGCTGTTGTACCTTTTCTCCAACAGTGCTGGAGGATCCAGCCCCAGTTTATGGAAGAGTTTATAGGAGGCCCTATGACAGCAAATTTACTTGTGTTTTTTGTAGTTGCTGCACTGAGAGAGCATCCCTTGTGATAAATCAGAGGATTTTACAAAACTTCTACTGCCTCCAGCCCATCAACTGGCAAATGATAGTATGAATCTAATTCTAGTAATCCAGAAAAGTAATGGAAAACTGCAGAAGGCTTGTAAAGTTAAAAGTGCCCTCTTGTCCTGAAAATACCCTTGTTGATCTGTAACAAAGACAGACAACCTGAAAGCTGCAGAGAAACCAAAAGGATAGATGATTTCTGAATTTCCATCACACCTTCCAATGTGTCCCTGAAAGGACAGAGGCGCTGCACCACCCTTTTCTGTCTGTCAGAGGAGACTGCCTTCTAGTACTCCTGTTGTGCTTCCTTCAATATCCTGTCTCTGCCATGGAAATATGTGGATACACACACACTAGCTGAGTATACCAGTATAGCATATATAAACACATATACCATGTGGTGTACAATAAGGAATGCCCAGAATACCAAAATTCAGATATGCCTGGAGAGGGGCACAAAGGATTGCCCTGCAGAAGCTGGACCCTGGTGCTGCTGAAGGCTCTGCCATCCCTGGAAGTCTCAGACTGGAGACTCTACACACCAGTTCTTATGCGCTGAAGGATTAATGACCTAGTAATAGTATTTCTTGTGCTATCAATACAAGATGGTCTTGATATTGACTTTCTTCTCACCCAACAATAGTTGATTTAGTAGTGGCAGTCCCCCTCCCATTAATATAGGCAACCATGGCAAATTAATCAGGAGTCTCTACATGAATAAATTTACTGCTTCTGGTCTTTAATAGTTAAAAATAGATGGGCACGTTTTGTATTCCACAGGCATAAAGCAGGTAGATGATGACTGAATGCAGCTGGGAATTCATCTCACCTAGTTCAAGGGAGATGCATTATTCATGTGTAGTCAATGAGAAGGATGAGTAGTCAAGCTTGAGAGTCCATTAAAAAAACAAACGCAGATCCATGCAAGCTGAATTAGTTGGAGCTACTTTGTGTTTTTCCAGACTGTGGCTACAATGAGTGGCTCTGAGTGAAGTCAAAACTTGTGATCCTTCTGAGGAGCCTTTGGGACTGGAAGACTGGTGACAGTGGGAGACAGAGAGTCCTTGCACATAGCAAAAACCGCAGAGAGAGTAAGGCATGACTGCCCATTGTTGCCTGAAGCCATTAAATTTAAATGAAGTGTAAATAAAGTTAAACCTAAAGGATTAAAGAAGGTCAAGAACTGTCAATTCAATATTGGCAACAGAACAGACACATTCAGGCAGCGTCAGGTTTTGAAGCTATCTGTGAGGATCAAGAGTCACAGAAAATCCACACCAGCGGCAATGACTGTTTTTCTTCTCTCTGGCTTTCAACTAAGATTCATTTTGCACAAACCTGAGCTTTCCTGGCATCTCTGACAAATGTCCACTGGCACAGAGATGCAAACACTGACTTCTGGGTAACTCACACTTCCAAGCCCTGGTGCAGGAGGCCGTGCCTGCTTGCCTCATGTAAGGGGCTGCAGGTGGTCGGTGAGATGCCAGGTCAGGCCTGATGTCTCCCTGAAACGGACGGGGCTAGCAGAGCATGAAGCTCCCCTTGCCTATCTTCAGTTGCCCAAATGTTGAACACCCAGAGCTCAGTTTGGGCACTCCTAAACAGGTATTGGGTGCCTCTACCACTGCTGGTATCTGTGTAAATGCTGTGGTCTAAGAGTTGTATGTCATCCAGGATGAGATTCAGCTGCCAACACAAAGATATGCAATGCCACCTGAGATGCTGTAGTATGTCTGGGTTGGGCTCTGACTGCTGCTCCAGGAGATCACAGGGACTCAGGAGATCCTGTGCCACACTTACTGCCCTGGGAGAGATGTCTCAGGTGCCCTAGAGTGTTCGAATTAGATGCCTAGGTGTATTATAGCTAATCCATTCCCCCCTATCTACAATTGTTACTCTAACATCTTTCCTCTGTGCTCTGCAACAAGTTCCAGGTTATGCTTTATCTGATCTGAAGGCAGGATGGGATGGGTGACATCTGTGAGATGTGAAACCATTCCATTGGTCAGAGACTGGAATGACCAATAAACTATCACCTTCTCCAGCTGAATGGCAATTATCATTCAGTTCACTCTCAGGATATTCTGTCACCCCTTTCTGTGGGTTACAGAAAGGGGGCATATTTGCCAGGAGTTGTAGAGAATCATGCTAACCTTGAAAAACAGCCAAAGATGACATGTCAGGAATTTTTTAAGCTTTTTTATATCCCTGATATCCGTATCTATATCCAGGTCAGAGCTGGATCTTGCTGTGGGTTAATTCCTGTATTAACTTTGTCTGAAGGGAGTTGATTTTGAGAACAGGTCTGGCAGATGGGTGCATATTGACATCAGTCTGCTTTAATGCTTAATTTCAGATTAGCAGAGGCAAAAAAAAAGTCCCTCTCTGGTTTGTACAAAGACCTGAAATATATTCATAATATTACTGCTCTTTGTATGTTCTGCTGTCAGCAGTTAATAGTTTTCCCTCTTTTCCCCTCCTTAGAAAACTACAAATCCTAAATAAATGCCTGGACCACAAGTCACCCTGTGTCATGACAGCTGGCTCGCATAAGAAACATAATTGGATCCACTTTACAGTCCCTTGAGGAGGTAAGAAATTCAGAATATAATTAAACTGAATTAATCTGTTCGGTATTAACAGCACCAGATTTAGCTTTAGCTGAAATAGGATGCTGTGTCTCATCAGATAGACTCTAGGCTGTCTCAAATCAGCCACCTGTTGTGTCAAGTAATGATAGACCCTGAAATCCCCAGTAGGCTGGATGCTGTGCTTAGCACATATCCTTTGGGGATGAAGGACATGATTTTCACAGGGTTCCTGTGGTGGCTGCAAAGTGAACATGAATGCCACATGTGCCATGTGTCAGTTTATTGCTGCAGACCTCCAACCGTTCTAGCCACAAACCCAACCCAGCTCCTCACCTACTGCCCAAGTCCCCTTTATCTGGCAGCTGGTCAAATAAAAACGTGTTAACACAACTATACTGTTGGCCACAAACAAGGGCGGGGTTCATTCTCCAGCAGCAGAGACCCAAGGTGCCCTCATTACAGTGCCTTTTATGCAAAATCTGTACATCACTGAATTGGTTGGAGACTCACAGCAGACTGGTTGGGAACTGGAGCACATGATGTGTATGAGAAGAGGATGAGGGGAAATGGGTTTCTGCAGTCTGGAAAACTGAAGGCTGAGGGGGCAACTAGTTGCAGTCTTCTACCTTTTGAAGGGGAAAGATGGTGGTGCATGTTCAAGAGGTAACAGTCACAGGTTGCAGCAAGAGAAAACCCACTTGGGTAAAGGAGAAAGGAGTTTACTGTGGCTTAGCACTGGAACAGCTTACACAGAAGAGTTGTGTCATCTCCATCCCTGAAGATTTGCATACCTCACTTGGACAAGGCCTCGAGCAGTCTGACATAACTTTGAAGTTGGCCCTGCTTTAATCTAGTGGCTGGACTTGTTCACCTCAGGAGGGTCCTTCCAAAATTAATCTTTCTGTGACTTTATGATTTATTTATGCACATCCGCACATACACTCAGTGCAATGGTTATATATATTTTAAATGACTTCACTGAGGGATGATTTAATGCATAGTGATGTCTTAAATACCTACTTACCTGTATAACCGCCTATATAACCTCATCATGTGTTTGTCATTCCCAGAGCTATACGAGTTTGCAAATGATCTCTGATCTTTCTGATAAGTTGCAAAAAATATATATGGCCATCTACAGAGCAGACTTGATTCCGCTGAATGATAGTCTTCTTGTTTGTCTTAGCCTGTTGGCATCAGTAGTATCCAGCACTGCTCCATAATAATTAGCCCAGGAAAACAGTGATAGCAGCCAACCTCCTTGCTAGTGATCACATATTTACTTTTTTATCAGCATGTACAGACACGAAGTATGAACATGCAGATGAAATGGGCTTGATCAGCTGTTCTGTGGGTGGCTGGATAGGAACATGTATCATGAGACCTGACATTCACCTTCAGCAATGCCTTTTGGTGATTGTAATACCCAAGTGGTGAAACACTTAACGGAATATTTACTCTTTGACCTTGCTTGTAAACTGAGATGATAGATTTTGGCATGTCTCTGCTTGTAAATAGTTACTTGTAAAATATCTACTTTGTGTTTTGAGAGGTAGAGCGAGCAGGATGAGATGATAATTTCACACATCCTTTGTATGCTAATAATGAAATCTCAAGAAGGTTGCCTGCTGGCAGATCTTAACAATTAAAAATCTGGAGTGAGATATTATCAAGAAATATGAAAGAAATGTTTCAAAGAAAATGCCTGTGGCTACTTCTGAGGCAACTGCATGAATCCAGGTAAAACGCTTGCTCAGTAGGAACAATACGCAGCTCAAATGTCTGTTCACCCTTTTGAGAATGTGAAGGAAAATACTCTTGAGAGTCATACAGTGATTTTCTAAAAGTTTCTTTTTTTTTTTCTTCCCCCACGCCCCCATGCCAGTAAACCTGTTAATATAAAATGCCTAGATGAAACATTTTATAATTCCTAAAATGGAAGAGGAAAGTAGTAACCAGAGCTTGCTTGTTTGCAAAATGGATGAATATAAGAAGCAGACTTTTATTCTCTTTGCTTTCTTATTAAGTGAGGCTACAGGATTCCGATACTTAAAAGTGGCTACACAGAGGACAGAGGATCTCCCTACATAAGGGGAACCACGGAGAAAAGAAGGGGCAACATGTACAAGTTTCACAGAGGGAGGTTTCATCTTGATATAAAACAGAAATTTCTCATAGTGAGAACAATCATTGACTGGAACAACCTCCTCAGGGATGTGGTAGTGTCCCCATCACCAGAGGTTTTCAGGATGCGGTTGGACAGGGTGCTAGATAATCTCATCTAGGCTTCCTTTCCCATGAAAGATTGGATCAGATGATCTTTCAAGGTCCTGTCCAGCCTGGGCTGTTCTATGATTTTACAATTCTACTCACTCAGAGGAAGGAAAGTCAGCAGCATCATGTACCTACTGAGACTAAGGATACTAAAATACACTCTTCATTTTGAAGCAAAGTCTAACAAAAAAAAGTATAATCTGACTTTCTTCTAGTGAGCAACATTCTGTTTGTCAAACACAAGATGTTTGATCCTCTCTGCTCACTGAATTTAGGAAAATAAAAAGATGAGGATCAGATGAGCAGCTGTTGAGTTAGAAATTGGTAACAGCAGGGTACTTGAGTATAGAACTTCGTTTTGATGTAGGTGATATATTTTCATTGGAATAAAAGCTGCTTAAATACATGTATTTCTATTCTCAGAAAGAATGAACAGTCAATACAGAAAATTAATTCCAGCAAGATAATTTACTTCCAGGGAATAATGGAATTATTGAATTTCTAATGAAGAGGTGTAATTAATTTTTCAATAACTTTTCCTGGGTCTAAATCTCGTTTTGTAGCTTACCGGTAGTCTGATCTCTACCCCTCAACTTTAAACTTACCTTCACATGCCATAATGTAGTATTTATCTCTCTGATACTTTGGAGGTTCCTCTGGTCCTTTGAAGGTTCAATTATTAGCTCTTGCTCCACACAGCTAAAACCAGCCTTGGTCCTCTTCCTCCTACGTCCTCCTCCACAATTCCTTTTCTTAGTGATTATATGAACAGCAGATGTTCTTGTTACCTACTAACTTCTCCAAGCCAAATCTCACCCAAAGGTCTCACTCCCAGCTTTATTTCAGCATCATTGGCTCTTGTTGCAAAACATACCTGAATCTGCCTGCCACTGCCCATAAACATGGATAATGCTGCTCTCCTTTCTCAGCATCTACACTATGCTCCACTTGTTCTTGCATCCCAGTCTTGCTCTTGTCTGTATGCACATAAAAATGTTGTTGCAAAAATAATTTTACCCCATGTTCTGACCTTGTTGCCCAACTATTTGTATTAGCCAGGGTTCAGAGAACTGAGGTGGGAGGGTGGTTGAGGCATTGGGTTGGAGGTTGGGACGTGAGGTTAGGCATGGAATTGGTGCAGTCAGGCTTAGGAGGGCCTGGGTGAGGGCCAGAACAACACTACAGCTCCTGAAGAGGGGACAATGTCCCAGTTTCTGCAGCTTTTTATCAGACAGAGAGAACATCATATTTGTCCACAAGTTAAAGGTCCTTTCTGGCCTATCTTGCTTCTGTATTAACCCTCACTGAGAATTAGGTAGCTGATTTCCATACCCGAGTTTCTATAATTTGGTTGTTGTTGTTATTATTACTATATTTTCAAACAATACTTTTTCCTTTTACCTATACGACTCTCCAGATGTGAGATGCTCTCTCTGTAGCAATCCACACTGTGTTCTCCTAGAAATTGCTCCCTAATTCTCTGTTATGTCCTGAACCATACAGAAACGCTCAATGGATTTTTGACTACCAGTGTGCTAGCATCAATGTCAGATATGCTGACCAATATTGACTTATTTTATCTTAGTATTCATCAGACTGTCTACATTTCTATATTGTCACTTGTGCCATGCTACAAAGACCTTGGGCTAGATCTAAGCTCTTTCCTTTCTTTGTTTGTATAGCATTTATCACAGTAGAGTCCTCCTCCATGATCAGTGTTCCTAAACACTTGGGCTATATAAATAATAATGCTTTATTACAAATGCTGTCAAAGCTGCTCTTTGAATGAATGCCCTGCATGAAATATAGGCAAGCCATTCTCAGCAGTCTGACTCCGACTGTCAGCTTTCCCATTTCAAACAGGTAATGTTCAGGCATGGGTTGTATGCTTGTGATTCTTCAAAGCAATGTGACTGTGGAGATTTATACACCTCTTAGTCCTGCTTCTCTTCCAATCTGATGATCATGGAGCAGTAGCTGAAAACATTGATAGCACCTGGGAAGCCTGCCCAAGACAGGGTCAAATGTCAAATAGATATACTGACTGAAATCCTGATGTCTGCAAGCCAAAAAAAAACTAAAACTATTCAAGTAAAGTGAAGCCAAGAATTCGCATACAGAAATCCAAGCCGGCAATGTTATGAAAAAATGCAGAAGATAAAGGATGAAGTAGCTAGAGGTGTGACTGAAAAGAGGATTTCTTCAGCTGCCCTTTGTAAGGCTAACTGGAATAAATAAATTTCCAAATACAGTGTGCCAAGGAATGCCTGGGAGCCATTTGGAGGTTGGATGTTGGAGTTGGGGTAATGGAGGAAAATATGTTTAAAATACTGTTTTTAAGTATTTAATATGTTTAAAAGTTGAATGAAATCAAAGTCTCACTTTCCAAATGCTCACGACCTTGGATGCCTAACTTCCATGGGCATCTTGGAGAGTTTGAAGCATAGACATTTTTAAAAATCTCATTGAGTGCCTACTTAAATCTTAGCCCATTGCTGGACAGCCTTCACTGAAAATTACTGTTCCTGAACTTTGGAAAAATTCTCCCTAAATTGCTTTATAACCTGAAAGAGGGAATAAAAAAAACCAAAACCAACAATACATAGGATGACTATCAAGATTATTTTGCCCAGACATTCAGAGTTCACATCACTGGTCACAAAAACATGTATCTGACAACTGCCAAGGGCTGGGTCCAGCACCTGCAATGACCAGGACTGCATGTTTGTTGAGCATGGAAGATCAGCCTGGAAAACAGATACTGGTGTTCCTGCACTTGGATGGGACACACATCCACTCCTGGCTACATTAACCCACTGTATTAATTTGATGAGAATTCTGTCTTGATGATAATACAGTCAATTCACTTTACTGTTTCTTGTGGCATAAAATCTAGATGCACGCTACAGCAGAGCAGTGCAGTAATGAGAGATCTTTGCTGCTAAGGGTAATTTCATACTCTCCCATGTAAGGGAATTACTGTCTTGGGGCTATAAATCTATAAATCTAGTATTTATTATAGTATGAAGTTTAAAATAAAACACTAAAAGGTTACATGTTTGATTAAAGAGGTGATGCAGATTTTAGGAGGAAATCAGATTTGAAGATCTGGAGGATGTATTAACATTTAAAGTCTTCAGATACCCTGTTACTGGCTATATGGAGCTCACTCATGAAAACGTAAGCAAAACACATCATCTTGTTCTGTTATTCATTGTTTGATAGGAACTCAGTCCTGAATTAGTTAGACTTTAGGCTAACTAGAAGTTAAAAAAAAAAAAGGCCTAAAATTAACCTCTCCCATTCAGATTAAGGCCTTGTAAACAAATCTTACAGAGAAAGCAACTTGCTAAAATTTAAAGTGGAAGTGGCCTGGCTCCCGGCCTGTGACTCTCCTTGACAGTGGTTGTGTGGCACTCTCTTGTTGTCCAGTCCCTGGGTGAGCAGCAGAGCCACAGGCTCCTGTCCTTGGGGAAGAGGTAACCAGCACCGCCAGGGCTGAGAGGGACAGCCTGAGGGCAACGAGCTGCTACCGGATGTGGACCATGGACAGGAGTCCAGGAGGGTGAAGGATTTTCATGATGCTTCCTCTGAACATCACTCGAGAGCTTCTAGCACTGAGTTAACTTGCTTGGTTATTAGTATTAAAAGATTTTTGCTACTATAATTATTAAAACAGTTGTTTCTCAATACTGAAGGTCAAAGACATGCTGCAGGCTCTTTTCTGTAGCTGTGTAAGAAGGCAAAGCCCTCCTTTGCCAGCTGTATAAACCACAGAGTGGTATTGATACCCTGCTGGACATAGCTTTCTCTACACTAAATGCAGCAGTTACCAGTGGTGCAAAAGAAAAGGGAGATGGCTACATTTTCCTTACCCAGGCTTTCTGAGGTGAACAAGCGGTGGTTTAACTTGCTGCTGTGCCAACTCCTCGTTTTCCTTTTCCAGCAGCCTCAGACTCCAAGCAGAGCTGAGGCACAGAGCAGCCATCATCTGTGACCACAGATACAAACTTAAACCCAGCCGGAGTGCCAAGAAATCATTACTGGATTTCTGAATGCCTCATCTCCTTGCCCTTGCTGTGCCTGGGGAAGAAAATAGGGCAGAAAATCTGACAAGTGTGTGTGGGTTCGAACAGGAAACCAGAGGTATCCCTGCATTTGCTGATGTTCTAATTTATCACCTTTTAGCTGCAGAGCGGCAGATGCGCTGGTAAACATTCACAGCTGGGCTATGAATGCACCTGATATGGGAGGCTTTCATCTACTCAGACAAATCCCAGCTATGCTTATATTACACTCCCTCTTCACTGCAAGACATATGTGTCTGAAGTGTAACCACTTGGGCAGACTCAGGTCTGAAGCATTGACCTGATAGAGACTTCAGCTAGTTGTCCAACAACAGCTGAATATTTCTTTTTTCTTTATACCTGCTTTTTATCTTGTTTGTTACTTGTTTTTTGCTTGGCTGAATTATTTCCACGTTCCATCCTCTGGAGAACCATCCATTGACTGCAGTGACATCTTGCTTAAAGGAAGGTGGTGCTGAGCAAAAATTATAGCTGCTGCAGGGAATGCTGCCTTACTGAGCCCAGCTGCTGATTGCAGCCAACAAGTTATTTCAGCGCAGTCTTCTCTTTTTAGGCCAGTGGAAACCTGTGATTATGAAAGAATCTGAGAGACCTGGGGTTGTTCAGTCTTAATAAGAGAAGAGGGAAAGGCTGTGAAAAGATCTTATTGCTGTCTTCAACCATCTAATGGGAGACTACAGAGAGGCCTGAGCCAGGGTGATGGAGATGGATGGTGGTAGGACAAGAGGCAATGAGCTCAAGTTGCAGCAAGGGCAGTTCTGATTCAGTATGAAGAAGCATTTTGCATCATGTGGGTTGACAGACACTGGAACAGGTTGCCCAGATGGTTTGCAGGGATTTCCACCCACAAAGACTGCTAAAACTTGACTGGACAAGCCCCTCAGCAACCTGATCTAAGAGCAGAGGATCAACCTACACAACATAAATGATCCTGTGAATTTCTCCTTTTAATTTTCTGTGTGTTTATTCAGCTGTCAGTAATCAGTGACCCTTTTTTAGGTACAAAAGAGAAGATAAGCTCTCCTTCCAATAAGGCTGTATAGGCACAGATACACCTTGGGTGAGCGTCTAAGATACCACTGTGGGAATTTTTATACAGGTAAAAGCTTTCTGGCTTGACATATATAGTTTCTCAAGGTGTCCCTCAGTGACACAGTTGTCACAACCACCTCTGACTTGCAAGAGCCGTTTGCAATCAGCTGCTGCTGGGAGCTATGAGAGCCTCACCTGGGATATATCGCTGCCAGGAAAAAATCCGTGCATTTTCCAGCTTCCAGGTCTGAAGTAACTGTGCACGGATTGAAAAACCATGTGCCTCCCTGTGCATGTCTCAGGAAAAATGTACAGCAATGGGGGGCTAAACTTTTCACTGGAGGCTAAACTAGACCAAGTAATCGTGTGTTGGCTTTGGGCATGGGGAGTGAGCGAGTGTCACTGCAGCTCAAATGCACGTGACAAGCGTGTGGTTTGTCTGAGGCTGATATTCATACCTTCTTACATCTTTCCTACTTGTTCGGTGTCTGTGCCAAGATTCTGTGGAAAGATTATTTTAAAACAAATTTCTTTTATATTTCCTATTTATATTGTATAACTTGGTAAAAATTTTAGAGCCCTGGAATTTTAAGATAGACTTTTTGGGTGTTTTAACTTTGTTAGAAAATTTCCATACCACTGTTATACTGCCACAGGTTGGAGGTTGTAGACATGGAAGGTCAAGTTGCTTGAAAAGTCATTTTTGCTTTCACATAGTTGAACAGTTGACTGTGGCCAGCATATACCATACAGGGTAACTTGATTTATCCTGTTCTTTAAAACAGATTTAAATATTTTATAGGAAGGTTACTAAGCAAAGTGAAATAAAGCAGAGTACTGGACATTTTCATACTTAACTCTAATGTTCATCTCAACAATTTCCATTTATTTCTCTCCATTTGAGTACTCTTTTTTTTGGCAAAATATCCAAAGATCCAACTGTAGATACCTTGTTGTGATATGACTCCAAAGAAACCCCCAGTCGTTGGACTTCTAGCATGACTTAACTAGAAATTACAATTTTTAATCTCTTCAGGCTAAGGATAAAAACAAACTGACCTTTTTAGAAATTTATTTAATCATTCCTATAGCACAGTTTTAAAGTCAAATTCCTCTATGGAATATACGATTAACTCTGTCTAAATTCAGTCCTCCTCAGTCAATTAACTCACCCTCTGGAGCTGCCTGTTTCTCTCTGTTGGCTACAGAGAGGGCAGGAGTCAATCACCCTTCTAGCTGAGGTGCCAAAACTTAGGGTGAATGGATCTGAATGTTGGTACTCCATCACTGAAGACTGCTTCCATTTCTTGTGTCACCTACCTACAGGAATAGCAGAGACCATAATGTCAGGTGAAAATGCCCTGAGGTGCTCCTCTAGGAGCGCAGGAATGCTCAGTGGAACTTCCCTGCAGGAAAGGAATGCAAGGTTAAGGACATGGGGAGGGGATCCTAGCAAGCATTGTAAAGAGGGAGCACATTTGCAATGCCAGAGTTCACAGCGGGTGTAGGGTGTCTGCCCTGAGGTGCCAAACATCACAAGACAGTTCCATTTGTGCATGGTGGACATTGTAAAACCTGTATATCTGGGTTGGGCTTATCCAGTTCTGCATCTGCGAAAAGTACAAAGCATGTTTTCAGTGGCACATGGTGCTCGGTATCTGAATATGTGCATGTAATAATGTGAAATTTAATGGGAACAGAATTGCCCCATGACTAAACAACATGAGCTAAGACCGTACCACAGAGTGCCAGTGTGAACTGTGTAGTACTTTAAAGGGTTACCCCTGAAATAAACAATTTATACAAATATGACTACTATTACACAAAGTATAAGGCTTTAGAGAGTTACCTCTGGAATCAACACCTTATATAAATATGATCACTATTACACAGAATCAGGTTTGTATTTTTTAATTCTTTTTTATTTTCTTCAGGCAATGGAAGAAAAAATCAGCTGAGTTGACAACATCCACTAAATTGTGACTGCAATATCCCCTCTTCTTTCTCCAAGTCTTGGGAAAAAAACAATATGGAACATTCAGGAAGAAGGGCTTTCATATCAGCCAAAGTCTTTTGACTGTACTGTGCTTTCCATGTTATAGATTTTATTTTCCTCTGTTATGTTTGGAATAGTAGGAAAACAGGTAACTGATATAATGTGCCTTAGGAATTTGGCAAATTAATGAATTCAGAGAACTTCATGATTTTATGTGTTTGAGTGGTTTTAATTTTACATCAAATGCTTCTAGGTTCTCCCAAACATAATTAGGAAATTTTTGGCTTCAGGATTTTGTGTTTTACTTTGAATAGATCAAGAAAAGTAATCTTGAGACAATGCAGCCGCCTTGCCTTGTAATAATGACTGAAGGTGATGCTGAAGAAGAAGATGGAAGAGGTGTATAACGTAAGCTGCAGAGCTCATACAGTATAAGCCTCTAAAGGTTTATCAGTGGCAGAAATAGCCTTGCAAACCCAGGAGGCGTGTCTGCAAATTAATACATCTGTACTGTGTACCAGATAGTGCACTGGGTAATTTGAAAGTCACAACTGCTTTCTGACATTCTGTGCATTCACAAGCTACACCTCATTAATATTTATATTGGAGTCTGATAAGGCCTGCAAATATTTAGGGCTTAATTAGGAAACATTTGAATTTAGGAAATGTGTTTTTAAGAGCTATTTTGAGTTCACCTGGCACAGAACGGACAAAGGTTGATGTTTCTAATTATTCAAGATGAATAAGCACACTGATTCAGAGAATTTCAGGAGAGGAGTGCAGTATAAACCTAACTGATTGCTTGTGGATACCACAACAGATAAATGTCACTCCAAAATGACATCTGAAATCTCTGTCATCCTTAGAATTTGCATTGAATCATTGCATCAACGTCCCAATATCAACTGTGCCTAAGGAACAGGTATCTGCAATTGTCTTTTCCATGGTATCAGCTAATCAGGGAAGGTCCGTAATGTGTTTTTGCAATGTAAATTCTACCCAAAATACTGTTTCTAAGAGCAACCTCAAATCCACCAGTGCTGTTAAGTGCGACAGGTCACTGACAACCCTGTCACAGCTAGCAAGGTAATGGCCATTAACTGCATTTTCTTTGCATGACAGTCCCCATAATGCCCGAATTACTGGTATTACCCTTCCTGTGGTAACAAATAAGAGCACCTGTGGAAAATGGGCTTGCAGGAGGTGACTGAGAATGGTAACAGCTTTTGCCTTTGATGTTGGAGAAATCTCAAAGGAGGAAAATTCACGTGAATGGGTTCTTATATGTCTAATTCTACATCATAGGGCATGGATTTTCCTTCCACACTTCTCCCAAAATGCTCAGGTCTATAAGTCAAATCCATAAAATACAAAAGTAGTGGATTCCTATTTAATTTTCTGATACTTGGTTGAAGTAATGGAGATTAGGGCATCAATATGTCCTCTGAATCTTTTTTGGATCTTCTAGGATATATTGAATGTGTGTTAGAAAGCACATTAAAACAGAAGAATGTATTTGTTCCTTCTAGTTAATTTCCTTGGCAACGCTGTACCCAAAATTACATTTACTGGGTTCTATTAGATAACTTTTCTTCATTTTTAGTCACAACAGACAGCCCATAAAGAGTGGTGATATCTGCAATTATCCAAAGAGGCTAAACCAGAAGCAATTAGAGACCCCGTAAAATGCCTACTAACTGCAAACCAGCACATTACTGTTGTGTTATATCCTACAGCTCCTGTTTGAAATGTGCTAGAACATCCACAGAGCTGAATAAGTTGAGCTTCAGAAAATAAAATTCACAGACTTCTGTGTAGTATGAACTTTCCTGGCAAGGAATGAAAGTTAGATGCATGCTGTGAAACAATACTTCCACAAGCAAGAGCCACTCTTTCAATGAAGTCCACCTCACAGGGTAGGACGTGGTGAAGATTGCTACTGATTCTTTTTTTAAGGTAAAGTCAGCACAAGAGGATATTTAAATCAATGTTAAGAAATTACCAACTCTAATTAACAATATTATATTTTGACGGAGATGAGCATGTCCCTAAAATGTTGTGTGAAATAACTAAAATGATTGCTTGGAGGAGTTCCCAAGCGCTTTGCTTATAAAACTCAAATGAAAAAGAGTAGTATATCAAATAGCAGTTAGAACAAGGATACAAGACCAAGTCAGTGTTAGGGGACATTGTGTTAGTAATGTGAGGATGGCCCCGCTAATATCACCAGTGAGACATGGCCATCAGATAAGAAGGTGTCACCACAGTGGTGTGGTGGGAACACCTTGTGTTGTCAGTGATGCTGCTGTCATCTACATTCTTGCAATGACGTACTCCTATTTTAATAACTAGAGTCCTCACTCTGTGTTTAAAAATAAGGAAAGAAAGTTTCCAACAAAGCAGTTATTGAATGCTCATAGACTCAGGAAGTTCAGCCAATCATTTACTGAGAAGCTCTGCCTGCAACACAAGAGCAGAAAGTTCATGAACTACGGTTTAAAGGTATCTGAGGCCACAGCATATGCTGGAGTGAGAGACACAAATTTCCTTGTCTTCCATGAGGTTGTGATCAGCCCCTTGATCTCCAGTCTCCAAAACTGTGAAGGCAACAAACAGCCACAGACAAGAGACTAAAACCAGTCCTGTAGGCCAGGCTCATCCTGTTCAGTACCCTGGAAGAGTAGATTTTGCAACTATTTTTTCCTTACCATTAAAGCATTATGTGGATTCATGGAGGTAATGAGTCCCATGTAGAAGACATGAGCATACTACCTCACCAGTTTTTCACAGGAAATCCAGACCACAGCAAGACGCATGAGGACAAAGAGATTCTTGTCAGCCTCCTCCACATCCCAGCCCAAGCACTGCAGCTTGTTACAGAGATGAGTAGAGACAATGCCCACTTTTCTCCAGAAAAACATGGGACAAAATGTTTTGTACCTTTCAAAATAGAAGCAAGGATTCCCTTTCCCACTGAGCAGTGAGGTAGCAGGTTTTATTTGGAAATCCTCTCTCAGCTGTACGATGAATCACCCACAGTCCTGTGAATTGGCTGTGCCACAGCTGAGGTGTAACTGCTCATCACTGTGATATTAGCTTGCAAATCAGGTCCCTTTGTAAGCTCTGACAACACACTGCATATGTAGTATGAAGCAGATAGCCATAAAAGATTATCCAAGCTCTGTACATCCCACTGGCAAGTTGCCTTTGGGAAAAGCTGTTTTAGAGGAGATCTATTTTAAAGATAGAGAACTGTAAAAAAGCCATACAGTTACTTCTTGTTTCTTAAATCACTGCAATAAAATTTAGAGATTGGCAAATGTCCCATGTGTATGTCCGCTAAGAAAGTAATAAACATTTAGATTTTTCTGTTCTTCACCTTTACCTTTTCTGGGACTGAAACTGTTTGAGATAGCCATCATTTTGCCATTTGGCTGAGCTAAATTATTCACATGTAGAGAAAACAAACAGTGCTCTCTCTTGGAGACCGGATTCTTGCCTTTGATTTTGCCTTTTGCTTTTCCTTTATCTAGAATAAATAATTTGGGCATAGATGAGTGCTTTTTGGAGTAAATGAAATATATTGGCAAAAATGAACATACTTACTGGAAAGTGAGTGTATTTTGCTTGCATGTTGGCAATGTTGAGGAGGTGAAAGGGACATGTGACACAGAAAGAACTCATAAATAGTATGCATTAATCCCTTGAAATGCTGAGGCTATATTTTAGAGTTCATGCCAATGTATTCACCTTTACCATGACACAAGACTGTTCATTAACTGCTCTATTACACAACTGCAGTAGTGGTAAATTCAATTAATGCCCACTCTCTTAATTATTTATGTGACTTAAACTTTCATTCCCCCATCTGGGACTCACAGGTACCTCAACAGTATTGTATATATATTCAGCAGCCCTATTTAGAGCTGGCATGTTTAATGCATGGTATTGCCCATGACCTGTCTCTTCTGTTTTATTAACAAGACATAAAGTCAGAATACCCATCTGGGAAAGGTGAGATCTGGCTAAGATAAATATTTAGTATGCAATAGTCACATTTAATAATCAGATCTTAATCATTTAATCTTTAAAAGAGAGAGGGACTGTAAACCCTCTCCCATGTGAGTCTTCTGGCAGCCAGGTTTCAGGATCTGCGTGTTCCTTTTCCCTGAGTTATAAAACAGCTAACCATTTCCACAGCAGCAGATTAGCATTGTCAGTACAAATTTTGAACTAGCTCACCCTGAGTGCCTGGCCACTTGGATTGGAGCTCAGCAAGCACAAACTTGAACACAGGAGGTTGTATTTAAACATAAGGAGGAAATTCTTTACTTTGAGGGTGGCAGAGCAGTGAAACAGGTGGCCCAAAGAGGTGTGGAGTCTCCATCCCTGGAAACATTCAAAACCTGCCTGGATGCCATCCTGTTCAACCTGCTCTAGGTGAACCTGCTTTGGCAGAGGGGGCTGGACTAGCTGATCTCCAGAGGTCCCTTCCAACTCCATATCATTCTGTGATTCTGTGAGTTATACTGACAAACTGAACAAGGCCAGGGAGTCAGTGTTCTAAGGACCTATTCCACAGGCTGTTTGGATATAGCACTCCTGTCTTTGGAAAGATTACAGAGCCTAGCTGTTGCCTCAGAAGCTTTATTATGCCAGGTTTTGGACAATTTTATTCATTAGTAAAGTTGAAGCAGTGGCACCCTGGGCTCGCTTATGGATGAAGGTGAAGTTCTGGTCTTGTTCATTGTCTTCTAGACATCCTGCTGGATTCCTCACGTCTTGCATTAATGCTGTGACATCTTCTCGCCTTTCAGCTGTGTTTTGTGAATGGAGGCTGCATAATGTGCAGATTCCTGTTGAGTTGCAAAGCCATGAGTCCTCATAGCTGGACTCTGAGTCCTGGGAAGACACATCACTCCCTGCAACATTTCTAGCTTCAGCCAGTTTTCTCATTGATTTTGTTAGTCACTAGCTAAGACAGATCCTATTTGTAGGGTACCAAAGCGGTTTCCCTGTGAACTCTGGCCATGCAGAGGAGGGCTGAGGGCTCCCTGAGGTACTGAAACAAGTAGTGCCTGGCAGCGGAGTGCTAAGCACTGCCACCTGCAAGTGCTCTGGTAGACCAAGTGTAAGGGATTGCTGTCAATGCACCCTATGAACATAAAAATGCTTGAAAAGTGCATATCCAGGATGGAGCTGCTTCTTGGTTTCCTTATTAAGAGCCACACACATGGCACAGCAGAGTCCAGTCTGCTCTTGAGGTGTGATACTAGCATATAGTTTGATACTAACAGTTTCTTTCTTCACTTTTACTGCATAATATGCTGTAAATCATGCTGCATGGTGTCATGGTAATGCAAGACATTCTCATTTTGGTAGACCATTTCCTTGCAGGGAGTGATTCTCTAGACTTTAAACAGAGCAGTTCCGGCCTATCATCTAGGCAGATAACAAAATATAGACCACAGGGAGAAGAACAAACCCTTGTCTTATTTAAAACTGGGCCAAAGAAACAGTCTCAAAGATGCATGCTGAAAGCTTGACTGGTGCTTAAAGCTGTGAGTTCACTGGTACAATGTTAAGGTGGCTGGATGGAGCCTCTGACATCTCATTATCTCAACACAATGTCACATTGCTCTAGTGCACAGTCTGCTGTTGTTGAGATAACTCTTCATGATGTGAGCTACTTTTTTTATTTAATTTATTTTTATTTTTAATAAAGCTGCAGTTGCAGATGCCACTGCTACATTAAAATACCACAGGGTCGCAAAACCTGATCATACAAACAAACATAATCCAAACATAAATCAAGCACTCTCAAAATTGGTACAAAATGATCTGACGGTAGCTAGTGTCACTACATTTGCTGCCTTTTGGACAACTAACCAGGTAATGCTATATAACAGGATGACTATGTGTGTCATCAAGGGGAAAAATTGACTTATTCTAACTAGGACTGCAGTAGAAAAAGAGAAAACAGAACCAGAGGCAGCATTTTTAAAGGGAACTGGCAGTCTTCTGGTGTATACTCAACGATGTTCAAACCCTGTCTTAAAAGCGCTATTATAAAGGTATCCTGTTCATAGTAGGAAATAAGGAATTATAGCTTATTTCTAATTGTGATTTATGATTAATAATAACAAATAGTAAAGCAATAAGAGTGTTTCTAAACTCTTAGTCTTTTTATCTCTCTGATTAGGAAGTTCTTCAATACATAGTATTGATTGATGTTGTTTGCCTGTTTGATGATTTACTCCTGAAATCAATTTAGAGCTAACTTACCGCAAATTGGTTTTGAAAGTAGATCAGAGAAGGATTTCAGAATTACTTTCTTTTATTTTCTGTTATGCTTGTCCAGTAATCTGAATAAAGAGGATTTCAAAAGACGATGATGGTTTAAAGTGGATCGTTGGTAAGATATTAGACAATGTTCACATCTAATAGATAGAAATAAATTGATGCTGCATCTTATTCAGACTCTGAGGAAAAGATCTGTTTTCACCATAGATTCTACAGGTAACAACAAGATAGAGATCACATTTCACAGTAAGAAAGTGTGATGCATCTAATTTGTGGGATATTTTTCTGCTTCTGAAGAGTGGGAGTTATAAAAACTACTGATAATTGCAATTAAATATTCAGTGGGTACTACTAATGACACTACACAATCTGAGAAGAGCTGGGGTTTTCCAGACAAAGACGCATTTAGAATAATGCACTGGCTGTAATTATACAGATCCTTTTCCTAATGCAGAGCTCCCGCTGACATTGTAACTTCATTATGCACTGACGCACTTAATGAATGTACCTATTGCACACGGTAAACACCGCTCTTATGCTGAGCCCCGTGGAACAGGTTTGAAAATCTGCCTCTGTGTGGCTTGAATGATCTTGAAAGAAAGTTGGGGTTCACACCCTGGTATGCTTAAAAGGAGGCCAGCTGTCAAACTCAACCTTGAGGCATGGGCTGTTTGTTGCAAGCCAGCAGTGTGGTGGAGGGTGATAAACCTGTGTTTGCATTTCAGATGACAGTTTAACATAAAAGGAACACCTATAAATAGTTTATGGAGGGTTAATTAATGTTACCAGGATGTTACAGACATAAATAGATAGATACATGCACCCCAACAGAAGGCAGTAGGTGGGGATGAGTTATTGTTTTAGACAGCCAGTTCACCTGACGGACTTTCTCCAGCTGGCTACAACAATTTATTAAAATGTCTATTAATAATGTAGATAGACGTAAGCTAAATTTATATACTCTAGGTGACTACAGCATTACCTACACAGATTTGGGTATATCTTTGGATCACCTTAGCGTGGGAGTAAAAGTTAGGTCTCCCAACAGGGATGCCAGGGCTGCTGCTGAAAAAACAGAGGGCAATTGCAGGCCTCTTACTGCAGAAGTGGGCTGTAACAGCTCAGCCACATGAACACAAATGTCTTTCAGTGCCCTTATCTACAGCAAGGCTGTGGAGGAGCTCTGGTTTCTGATCACTGTGGTGGTGCAGTGTTTTAGCTAATAAAAATTAATTGGCAATTCATGTACTTATGACCAGAGTGACTTCAGTCAGTCCTTGTATCTCTAAGGCACAGACATGGTCTTCCTCTCTCTGTCCCAGGTGATCTGCAAGGCGGTATTATAGGAGAGAGGGAGTGTGCACTCATCGCAAAATAGTCTCTGGCTTCCTCCTCCTCCTCTGTAGATAGGACATCTGGATGTGAGCAGCCTCAGGGTAAGGACGAAACTGAATCCAATTTTTCTGATGTATGCAAGGACATACTACCTTGCAGGCCATTTGTTAAAGGCAAGTGCTGCTCTTTTTGAAAAGAAGAGCAAAGTCTTACTTGTTTTCATTTGCATTGGGAGATATTTATAAGTCTGGGCTTACTGTCGTCATCTCTGTACTTCCACACTGAAGAAGATTAGTGTTCCAAATAATTTTAGCAATATGGTTTAGTGATGTTTTTCATTGATATTGGCTTGATGGTTGGACACAGTGATCTGAAAGGTCCATTGCAACCTAGACAATTCTAGGGTTCTACTTACAGCCACATCTTAAAGATGAGCACCATGCAACCTTCCCTGATGGCTGGGCTACTCTGGATCTCCAAACTACCATGTCCACAGTATCAGGTCAGCAGTAGTGCTGCTTGACATGAAATCCTCTCTCCAGATTAAATCCAGCTCCCTTGGTCTAAAAGTGTATTTATTTCCCACGTGTTGCAGGGTAGGCCTGCCAGCTACAGGCAATTGGAGATGAGCACATGTGTATGTACAAGGGGTTGAGAGCGAAGGGGAATCCAGACAGAGGAAAACAGGCTGTGCTAGCCCGGATCACCACTTCTCTCCCAGAACACAGCAACTCCTAGTTTTCTGGCTTTTCAACAAGGCTGTAAACATGGTTAGAAACCTTTATTCTCATGGGGAGCAACTGGAAAAATATAGTATTAAAAGAATAAGACAATTTTACTCTTTCACGGTATTTTTTTCTGGATATTGCTAAAAGAGGTCCTGTGATGTCTACCTACATAATTAACCTCTTGCCCACTTCAGTTTTCCTTTTGTAAGCCTGCATGTGCTGCAGATACACATGGGTAGGATTAATCCCATTAAAAAAGTTATGCTAATTAGAATGTGCCATTGACCTCTCATTTTCACATAGACTGTGGCTAGCAGGAATCTTTTTCCCTTATTTCATTATAATTCTTCTGCTTAGTGATGGCTGCACTGTTCCTTTCAACAAACCAGCTGAAAAGTCATCTCCTTTCTGTGGGATACACTTGGGTTTCTTGCTCTAAGGGGTACTCCAAGCAATCTTCTGTTCTTTTCTGAGGATTACAGAGAGGCAAGAGACAAGATTTTCCTGAGTCTGTTTTCTGTGTGCTACTCTGTTAGAGACAAACGTAAAGGCAACAAATCCAAATCACAAACACACCTGGCCTCATCCCACTCTTTGACCTGTCTTATGTGTGTCTTCCCCCCTGCTCTAATTACTGGGGCATTTCTATGGCTTAAGTAAAGGTACTTCTTCTTGGAAAAAACTTACAGCTCCATCTACAGTACATGGTTGGATTTACAATGGAAATTTACAGTAGGAATTGCAGTAAAAAGGCCCACTGGCAAAGGAAAAATGGACAGGTTGGAGGGGGGGGGGAAAGAGGGGGTTTTAATATTGTTATTTCCTTACTTCAAAAATAAAAAGGCCAGTATTTCAAAAGGAGAATCAACAGATGATTTAGTACTCAGTACACTGTAAAAAAACCACATGGTGTCAAAGCACAACAAATAAAAGAGTAGACACTATTTAGAGATTGAGTAAGTTACTGTAGAATATCTCTGTAAAGTATAAATGTGGTCCAAAAAGCAAGATTGACTGCTAGTTAAAAAAAGGGGCAGGAATTTTTATGTTTTTTATTACACTGCACACTGCTTTACCAGCCATTATACTAGTTTGTTGTCATTACACATCATCTGTGTGTGGGAGTTTGTATATATGGAGAGCTTGTAGCATTCAGCCAGACTTGACCGAGTGATGAGTGATGCAAGATACCTTGCTTGTATAAATGAACAAATAAATTGTCACAGGGAAAATCTGGTTTGGGGAGAAGAGGGAAGGAGGAAAATACATTTTGGAGAAAACAAATCAATTAACCAAAATTCAAGATACAGTTGCTAGGAACCAGATTTTGATCTCATCATCAACAATGTGAGTTTAATAAATCCTGGTGACATTAAAGAGTTACTGCAGATTTTTATACTCCCACTACTTGAGATCACAAACTGACCACTCATGTTAAAATCTTTTGAAACAGGAGAGGCCTCAGTTCTTTTCACAATCACAGTAAGTGTCCTGCCAAGCCACACTGTGCTAATTAAGGAAGAGAGAACCTTGTGATAAAATTTTCAAACAAGTTGTGTCAAGCTGATCACAGACAACACAAAGCTTGTTCTCTAGCAAAGGAATGCTTATTTAGTTTTGCCAACGTATGCAGTCATTCTGTAAGTATAACAACTTCCTTGTCTTCAAACAACAATAAATAACTGGCATTCATTTGACGGTTAGGCAAAAGATGGCAAATTTTAATTACTTTGTGACTATCTAAAAACTAACTATCCTTAAGACACTAGGCTGACTACTCAGCATCAGAGCCAGAGCAGTCAGTGCAGAGGAAATAATGATATAGGAAACCCTGTACTTTAGAGGAAATAATTACTGTTTCAAAATTATCTCTGTACTTAAAACTTTTCTAAGAATTCTCCTGTGGGTAATGAGCCATTCTGCACCTGTTCATTACTGTTGTAATTCTTACTTTTGTTTAATTTTTAATGGCTTAAAAAACTGGATTGGCTATCTTCTCTGTATTACTGGTGTGAGTCTTAAGTATTCCAGAATTATTACAGCTCACCTACAGAACATAAGCATACAGCATAAACATACAGAACTCAACTAGTAGCATCTGAAAATTTATGGCAAGTATTTCAGCTGATGTCAGCTGGGATTAATGTAATTGATGAATTCAGGAATATGTCCATATATGCAGGATATCCACAAATGTTTGGACTGTCAGACCTTACATTTCCTTATTTACTAGTATTAATAGTATTTATGGAATACATTTACTACTTGTTCATTCTTTTATTGTATTTAAATCTCAATGTGTATTGTGGAAAACACAGGCATGAACTTCACTTTCAAGACAAGACCCGGTTTAAAGTATCTCCCACTTTGATTCCAAGGAGTTACATTAGAGGCTCTGAATAAAATTCACAAAGGTGCCTAGATGGGTTAGAACTTTACACCTCATTTACTTAAAAAATAGTATTTGGACATTTGGTTTGTGTCCAATGACATTCATGTAGGAACTTTGACAGTTCTACCTCAGGTTATTCTGATGACAGACTTGTGTTGTATTTGCAGTTTAGTGAAAAAGGAATATAAGACAAAACTGAAAATAGTGTCAAAAAAACTGAAAAGCCAAACAAATCCAAAAGTCAGACTTGCACCACCTTTGTGAAACAAGACTGCTATTTCCCAGCCAGCTGAAATGTGTAGTGTGGAATATTCAGAAAGTGGAAAATCAAAAAAAGAAAGCTTTTCATGTGCGAGATTTTCTCTCACGAAGTGCTGTGCAGTGAAATAGCAGGAGATTCCCTGTGTTAGCCCAGCAGCACCACCTTGTGTATGTGTGCCCACTATACTCCATGTATTGTCTGTAAAGACCTAGCAACGTCTGCATAGCGTACATAGCACTGTAGAAACATATTATATCTTGCATGTAAAAAATTAAGAATATGTTAGTCTCAGGAGACATCAGCTGCAGTACTGCATCCGTCTCTGAGGTCCCCAAAATGAGAAGACCATGGACCTGTTGGAGAAAGTCCAGAGGAGGGACATGAATGAAGACAGGCTGAGACAGTTTGGGCTGTTCAGCCTGGAGAAGAGAAGGCTCCAGGGACACCTTGCTGTAGCCTTCCAGTACCTGAAGGGAGCCTACAGGAGAGCTGGAGATGGACTCTTTATCAGGGAGCGTAGTGATAGGACAATGGGTAATGATTTTAAATTGGAAGAAGGGAGATTTTTGTTAAATATTAGGAATAAAGTTGTTACTGCAAGGGTGGTGAGACACTGGAGCAGGTTTCCCAGGGAAGTTGTGGGTACCCCATCCCTGGAAGTGTTTAAGGCCAGGCTGGATGGGGCTTTGAGCAACTTGCTCTAGTGGGAGGTGTCCCTGCCCATGGCAGTGGGGATGGAACTAGATTATTTTTATGGTCCCTTCCAACCTAAATACATTATATGAGTCTATGATTCTATGAAACTACTTTTCTTGAATCTGTAGTCATCGTAAAGTAAGTTTTACCCATAAATAATTCATGAACCGCTGTATGAAACTTGTTCCAAACTTTAGTAAGGCTGGAGCAGTTCATCCCATGAAGACAGAACTGAGTGTCCATGCAGATTAGAAGGGCTTTCTAGACTTTAAAGACTTAAACTTTTTCTGGATACTGTGCTTATCTTCTTTTTCTGTTTTCAGTACTTGTCTGGCCCAGTCTGCACTACCTACTTTTAGAGCTGGATTAAAGATGCCAAGTGCAAATTGAGGACATACCTTAAAGGCCTGTGAAAACCATGTTTTCAGTATTAAGAAACCTGAAAATAGAAGGGTCTAAAAGGGACAAAAATGAGAACACAAATTGTGACAAGAACTAGCACACATTCAAACTGAGAAATAACTTTGTTCCTGTTTCTGCAACATGATGTGTCTCTGGTTAATATGTGCTCAGTTACTCATTGTTAAGGTGTTTCTCCCTCCAAGAGGATCCTAGGGTCAGGATTTTGACTCGACAGGAGCATCCCTGAGTCAGTTGCCAGAAGACAAGAGATAGAAAATGTTCCTGAGCCTTGCATCTCTTGTTGCTTGCATCTAGGTAGATTCTGATCAGTCTCTAGCTTGTAGAGTTTATAACTTACCCTGCAAAAACCTTTAGCTGACTGTATCTAGCTAGTTATCAGCTCTGGTCGTACCCCTTGTAGTCATGGAGCTGACTGCTGAGCAGACATACCTTAGCCAACATAGTTTAGCATTTACCCAGTGAAAGTGGCAGTTTCCTGTAGACTCTTCTGTCAGCAAACTCAAGGCAATTAGACCTAGAAACTCTTCCAAGCCAGCCCACTTTGTCTTTCCTGTTATTGAATAAATTAAATAGTGTTTTCACTGCAAGGAAAATGCAACTTTAAACGAAAGTGATGAAATTAAATCTGTATTAGTCACTGGAGAGTTCGACACTTGTGTCTGAAATCAAATACTACTAATTACTAGTGAGAGACAGGTGTTTACCTTGAATTTACAAAAGATGTCTCCTTTCATGTCCATATAGCTTGCATTTCTTCTTATTTCCTGAGCTGCTCTGTTGGCTAGAGCGGAAAATGGGCAGTTGTCTGTCACAGATTCAAATTACTATTCTTTCTGTATCGACATTAAAGACTTTTGACATGATAAATTCAATCATCAGTGCTGTTCCTGTGATCAAAAATAAACGTAATAGCAAGAAAGTCTGTGCATCCTTGTTTCTGCGCTATCACTCAAGGCCCAGCTCACACAGTTTACTCATGCTCATTTAAACATTGAAAATCGCACTCTCTTAAGCTGCCTGCCTACAGTCTGCACCACACTTTATATGAGGAAGCTGAGTATCCATATAATTAAAAGTTATTCAGAGACAGCTATTGAAGATAAAAGAGTCCTCTTGAGGGTGTGGGAGGCAAGTACTCTTGGACTATTCGCTGTGCATAGCAAGAAGCCTGCCTAGCAAGTGCTGCTTCATTTCTGGTGTTGGCTTCCTTTGTTGCCTTGGCTGTCAGAGTGCTAACTGCTACCTCACTGCTTCGGTTGACCTCAACAAGCTTTTGGATTAAAAGTGCTCTGACCACTAGTACATCTCAGGGTGCCCAAGGAAAGTCAGAAGCACCCACTCCTGTAAGAATTTCTAGCTAGTTTTCAGAGTTTACTCGATGGCTTTATAATAGAAAACAAAAAATGCTGTTGCAAGTGTTAAGGGTCAGCTTTAATGAATCAAGAACTCTAAAAATGATGTGTTCCTTAAGCCTCATAACTCCATAGCACTTGTGGTGCTCTTGACCAAAATGGATTTGTGACCCCTTATTTTGTCCATCCTTTTCTTTCAGACATCACTGCTAGATACAGGAAGACATTTCATTCTGCCACAATTGTAACTGCAGGTAAATTTTGAAATTTTCCAAAGGCATGAAGATCAAAAAGGCAGTAGTTTGTGTGTGTATCATAGAATCATAGAATGGTTAGAGTTGGAAGGGACCCTAAGGATCATCAAGTTCCAACTTCCCTGCCATGGGCAAGGACACCTCTCACTAGACCAGGTGGCTTAAAGCCCCATCCAGACCTGGCCTCAAACACTTCCAGGGATGGGGCATCCACAGCTTCTCTGGGCAACCTCTTCCAGTGCCTTATCACCCTCACAGTAACAACTTTCTTCCTAATATCTAATGTAAATCTCCCATTTTCCAATTTAAAACCATTACTCTTTGTCAGGAAGTGTAGTGATAGGACAAGGAATCCCACTCCATCTCTCCTGTAGCTCCCTTCAGATACTGGAAGGCTGCTCTAAGGTCTCCCTGGACCCTTCTCTTCTCCAGGCTGAACAACCTTGACTCTCTCAGCCTGTCCTCATAGGAGAGGTGCTCCACCCCTCTAATCATCTTTGAGTTCATGCTGGGGGCTCATCAGCTGCAGTGCAGCTTTTCAGGAAAAGGCTCTGGGGTCCTGGTGGAGCTCAGGTTGACTGTGAGCCAACAATGCACCTGTGCAAGAATTCTACTGTAGAGAGCTACACACCCCCAGGAACCTTCCTGAGCTCTGCTTAATTTGCAGAAGAGAGGTAGTCCACTATGCCAAACACAACATGTCTAATGAAATCATTTGCCTGAAGTGTCTTCTAGTAAAACTGTTTTAGAGAAGGGAAATTAATAATGTAATAGAAAGTCATAATTTAACAAAACAAAAAACAAATGCACAGCTGCAGTTTTGCAAAGGGAATTTCTTCCCTTACTACTAATATGTCTTCATCAGATTAATTTCATCTGTTTGTTTGCACATATGGGAAAAGACTAAGTTCCTTCCACAATATCCCTTTTTATATGAAACAGTGTAAGATATGTAGAGGCCACATCTTAATATTTTCCAGTCCCAAAGTTTCTGTTCCTTCTCCTCAACGCACTTTTATAAAGTAAATTAGAAATCAATGGCCTTTCAGAAAAGAAAAAAAAAATCAATCAACAAACTGATACTGTGTGCTCTCTTACAGAAGTGCAATAAAACCTAGAAATATACTCCCGGTTCAACTGAGAGCAACTCAAGTATAGCTGTGTAGAGCTGAGAGCAATTTGACTACAGGTGTGTAGGCCATTTCTGCCTGAGCTCCTGCTGCCTCTATAGAAGGGCAAGTTTCCTTTACTATCATATCTACTTGCCTGTGTTACCCTATAAAACTTCCAATGGCATCGACTGTCTGTGACTGAACAGCTAAATTTCTTCCTGGGTGCAGACTGTGGCAGGAGTCAAGAGAGACATTCAGATGAGCTAGTGCAGATGTCTACCTAAGTGTGAGTTGTGCTGATTGGCAGGACTAGAGGGGTGAACCACCTGCTCCCAAGCAAGATCTGGCGCCTTGTGAGATGTCTTCCGGTGTCTGAGACACCTGCATAGACTGCAGGTTTGTGACAAGACCTATGGAAGAACCGTGCTTCCCTAGAAGGCAGTTGTATCTCAGCTGGGATACTCTAGGGCACCTCAAACGTGTGGACAACTGGATTCTACTCCCAGTATAACTCTTGGAGAGAGAGTGCTGTTGACAAGCACACAGCTGTCTGCAAAATGAATATGATCTGTCACTGTGCTGCCAGCCATGGAAACTGGGACTTAAGAGCAGAAAGAAAAAGAAATAAAAAATTATTAAAAAGGTTGTTGCACCCTGGGTGAGGTACATGGGCCTTGCTCTGAGGGTCCTTGTAGTCTCCCCTGCCATAGTGTGGTTCAATCAAGTTATGTTCCTCAGTTGTTGTGAATTTGTACTTTTTTTGTTTCTTTTTTGCCAGTTGAACACATTTGGAGAAGACACATGCAGGTGAAGTGCTGCTCTGTAGAGTAGGCAGTAGGCAATAAATGAACACCTTAGCGCGCAAACATTGAACATACAAATCAGTGAGCTCATGTCTTATCTGTTTCCTTATACCAATCTCTATTGCATCTGCAACGTGTGATTTGCTACCTCTCATTTTCATTTCCACACTCTCTTGTCCTAAGCTAACAAAATGGAAGTAACAGGTGCCTTTTAGCCTACTCAAGTAGTATCTAAAACTGCATTTTAAAGAAAAAGACTCTAAATTTTGGTCAAAACTTCTATAATGATGATATTTTAATCTAGAAAAGTGCCATCTGTGGCAATTTACTCTGTGCTTTGACACTGTACTTCAGCTGTGAAACAGTTTACTTTGCCAAATGCAAAATGTTGTTAAATACTTATCCTTTCTTTGGATTCTTTTTTTAACTAAATCTTGCTTTCAGTTTAGATTAATTTTGCATTGATGTCTCAAAGTGGAAGATGCTTGGAGACTAGTTTTAGTACTACAGCTATAATTTATTCTGGATGTTGTTATAGCCTCTCCACATCAGAAACCTGTGTTCCAGAATGCTTTGGGGCTTTATGTGTGCTGAGCAGAAGGATGGTAGGATTCATGCCTGAGCAAAAGTTACTGACACCTTTAAGGCTCCACACGGTGCAGAAGATGTGCACTCACAAACACACGTCTGCTTGGGAGACCAGTAACAGCACAGGTCTTGCTGTTTGGCATGAGAAGAGTAAGACTTGTTTGTTTGTCCATTTTTACAATTCACCTCATGGTTTCTGTTGTTTCAAACCTTCCACATAAGCTGTACTCAAATCCTCACGGGAAAAGCCTCATTCAAAACTCAAATAAAGGGATTTTTCTCTGAAGACTGTGCTCAAGTTATGGTAGAATTGGGGAAAAAAAATGTATTGGTATTTAACCTCTGGAGCCACTCAATGTTATTGCTGACCTTATCTCTTGCAGATTTGTGCAAAACCCTACTGGCTACTTTTGTTCTTTGTTGGCATAAAAAAAAATGCTGCAGAGGTTTTTTACTTCCCTGTCATTTGTCATCTCCCTCCTCCTTTCCACCCCCTGAAATCCATCCTTTCCCTATCTGTCCAAACCAGTAAAATGCCTATTCATCTCCTTTCTCAAGGGCACTAGATTTTCAAATAAGCCATTTCCTGCCTTCCTCTAGACCTGGACAAAAAGGAGTAGCTTAATTTAATGAAAAAAAATTGAAATTTCAGCATTCATTTCATTCCACATTTGAATGAATGAATAAAAGATGTGGGTCTGAAAAAAACCAAAAGTAGCACATTAAGCAGGCTGTAGCCTTGCTAGCAGCATACCCACCTTCTCAGAAAAAGCCTGTACCTGATTGATGGTATTAGATGCTCATACTATAGTAACAGTTACTGCTTTGCTCTAAACGTTAAGTGGAGTATTTGCATGTGACTACAATTCTTTGTCTTCTTTT
>VXBW01008036.1:325146-411667 GCA_013400375.1 Thinocorus orbignyianus | reverse complement strand
TTTTTTTTTTTTTTTAACTGGATAGAGGAAGCCTAAAGACATTGGTATTTGTGCTTTAAGTTATATGGGATGAATATAGGCCACATATTAGATACATAGTTTGGGAAAGAGGCCAGTCTGCTTTGTGTTTGAGCAGTGCCTAACAATTTAAGTCCTGTGCAAGACTGAGTGAGGTTTGCAAATGCTGTGGTAGCACATATGACAGAAGTTCATATAAGTACTGACATAAATATACCACATTTAGGTTTGGAGATCTCTTTTGGGGTATATTCAACAAGTATCTAAGAAGAAATATTCAGCAATTCTGTGACAAATTTCAAAACACTTTTTTTTAGGTGATCTTCCTAACCTCTCATTACATGCCTTTTTATCCACACCTATAGCATTTTCTACTCCTCACATATTTCTAAAACACATGCCTTTGAATAAACATGTGATTTATATGTGATGTGATGTGTATACACAAAAATATAATCTTTCCTTTCAATCTGAGTTCTCAAACCAGTTAGGTCTCTTATACTGGAAGCTCAAACTTGCTGCTAGAATACTGATCTGTACAAGCACTTCTGTTAACAGAAGATGAGGTGGTGATTTAGATTAATTTTCACATTCATCAGGTACATTTTAAAGTTTCTCACTTCATTCTCTGCAAATGCAGCTGCTTTTGCTAAGAAAAATTAACAACAACTTAGATGTCCTAAAAATGTCTTTGAATGGAGCTGAAATTACAGTGACATAAAACCTGACTAAGTAATTAATTGCAAAATAACATGACAAGTGCCCTATCCAAAAACGCTTGCCAGCAAGCGCTTAGACAAGGGAGAGAGATAGCTGATTTTTTCCACATACTGCAAATCAGTGGTTCCATCACTCAAGAGCAGAGTACATGTTTTATTTTCATACAAAGTTAGAGTTAAAATGCTATAATGAGGTTGTTTGAAAGAGTCCTGTTGACTTCAATAGCCTTTGGGTCAAGCCCCTTGGCCTCAGACCAAAACGACATTTCAAAAAGACTTTTCGTATGTTCAGGTACACACTGTATTTTAAAGGATTAAATAGAGTTAGGTTTCCAAAGTCTATTCTATACTTTATACTTGTTTATGCTATGTTACTGCCTCGAAGTTCTTGTAAAGATGTTTTGACTGACCAAGAAAACCTGTGTATGTAGGACAAAAAGTTCTCACTGAATTGAAACCAAAGGCCAGAATATATCCCACTAAGTAACCCCATTGACTGATAGAATTCTTTACTCTCAACATTTTCTTCTGCCCAAGCAGCTAAAAGGTCTTCTTTCAACCTGTGTGTAAGGGAAAGCTACCTGGGATTTGGGGATGGTAGACAAGATCCACAACCTGTGTTAATTTTTCCATATGGTCACATACCATAAAGTAAACCCACTAAAATGGCTCTCTCCCCATTGTGAAAGTAATAGATTTCATTAAAATCAATGAAAGAAAATTTCAAATGTACGTATTTACATGGATAATTCACAAAAGTAGCAAAACAGAATAGTTCATAAACCCTAAGACTCCTTGTAGCTTGATCAGCCCTGAGTGCTGGCAACTTGAGCTTGATTTCATTTCTTTTCAGTAGTTCAGTGACATCAGATGACATGGCAAATGGGGGCAGAGAAAAAACATGTCTCTGCACTAGTCAGGAAGTAAAATTACCTAGGCAGCAGAGTCTTGCCTCACTTCTCTTTTCAGTTTTTTAGCTCAAAACTGAGAAGCTCAGCCTTGTATTGTATTCAGCCATGACCTGGAGAGCTGAATTCACCCCAAATCCATAAGTATGTAAATATATACAAGGTGAGATGCATTCAAGGGGTGTTTGGTAGTATATCACTTACTAGTATAACCACCTAGTCTAGTGGAAGATGCCCCTGCCTGTGGCAGGGAGGTTCAAAATAGATGATCATTAAGGTCCCTTTCAACCCATGCTTAGAACATGATGTATCCTAATACTTAAGGTATGTGAGAAATTAGTTCAAATCCCATCTATTAGAAAAGGAATTTTATCCATATTGCTCAGAAATATTGGATAAACTTTCTGCTGCATTTTGAAACAAAATCTAGAGGCAATTTGACTAGATCGTTACTCTATGGATCAAATTCAGTTGCCTCCACATGAGTTTCTGATGCTGTATCAAATGCCCAGGTGGTATGCTGGAAAGTTCCAGGTCTCCCAGAGATCCTCTGTCAAATTTGGTCCCATATGGATGTCGCAAATATCACTGGATCTATAAAATGGCGCAGGAGCCTGTCTTGAGGATATCGAAGAATATCCTCTTGTCTTCTGAGATCAAACTGTTATAGTTGCCTAACAGTATGGCAGTTTTCAGATTATGAATATGAACAGACATAAATTTTTCATCAGGATGAGCAAGGAAACAGCCCTGACACAAACTTTGTCATTGGTTTTAGTAACTTCCACTCGTATTTGACCTGGAGTTCAGTTTCATTGTTTGACATGCTATGCAAATAGAAGCATAAGTGCTGTGAAGTCATCTGATGTATAAATCAAAGCAAGCCTGAACCCAACTCAAAACAATCCCCAGGATGTGGCAGGTGAGATTATTCTTATTGATGACTCTTAATTTTAGCCTGTTGCATTCATTTAAGAGCACATGATGCCTGGTTATACACACATCACATGCCCAGGCAAGCACACAGAAATGCACAGCAGGGAGCTGTTATTGATGGGAAGGTTAAATTTAAGGTACAGCCTTATTCCTTCTAATGAAAAATGTTGGGGGCTTTTTGGTTTTTGTTTGTTTGGTTGGTTTTGGTTTTGGTTTTGGTTTTTCCCCAGAGCCTAGCTTCTTTTACTTTCTTATGTTAACTTTCAAGGACAGTTGGCCTAATTCTGAGCACATTAAAGCAGGTATAAATAAGAAGTAATTTCACTGAGTTGAATTTTGTTTCACTTACACATCAAAGCCGACATTTCTTCTGAAGGTCTTACTGTCAGCTTCACATTCAAATGAACATGTGTAGCCTTTGAAATATAGAGGAGTTGAGCAAGGCTTTTAAGCAAATCCACAAATTAGTGAAAGGGTCATTAGACTGTATCTGTATTCAGAAATTTCTTTCTTTCTTTTTTTTTTTTTTTTTTTATTTATGAAGACAAATTGTAAATTGCAAAAATTATTACAAGATGTTCACAGGCTTCTGTAGTAACAACATAATGAGTCATACACCAGCAACTCACTTGGTGTGTCTAAGTTAACTGTCCTTCTTTACTGTGGCACTGTTATTACATATACTTGTAACAAGACATCCAGATTGGCATCAGTGTTTGCTACAGAGCAGAATTTCAGCAGATCAGTTAGGGATGCTTCAAAGAGCATAATCACTGCCCTCAGGTTACTTTAATCTCCACATCTTTGTGTGTACATGAAATAACTGTCTTCTTGCTTCGACTGTGTAAAATTTGTAAGTGGTTTCAGGTTTTACGTGTACAATTTACCTGTAAATGGAACTGTATTTAGACGTTTCTGAAACTCCATAACATTAAATGAAAGCATGTTCTCATTAGTCAATTAGTCCTTGAGCTGGATTCTCAGTTTCTTCAACGTTATTGGTAGGGTAAATTAGCCCTTTCAGAGGTGGATGGAGAGAAGCATGGGCAGTGACCCAGTAGTGCCTGATTTCTTTTATGTTCCCTGATGAAGGGAATGACACCACAGTGGTGTCAGGCTGACAGCATCTAAGTGGCAACCAGAGTGGTTGGAGGTGGAGGGGAGGATGTAAAAGCAGCATGGATTTGACAGCTCCTGTTGGGGAGCAGCAACACAGAGTAAGGAGATTGAAAAGGGACTGGTTCAAAACTTTTTGGTAGAAAACCTGGATGTTGCTGTCTTAGAGCTGAAGGATAAATAAACTGTTTGATTTTGCCCCACTGCCAAAGACCATGACCCTGAGCAGTTTGGGGAGGCTTTGAACCTTTGAGATGAACGTCCACAGCTGAGCTCTGCTCCTCTTTGCCCTCATTCCCTCAGCCTGCACAGAGTGCAGGTCCTGAGCCCCAGTAGTGGAAGTAAGACTTCCCAGCTGCAGAGGAAAGAGGAGAGGGAAGCAGGCCAGGCTCCAGACCTCCCCTTCCCTAGGACTGCCATGGTGCCTGTTCAGCCTCTCCCTCCATGCTGGAAGCAGAAGGGTGTCTGTGTGAATGACTGGGAAGCACGGACTGGGTCACACCACATGTTAGCAATGACAACACGCTGGCTTCATCCCACACTGAGTGTCTCTCAAGGGATAATACAGGGAGTCTGCTTTGCCAGCACCGAGAGGGGACTGCCTGGGCATAAAGGCACAGCTAGTGCTAAGACATCCAGAAGTGCCTCTTGTTCCCGTTTACCTAACTCTCTTGCCATGACCAGACCTGGGTGAGCATGTGGAGGTAAGAAAGAAAATGCCCAGTGAAGGAGGCAAAAGATTATAGCACGGAGAAAGTCGGCAACGTGGATGCTGGAACTCACTATGGACTGAAATAATGAGCCCAGGAAAGGGAGATGGAAGACTGAAGTCCTATTAACTGATACTAAAACCTATTCAAATAAGAAACCGTGTTTGAAACATGTCAGATATTGTGATTTTGTTCGATGCAAGGTCAAGGAGGGAGAGATGAGAACCAAAGTTTTACAAGCATTTAAGTACACGATTTGTGATGTTGAAGCTCTGAGAGTGGGCTTTTATTTACTAATAACACACTTAATTAAACACCAAAATACAATTGCCTCACTGATGGTGTGGTATGTCCTAAACTTGCTAGTCTTCCTCCATTGCACAGTGGAGAAGTGGAAAGCATATGCTGGTCTTAAAACTGGTATTTTGCTGACAATATAGCCTTACTCCAAAAATAAGTGCAGAGAAATTTACTTTCCCTGTGTGTAATGGGTCACTATGGTAACTTGTTACTGGCTTGCTGCAGTAGTCTTCTGTTGTAGAAAAGCTAACAAGCTCATATTCATTTGTAGTTATAGATATAAAAAGCATTCCTGAGACTGAGTCTTCCTAACCTCTTAGCAAGTTTTTACCAATGCAAAGCCTATTGATTTGTGAATCTCCAGCTCTTTAGGTGTAGGGAACAACAAAAGAGGTATTTATTGCTTTATCTGTCATACAAGTTTAGTGGGTATTTTCAATCATGTCTGTGCATCAGTGTGCTGCACTTTTTTCAGAAAAAGAAATTTTAGGGAACTATTTGAGTAATTTTTTCTTGGACGATTAGTAAGATGAGTATATGGAAAGGCAAAAGTTGTAACAATGGAACTAATTTTGCATCAAGTATCAAGCTTGGGTTTGGGACTTTTTCCTGCTGGACATTTTCTCTGTATTTGGAGAGTTTGATGCACCATACATACATACATGTTAACAGCTTAGATTTTCAAGTATTTTTCTGCCATTCTCCAATGAGGCATTTTGCTTGAAGGGATAATCTCAGTATGGCATCATATGACAGATGAGAGATAAACAGGTTTTTCATGAAGCTGGTTTTTGATTGCCTTTTTTCCATATATCTAAAATGTAAGCAATTTGACTAGAAAGTGAAAATCCACTAATTGCTTCTCAATATGTTATCTGTATTCTCAGAACAAAACAAATATGTTTATTTTTGATGAGAAATGTGAATGGAGGCCCATGGTAGTGACAGCAAGTGACAGCATGTAGATAGAGTCCTGGGTCTCTTATAAACATCCTAAACTTTAGGCTGTGGTCAGTCTTCTGTTGGGTCTGTGTACACAAAATTATCTTTAAAAATTAGAGCTGGTATGGCAAAGCAATATGCAGTGGTTTTGACCAGATTGACCAATCAGAATGAGAGATGACCCCTCCCTCTCTACTCTAAGAAAAAGAAAAGAGAGGAAGAAATAAAGAGGTTTATGAGTTTAGGAAAAAACCCACTAAAGTACTTTAATGAAAATATTAATAAATAATGAAATAATAAATAATAAAAAGTAAATTAAGAAAAAAGGGGGGAAAAAAGTATGTAGTATAGACAAAATCATATCAAACTCCCAGGATGAAAATCATAACCAGCAAACATAGGGAAAAGTCCTAGGCTGGACTTGATGACTCACAGAAGCTGGATTCTGGCTCTGGAGTCAGGAATGCTTAGACAGGGATCAAAGGCAGACAAACAGACAGGGTCGTCCTTGAACGTTAGCCATCAAAGAAAGAGAGCTGACCCTTTGATTTCTCAGCTTTTGTACTGGGCATGATGTGGGTGGGATGGAATACCCTGTTGGTCAGTTTTGGGTCACCTGTTCTGTCCACTCCTCCCTACAGGTGAGACCCCTCTACTCTTTTCCACTTCTGACCCTGCAACGGGTCAAATAATGAAATTATCTGACCTCGGTTGTTACAGCACTAAGTATAAGCAAGGGCCTCTCTGCACCATTCCTTGGTATGATCAGGTCTTGTCTCTGTGAGAGTGAACAGTTTCTGAAAAATGTACTGTTAATTTCAGAGTTTAGTTAGTTAGAAAAGGCCCAGCTAAAAAAAGTAAAATTACTGAACAGAAAATTGGTTCTGTTTTACCTCAAATGAAGACAAGAGATAACTTGAAACCTCCTGAACAAAGGCTTTCGAACTTCCATCTGACCCATCTAGCTCAGTATCTGTTCTGATTAGTACAGAAACCCTCATTGTTCAAGGTGAGGTTCAATTCCCTTTCCGTACTTGTTTTTGTTTATTTTGTACCCTTCTTTCCATAGTTGGCCCATGATGCCCATGCAGCTTCACTGTTCAATTGTCTTTAGGGGCCTTACACACATCTGCATAAGTATCTCAAGGGCATTCACTTCCAACAGAGACTAGTGGAGTCATTTGTCTGCTACATTACACAGCGATAAATGCTGAAAAACCCAATTTAACATTATTTTGGCTGACCCTTAAATGCAGAGATTGCCTCTACTTTATAAGAGATGAAGAGTGAATTGTCTGAAATAAATTACTTGCAGGAAAAGGTTTGGAACAGATCAGACCACTTGTGGCAGTTTTCATCCTGAGGGATGTCTGTCAGCTGTCTTACAGAAAATGTGCTTTTAGAAAGCAAAAAATATTTGGCACTGAGCCTCAAGTTACAAGCTCTGAGTTGAAAAAGCTTCCAACAGCAGAAAAACACTAAAGAAAAACCTGTGAATTAATAACAGCAAGAAAAGAAGGCTATAGACCTAAAGCTTTTTCTCCTGCCAGTATGTTACAGAATGCAGCCATGGAAGACTCTTTAGACACAGTTGGGGAAAAGATTGTCTTTTTATTTGGTGTTTGTGTGTAACTGACAGAGTAGGGTTTAATCCATTGCATATTCTCCTAGATTGCATCTAGGGTTTTCTGCTAAGCAGCCCTGTGGTATCCTAGTCCTCTGATTTTCTTGGTCAAGGATCTGGTAGAACTCATTTTAATATTTTTCTGACTGTTTTTTCAGGACTTCTTTTTTCTGGAAATGTAGGTGCAAGGAGGAGATGGTTGGAGAACAAAGATGTGTGCTTCAGATGAGAAGGATGAGGATTCAGATGAGCCCTGAACATGTCTTTGTGCCATGGATTAATTCTAATATACGTATACCTGGTACTGCAATACAGACTACTGCTTAATATGGAGCTAGTAAACTTTCTAAGACCATCACTGAATGGCCGTTAAATAGTGAAAATTTCAGAAATATAAAAAAAACTATTCTGGAATGTCAGGAAATGCCAGTCCGTGGAAGAGGACTGAAGGTCAAGCTGGAACTTTGGCAGAGTTTTTAAGTTGCATTCAGCATAAGACACTGCTAGGACACGTGCATTGCTACAGCGACAGAAGACACGTAAATCCCATGTGCCAGACCCAAAATCTGGACTCTTCTGTAGCCCCTGGGGGTTGGGTGTCATATGCTTTCTCAGAAGGAGTCTATGGAATAGCTTGGAATAAGTTTCTGTTGCATAGGTACAAAATTATGCTCATGGAGTAATTCTCAGTGGTACAACGTCAAACAGAGCAGCAGTGGCCTGCTTTGGATGTGGTATTATGTAAAATTTAATTAATCTGATACCATTTAATATTTTCACTAATGGTCTGGATGATGAAAGATAATATGCTTATTAAACCTACAGATTGCACCAATCTGTGGGGGCTAGTGAGCATAACAAAGGACAGAACAGACTGCAATTTTATTCTGTATCTCAGGAGTGACCACGTGAGCAATCTTGTTATCATGTGATGCCACTATCATGTGTATGTGGAGAGCCTGAGGCAGGTCTCACCTGTTCACCAGCAGTAGCGATGGCAGCAGGGAGCATAGCTGGTAGGATGCTGACATGATCGTGACTTCTATAGCCCCTTATATCTTGGAAAGTCATGGGGATTTGCAAGGCAAGGGGCTTAGAGACAGCATATGCACTTAAGGTCCCTGTACAGGCTTGGTCATCTGAACAAGACTTAGCAAAATACAGTGTGCAAGTAAATCACAAACTGAGGTGTGCTTTATGGAGGCTTTGAGCTCAGACACAACCCGCAAGGACTTCCACAACACTCCAGTAAATATTTTTTTTTTTTTTAATTGTTTAACTCACTAAATTGTGCTGTAATTCACTTCAAGAACAGTGGAAAAAGGAAGCTGCTTGCCTGAGTGCTCTCTTATTTTTTATGTATCCTGGAAATATCTAGAAAGCAATGAAATCAATGCTTTAATATGTGTGGAAATTCATGAAAACAACAGGATTTAATTTCCTAATATAATTGCTGAATTGATTTGTGCATGCAGCAAACTGCTCTGATTTTCTTAGTGGCAATAATAAAGTAGTGTCTGCAGTAATTTAGCAGGTGTTCACAGCTATTCCAAGTGGATGTAAAAGGTTACCACTTTGATTTAAAAGGTTCATTCAAACTCTTCTTTCACTTTGCAGAAGTCTAATGGAAGATGAAAGGTTCAAGATAATGAGAACAAAGCCCATTTGAATCCAGGATATAATGTCTTTCCAGAGAGTCAGGTTTTTTTCATGTCTTTAGGATTTTCTGATAAAGGGTTTTAAGCTTTTTCTTTTTTTGCTTGCTCCCCCCTCCTCCCCTATCTATCTTGAAAATGAAGTTTACATTTATGGCTACAGTATTTTGCAGCTGTGTTATGCCTAAATCTTATTTTTGTTCAAGAAAGAAAGAGTATATTGATTTCAGCATGAAGCAGTTGTTGTATCCCATTCTTCTATTCCCATTTTTAACTAATTCTAACAGCAGAGCTATGCCAAATTATTAAATGTAGGTGAATGAAGCTTTTAAATTCCACATTTCTAGCTAGATTAAGACATACTTTTATTGCATGCCTTATGACATGAAGACGAGGGCACAATTTATGATAATACAGTGAGTCATACTGAAGGCAAACTAGAAGGGAAGTTAGATACTGACACTTCTCCACAGCCTTGTCTGGGTTTTCGCTCTGATGAACAGTTAAAATCCTTGTGGTGAGAGCTGTGTGAAATGCTTCTGGCAAGCCTCACCTTTCGGTTAAAGATTCTGAGACTTTTTTAAATTTTACCCCATAGTTATCAGAGCAGAGAGGACTCCTCACACAGCTAATAGGTAGAAAATCTCTTCCCAACAACCTTCTCCCCCATCACAGCAAAAGCGTAAGCTACTTTATCTCTATTTCCATGCCTGCAGGATAGAAAGGGGGAAATGCTGGCAGAGAAGGGCGTGATATGAGTTAGAAACTATAAAAGCAGAAGAGCAATTACTAAGAAATTCTTGGAGGGATGGGTTTCTTTAGGGAAGGAAAGATTTTGGTTAAGAACACAGCTAGTCCTTAAGACTCCCCAGTTTGGTTCCTGGGCCTGCTAAAGGCTTCTTGTGTGATACTGGAAGAGACTCTCGGGTCCAGACTGTATTTAGTTTCTTAATTTCTCATTCATTATGAGGACCTGAATTTCAAAGGGGCCTTTGGAAAGGGCATTTACTCTTTGTCCTTAATTTCCCCTGTCTGCTAAATTGGAGTAGCTAATCCTTCCTGCTTCCATGGGAAGGCTGCATAGTCAGTGGCTTGCATTGCTGTGAAGTGCTTAGATATGACAAAGAGAGTTATTACAGGCAGGCAGAGAGAGAAAACACTGCAGTCACTTCAGCCCATCGACTTCCAAATATGTCCCAGAGATCTTATTGTTCTGTACCTTAAAGCTGTAGAAGTAAAATCTCCCTTTGGTTGCTGAGCACAGTATACTTGACAGTGATGTGAGTTCATGAAGTTCACCCTTCAAACACACAATTTTTTGATTCACTGAGTGTCTAATAATTTGCCTTCTTCAATCTGCTGAGAATTCCTTATTTTAAGAGTTAAAGTGATTCAATCAAGTTAAAAGCAATTGTATTTACTTTTGTTTCAAACCAAATTATTCCTCCTCCATTTTATTTCTATCACGTAAGACAGTAGACCTCAGTGTTATTTAGGCATTTCACAGGGAATCAAAATCAGCCCTGCCTTCCGCTTTCTGTTCTGCCAGCCTTTTGGGAATAAATAGTGGAGAAAAGGGCATACCAGGTGGTCACCACAGAGAAAACTGCAAAAAGGGACTCAGAGGGTGTTTTGTTTGTGGTCTGAAAAGGCATAAATAGGAGATTTCTGGGACAGCAGACATGGCAAAGGAGTAAGTAGTAGGGAAAGAGATGGGAATTTGGGACTGGAGTAGGACATCTGGGTCCTCCATATAGACACAGATCCTGGGTAGAACAACTCAGTTGTTACATTAAAAAAATGGGGTTTGAAGGGGAAATCTATTTCTGCCGACATGTGAAATAACTCCTACAAACAATAGTAGGGTCTGGGTACAAAGGCTTCATTCACAAAAACCTGGGTCCCAAATACCTTCCCTCAGAGCTACAGGTGAGACCAGAGAACTTGTAGAAATTCAGTTGCTAAAGACCTTTTTTTCTCATGGAAAATTTAGTTAAATATTCTTTGCTACACAACTTAATTAGATGAATTTCAGAAGAACAGTGTGCACCTGAAGAGACTTTTTTAAAGTTGTAAACCTTCACCTTCTGTGTGGACTTGTAATTGTCTCAATTATTCTGTAATTCTGTTGGTTTATGTGGGATTTCACAAATTTGCAGATCGTCACATTTCATCCCTGACCGAAAAGGGTTCTTCAGTAATGAAGAATATCATTCCAAGAAGGAGAAGGATTTCTCGAATTAGTGGGGTTTTTTACTGTTTTCTCATCAGGCTTCGTTGTTTTGAAAATGCTGTGTAACATAATAAAACAAGATCAGGCACAGCCAGGTAGCTGTCCTGCCAGTTTTAGCTTTTAGCCAGGTGAGTAGATTGCAGATTCAAAAGTTGATTTTCTTTATGCCTTTAGCTGAGCAGTAGATACGGTCAGGCCAAGTACATGACTTTGATGAAACATTTAAGGTGATGTAGTTTTTTAGGTATTTTGAGTCTGATGCTTTCTCTGCCCTTTATAAAATCCTGTGTTGTTACTGAGTCAGGGTTGGTGTCTACTCACAAAAATTGTATCTTTGCAATGGAAATTTATTTGAACTCTTTAAATCACCTCCACATTCAGCAGAACTTGGTCCCAATGATCCCCAAATTACGGAAATAGTCTTCACATCAAGCGATTCTGTGTTTGGAAGCTTTTTTTTTTTTTTTTCCCCACCATAAACTGCCTCATTCCAGCAGGCAGCTTTCTGGAGTGTGACTTATCTTTCCAGAAACATCAGTTTTGTCTAGAACAAAACAGATTTGTTGTAGAGAGGATATATTACTACTCTGAAATATAGGGCACAGAGCAAACGATCTTTCTTCTGATATGTCTCTTTATATAACTAGTGTTGCCATGACAACTGCAGAGCAGAGATGCCTCTTCAGTAGCAGATGCATGACTAAGGGCCTTTGTCTTACTGATGAACATGTCCACAATCCTCAGTCTCTCAGCAACAGAAAACACAAATGCCATCCCACTCAATTTATTCCTACTCACAGAACCTTCTATGTAAATGGCACATTGCTTATAAACAGGGAAAACTTTTGATTCTGCCAGCTCTTTGCACTTTTCAGCCAAAGCAACTTTGCAGACTACACGTGGGTACAGAAACAGCGATGGAGGAAGGAGGACAGGAGTTGCCTACAACCTTTGCCCTTGTAGGAAATAGCAGATACCCCAATGCATGGCACTTACAGGATCAGGGAATTTACCATTCCTTTAGATTCTCAGTAAGTGTACTCCAGTCTTTCAGTGATACCTTGTAGTGAGAGTGTGAATAAAACAATAGGCATGCTAAGTAATAGAAATGAAAATCTAGAGATTTAGGTTCTTTCCGCATCCGAAGGAATGAACTTACGCTGATTCCTGCATACCTTGTGTCTCAGTTGTGCCACTTTGAGGCTGGGGGCATATGCCTTCCCCACTCTTACAACTACTATGATCAATATTTTATTGATACCTGTGAGATGTTCCTCCCATGAAAAGAAGCAGAAAGTAGAATTGGCGTTAAATTTTGACAGGGAAGGAACAGGGAATAAGCCTACACTACATTTAACTGAGCAACTTATGATGTCCTGCTTTAGTGGACAGAGGGTAAATAAAGGTTTGACATAATGCTGGGAAAAATGGTGTGTTTATAAGCTCATGAGTTAATTACGCTTCCAAATTTCTGGTGGACTCACATTAGTAACTACCGCTCTGGCTGAACTTGACAGGGTCTCACAAATTCTTTTGGACATCTCAGCTGGTGTCAGTATAAACAGCATATATATTGGATACAACTTAAAAGGTTAGGCAATATCTGGGTCAGAGAGAAAACAGGGAATAACTGAACATCACTACAGACCTCCAAGAAAGTGGCCTTATTTAATGACTCAAAACAAGGCCAGTAATCTTTGGCAGTTTGGTCTAATCTACCTTTGACAATGTAAAAAGCCAAATGTCAATGATGCAATGTCCAACTCTGTCCTCACTGCCAAGAAACTGAGCTTGAAATAGGGAAATACCCTTCTATAATATTCACCATACAGGGAATAGGAATTAAATAGCCCAAGTGTATTTAAGGTCCTCTCTCATTGCAGGGTTTCTTGGTATTGGATTTCCTTCAAGCAGAGCTCTATTAGTCTTTGGTACATGGCCTGTTGTAATAGGATGCAATGTTTATGGTGACTGTAATGCAGGCAAAAACACATGCTCAGAAATCGGTTCCAGCCGACCGACACACAAAGCCACTTTCTGTCTCACAGTTTCGTGCTAGCATGATCAATACTGTGGTATGAAAAGGAAGATTCCTACCATATAATTCTTATGAATAGTAATCTAGAAACTTTTGAAACATGTAGTCATTGCAGACCCTCAGCTGTCATTGCATGTGACTGTACAACTGTAGTTGTATTACTTTGTACATTTTACTGTTTCATATTGCCTTGCTGTCAGTTTACATGCAGTATGTTATGGCTGTGTGGACTGCTAACTTGGGAGCTGCTGCACTGTAGTTCACATGAGTATTGACTAACTCAGCTTTTGATTTTAGCAAGCATAGGTGCCTGCATCTGAGACAGTCATATTAGTCTCCTTTAACAATCAACAGCGAGAAATAAGCACCTCTTGCTCTCCACAGACTGTAAAGGCTGTGCATATTGTCATCATTTACATGAGATTAACTTAACTCCATCCATGGCACTACACTACCGTAACAAAAAGAACCTGGGAAACACCTGCGAGGGCAGGAGAAGGAAAGTACTACGTCAGCCAAACTCTGTATGTGTTCACCATTTGATAAAAAAGAGCTCATTGCATTTTCACACTTGCCATTTTAAAATAAAATAAAAAATAAATAAAAAAAGGAATCTCTGCTAAACTAGGTATTGTATTCTGTATCATTTGGAACGGTTCTGCATTTTCCTAATGCTTCCTCCACACATTTCTGTCTGGAAAGCATTAGCTTAAGTAATTATGTGAAGTGCATAGCTGGGCTTGTCTGGCTACAAGGCCTGTACCTTGTCCCATGAGGGCCAGCTCTCATGAAAGCTCACAAGGATGACACTTGAAGCCTCAAAATCAGGAGCAGAGCTGCCTCTATTCTAAGCTGAGCTGTAGTTTCCCCCAGTTTACACAGATTTAATGAATCCTGAACTTTGTGTGAACTCTGCAGGGAGAGGTGCCAACGACAGCTTTGAGGATCCCACTGTACCTTAAAAATATTACATCTGGCAGGATGGAACAGATTTAAGACCATTCATATTGTCATGTTGACTTATTTACCTGTCATAAACACTGAAAGGAAGTATTTATACATTGTAATCCTTACAAAAAGCCTCCAGCGCCCCTCCTAGAAGTGTGTGCAAATGAGAATGCATATTTTGATTATGCTGTTTGATCATGCTGCAAAGAAATATATCATCATTGATCCACTTCTGGAAAGTAGTGGCAAACTTTTCAGGGCCTGAAAAGCTCCAGATTATGGTTATGCATGTCAGATGTGTAGTCTTCTACAAGTAAAGAACTAGCAAATAAAGCCCTATATAAGGTTTCTAAGGGAAGATAAAAACCAGAACAATCTGAGGAGTCACTGCTTAGTTTTTTATTCAAGCAACATTTTCTTAAGCAGTTCCTTTGCATTTTTAAAATAACTTTGGGCTCTTTCTGTTTGTTGATCAACACCGCAGCCCTTGATATTTTATGAATATGCTGCTGGGGAAACCATACACCAGACAAACTCCGAAACTGGACAGATTGGGGTGGCTACAGCTGGGCAACACTGGAGTACATGGCCACCCCACAGTATTGAAATGTAATTCGAGTCATTCCTGTCCTGCTCTGTTGTTTTCAGCTGCAGGGCGAGGGACTGTCCTGGAGTACCAGATCTTTCTCCATTTGCCTCCACACCGCTTCTGATGCCAGAAGGCAGCTTCAGCAAGGCACATGCCAGCAGGGCACCAAAAGGCTCACACACTTGCATTCTGTTAATAAGAGACTCTTTGACCTGCCCTGCTGCCATGAGAAAGAATGAAAAAAAAAGGGAATTGGTTACTCTGGACCTCACTCTGGTTTGCTTTTTCGCCCTCAGATGGTAAAGTGGCCTCACTGTGCTGCCTGGAGCCTGTAAGCTGCATAGCCAGGCCCAACCCCCCTGGCACCCAGCAGGAAAACCCGCCAGGAAGGTGTTTTTTTCCACTTTTAACACCAATTTACAGGAAAAAGTTGTTGAGGGCTATCAGGACACCACTTTCCAACTCAGTGGCCAGGCTGTGGCAGCATCCCCAGTCTCCATGGATATGACCGACATGCCACGGCTCTGCCTCTCCCTTCTCCCTCCTCCCTCCTCCCAGACCTCCCCTTCAGGAGACTCGGAACACAAAATACAGCCATTAGAGGGGATCTGTCTGAAGAAAACTTTACAGTACACGGTCAAGAAGAGGCTCAAGGGAGAAGCTGTAATTGATTTCTTATTTAACCCTGCCTAATTACAGCGATTAGACGTGGCTGGATGCTGGCAAATGCTGTGAAAGGCAGCTGGGAGCTGACGCCTGGTGGTTGCACAGGCTGAGGCAGGACTGATGGTATGCCTGATGACAGGAGAAACTTTAGCTGTGTTTCCATTGAAGTCTCCCTGTATAAAGCAGTATTTTGTAAGGCTCACTGCCATATCTACACGCCATAGCTACATGGCCACATCATTTACTGCCGTATTTATATGGCCAGATGATGTCAGGAACTAGNCCCCCCTCCCTCTAGTTTAGGAAATATGTTTGCATTTATATACTATATTTTCTTTTAACCGATCAGAAGATACAAGCTACCTTGCTGTCCGTAAACTGATGCAGGGACATTGCTCAACACAAGCACAGAAATGGTCTTTTCAGATGCTGAGGTTCCTCTTCATTTTAATTTCTGAGCTATGGAGGACTCTGGCTACTTCAGTTTACATATCTAATTGGCTTCAAACTGCTGGTGCCTTTGTGTGACAACTGAGCTCTCTGTGTGCAAGGCAGAGAGAGAGAAAAATTTCTGCTAAAGAAGTAGCTGCAATTAGACATTTTCCCTATTCTATCTAGCTCCTTGATGACAAATATCTAGAGCTATGGGCACGTGATTTCACTTGTAATTTGGATTGCAGGTATTGCTTGTGCAGTGTGATCACAAAGAAAAAGACGTTTCAGTGTGCCAACACTGCCAATATGCAATTAACAGAACAGATTAGATATGCAGCTTTGAAAGCGGAGGCAGTCGGGCTAAAATCTGCTCTTACTCACCATATTATCTCTTTCCCCTCCCAATCACCTTCTCGTCCTTGGTTTTGATAGGAACACCTTTGGCATGAGAAGCCAGTGACGGGAGCAAAACCTGGAGCAAGGCTGGAGTTTGTCATGGGATTTTATGGAAATCAGTGGGCCCGTATAAAAGTGTGGTTCAAGAAGCACCCACTCCAGCAATCTTTCCACTGCCTGAATTGGGTGGGTTTTCTTTGTAAACTTACGAAAAAGAAGTCAAAAGTTCTCTGGCACCTACTGATAAATGACACTGCTACTTCACATCAGATGAGCCTTAGGAGGTCAGTTACATGTTGGGAGCTCAGTAGAGAAGTGTTTCCTACCTTAATGGAAAACAGCTGCAGAGGCAAACCTGCCAAAGCCGAGTCTGATAGCAGCAAATCTGCACTATGTAGGGTAAATATTCACTTCTGGAGGAAGCCGACAATGCCTCCAGGGCCTCAAAGACAGTGATGTAAACTCAAAAGCAGATGACTGGAGTTTCCAATCACACCTCCTCTACCAAGAGCCCAGAGGAGAGAAGAAAAAACATTTTCTCAGTTGTGAGGCTATGAGATATGGGGGAGTATTATCTACTTTGCAGAAATACGTGCCAGGTGTAAACTCTGGCTGCACACCAAGTAAGGCAGCTCTGTTACAGAAGCATTAACCTCAAGCAGAGTAACAACAGGAAATACATGAGGAGGTGATGTGATCAAAACTTAATCAGCTACAGCTATCACTCAGTGATCATCTGGCTGCTGTCTATGAGGACATTTGTGCCAGGTTGCAGAAGCTCAGGAGGAGCCTGGTAGTGGGAGTCACTCCAGTGAGTTTGGCCAGTGTGCCTGGGGGGAAGTCACAGCTTGACAGTGGGAGACGTGGAGAGCTGGAGACAGTGGGCAGGGTCAGCTGGAGCAGCAAGCTATGCCTAGGAGCAAGTCAGGGACACTGTAGGAGGGAACAGTTGGGCAAAAGAAGACAAAAGTCTCTCCCCTTAATTCTTTAGAAGACTTTCACAACTTTTAGTGGGTGTCACAGACTGTCTTACTCCAAAGCTATACCATGACTAAAGATATATTTTAGGAGTCTCTTGTCTTAAAACTAATACCCTGACTTGATGAACATGGTCATGCCGTGTCTTATATGGTCTTGTTCTCCTGTTCAGAGAGTGGCAGCTCTCCTAGTGCTCCCTTGCCTGCTGTGAGCAGCTACACAGGATGAGCTCAGGGGAGGCTAGTGCACCCTGCAGCAGATGTAGAACTCGCTTTGCTCTCAGCATTGTACCTCAGGAAAATTCTGTAAGCAACAGAAAGCTGAACTTGAAGAACTTTTCTCACTTCATCCTCCAGTAAGCATGGAGTAACTGTGTGACTAGGGAAGCAGTCAATAAGAAGCTCTTCTCACTGTTTGCTAAGAACAATGTCAGTGGGAGCCAATTTTCTTCGCTGTGAGGATTGTTAGTGCTGTCCACCTGAACTTGCCACACCAGCAGCAAGAGACTAAAAACATTTAAAATCTCTTTCAGTGTTGTAAGAATCACAGTGATTCTATGACAAAAGTCAATTGTACATAATGCCTGCCACTGTGAAGTGTAAGATAGCACAATGGAAAATCACTGTTACTGCCAAAGGCCAATATGACCCCTGACCGGAAACAACTGACTCATAATTTTAAGGGCTAAAGCTAGAATATTATTCTGCAGTAATTCTTCAGAGTATATCATGTGAGAACAGTTATAGACTCGGTGTAGGCTGTTTAGAATTATCAGAAGCATAATATAGAAACAGAGTAAGATTTGTTCCAGCAAACATATCGATGATAAACTTTTGCAAATTCATTCATAACACCCAGAGTTTGAAATAAGAATATTCAGATAAATCACTGCTTGCCATATCTTGCTCCATTTGCCTCAAACCTCATACAAATTATTATTAGCTTCTCTTGTCTTCTTACAATATCTCATAACCTATGTAATCTGTAGTAGCCTATAGGCTCCTTAGTGCAAAAGAATAACCTTCAGAAAGATACTGAATCTGGAAGTATGCTTATTTTCATACATTCTCTTGTAAATTCTGTGGTAAATTCATCTGAAAGAGAACTCAGTTTGCTTCTCATTATACAAATGTCTACAGATCTATTGCCATAGAATTTGGTCTCCTTTAATTTAATTTGAAACAATAGTGTCTTCTGCAACAGGCGGGCATACCCAGAAATGAGTGATTTTTTTACAATGGTTTTGTAAAGGAGTTTTTGAAAACAGATTGGAGTCAGTTAATGAAGGTTCTTAAACTAATTTTAAGCAAAGGGATAAATAATTTAGTTTGTTGGATGATTGATCCCCTCCTCTTGACAAGAGTGTCCTGTTTTCCCACGTGCTGTTAGTTTTTAATGTGCATTTGCAGACATTCAGGCCAGCTGGGTTGATGGCCCAGAGGAAGAAAAATCACCAACACAGTCAAGTATATTCCAAGTGTAATTTTGTTTTATTGCTCACATACTCAGTCCTGGAATAAAGGTGGTTCAACAGATGCTTGCAGAATGTAACTGTCTCAAAAATGACCGCAGGACAAATATCAAGCTATCCTCATCTTCATTATCCTGGAACAGTCACATTCACTACATAAAAAATCCCCAGAACCTAAGCTACCAACACTGTCTAGCATATCTTTATGTTTTTCCCTAGACAAAGAAATTTGTAAAACCATGATTACCAGTACTACTTGGTGTACAGGCAATAATGATGTGCTTAATACTGTGCCTCTGGTCTGCTGCTGTGACTGTTTCCAGTCAGAGAGCAACTAAAGTGCAAGTTTGTGGGACTGACATTTGTGCAAAGAATTCCCTGTCCTCTCTTTTCAGAAACTGATTCTTAGCTGATTTAGTTTTGCAGAGGTGATATACTTCTTTCTCCCCTGTTTTCTTCCGTTACAATTCAATGGTAAAAATTGAGATTTGTTGAAAAAGGCAATGTGTTTGTTTAGGTAAAGGGTAGGTGGTGGGTAGCAGAAGGACAGCAGCTTTTTCTGTCTCTCTTTCAGAAACAGGAGATGACAATTTGTTTCCTGCATTACGGGTAACATAACTCAGCATTCAGTTGTGGGGCAACAGATGCCGAGTGTGCAGGAGAACCTGCAGGCACCCCACTCTGTAGGACTGACTCTAATCTCGTATTTGAAGCTACTTCACGTCTCCTCTGACAAACTGCCAGTGAAGTGAGTGAGAAAAGATTGGGGTGCAGAGTTGAAGTGAGCTCTCGATTAGCCTGCATATTCCCTTTGCACTTTCAAGTGGTGTCTAAAAGAGAAAAAAGTCAGATAATGCCTCTCTGAGCAGCACTAACTGGCTGATGCACAGTGGTCTATGATTTCCCACTGACTGTGCAGCCCAGAGGAGGATCCAGGGCCCAGGGGAGCACTGGGCTTTCCTCTAAAATTATCAGGCTGGGGGATTGGACTCTGCCACCCTTCCCGACTCCCTGGCCTTCTTTTCCTCAAGAATTCAGCTAAGGGAGGAAAATTTACTTTCACTTTGGCTCTGTGGAAGCAATTGGTCTTACCACCATCTTGCACTGTGTACAAAATATTTGCTTTAGCCAAGATACAAAGGATAATTCCTTTTTATCTACGCCAAGTGAAGTATCCTGGAAACCCTTTCAATACATTTTGTTTAATAGTGATGGGACACAAACATGCAAAATCCACAAACCTATATATTGCTCTTTGCATTTCTACTTCATTATCAATGGAAACTGATTTTAATGCAGATAACAAGAGGGACAGCAAGCTCATAACCCATGAGCGTGAAGAAAAGCACGCCCAGCCCTGCAGGGGGTCAGGCCGCCCCTACTCAAAGTCTGCTCTTGCACACGCAGTTGGGTGACCCCAAGTCTGGCTCCTTTGCTGTCCCCTGACAAGGCACTTACATGGTTATAAATATACGAGCAGCTCAGATGATAATTGCCTCATGCCATCAGATCCAACATCTCCAGTGCAATCAGAAGTCTCATATGCACCCATCAGTCTGCATTGTCCTCCCAAAGTGAAGTTTTACTCGCAGATAGATTCAGCCAATCTACAGGTACTGTTTCCATAGTTCTACTGAATAAAAATCAGGAGTGGAAGCTACATCACTGAAACTGAGAAGAGTAAGAAGATATTGCCGTGTGCCCATACCAGGAGTTGGCTGGGTTTCTGTGTTACTTGGGCATAATGTGAATGCACAATAATCACGTTTCATTCATGGTTAGGTATAATACCCTCACTCTAGTTTCCTCCAAACTTCTGTTCTTTTCACCTTAATCACAGAAAGACAGAACAGCTGACAAATCTAAACAGGCAAAATTACAGAACCCAAAATCTAAATTAATATCTGGACAAAGTCCAAGCCCTTAAAAGTACCAAGGTAGTTGATTAGGTGTTTGAGTGCTTACATTTCTGTAAAGTTTATCATAAATCTAGGCATCAAATAGGTTTCAGGCTCCAGGATACCTTTTCAGTTTGGCTTCATGCTGCTCTTCTGTGCTATCTCAAAGTGTCTTCTGTGTTAGGAACATTGAATTTTCTAGACTATAAGCAAATATAGTGCTTATATGCCTATGACTGTTCACCTGGTAATTTTAAGATTTGGGATTTCATTTGGTTCTGCTTATAATCCAGACTAGCCATGAGTTCTTCAGACCCTAAGGCCCAAATGATTTTAAGGAAATCAAATAGGTCACATTAGGGTACGAAAGATAATGATTCCAATTAGGAAATGTGGGGGCACATCTTCTTCGTCCCTTGATTGTCCACACAGGAAATCAAGCAAGGGTGGTGAATTGCATATAGATTGATTGGAGAACAGTGTGGGTTTGCATATGATCCTTAGTTACGGTATAGTTTGAGCTATGGGGTATCAGTTATTTGGGAGACTGTGAAACAATTTTGAATAGAACTGTTAAACATAGTATTGACATAGTTAATGAGACTTCTGCAAATATAAGTATAAAATACTAAACAATGTATGTAAAAATAAACATTTCAATGGATCTGATGAAATCATTCTTTTGAAGGAGTATTTTTACCTGGTTGCAGCACAATGGCATTGTTGAACTGAAATGAGAAAACCAATGTATACATTAAGCTTTTGACAAAACTTGATGTATTCTCCTGAAATGTCTTTTTCCAACAAAATAATGCCTTCTAATGAAAAAAAAATATACCATGAGATTTTCCCATCGATTCTCATTTCATGCTTCTGACTCTCCTATGCCATTTTGAAAACTTCATTTGTATTGTTCCATTGCAGAAACATTTCTTGTACTCCAAAAGATACGTAGAAAGGACTGTCTCCTTTTTCACAAAGCAAATACTTTAAACACATTCTGAGACTTAATTTAAAGAACTCATGAGGGAGAACTCCATAATTATGCAGCTTGTACATGTACTGTGCAGTAATTAGCAACATGACACGTGGGGAATATTTCTTAAGAAAAACAAAATTCAGGTGACAAATTCCTTTTTTTTTTTCTTTTCTTTTTTTTCCCCAGTTCCTTGGAGAATCACAGAATGATATGGGGTTGGAAGGGACCTCTGGAGATCATCTAGTCCACAAAGAAGGAATGTATTTACTTATATAGTCAAGATATCCAAGTTTGCCAATAATCATTTAAATCTTCAGCTGTTGAAATCTTCCCTGTGCATGTTGAGCCAATACCAAATGTTCATGTCAGCCAGACTTGACAGGGGCTTGAGGAAGCCTGTCTGCTAACTCTAGATCCTGAGTAGCATGATTCCCAATTTTAATGGAGAACCTCATATTTATTTGCTCCTCCTGCCCTGACTCAGGTGTTGTTTTGTACAGTCCAATGACTTTTGCTATTGATTCTGACTCTGTCTGAATTAGTTTGCAATGGAAAAGAAGAGTTTGGGGGATAGAAAGTTCATTCTGTCTTTCCACTGAAATATTCTATAATGGCTGCAGCAATGCCTTTGGCAGGACATCTGTGGAAGGGGACTTTGGGATCATGAAGCAAAACCTTAATGACTTCATGAAAGATGTGTTCTGAGTGCTCCTGAAGCACAGCAAAAGTCATGCAATCTAGCATCCAAGCTCCTTCGCAACTGGTAGAGACTAGAAAATAACCCAATTTCCCCAATGCTAGTTCTGGGCTTGCGGCCAAAAGGTAAAAAGTAGTGAAGTCTTTGAAAGCTTGAAAAGTAGCTAAAATCAACAGCTGGATCTTCAGCTGGTGCATACAAGAATGCCATGATGGAGTATGATGGACTGGCTTTGTAGTATGATGCAATTATCTTTTCATAGCTGCTTTTTGTTCTGAAATGATCTCCTTAAAATGGCTAAACAGCAGAAAATAAATATCAGAAACTGCATTAGTAGTCAACTAGTTCTTAATTCTTGCATGTAAATTGTAGTTACTCGTGTGCAGTCATCTTCTCAGATTTTAATCACAAAAGCAAACTATGACCTATGTTTATAAGCATTTTTTTGTGTAAAATATCAAAAGTCTGATTTTGACAGTGAGCTAATGGAGTTACCTCTAAAAAAGAACAGTACGCTTTAAATAATTCTATTGAAAATTGTATTACAAACTAAGGATATTTTATAAGCATAAACCCAGACTTTGTCATTATTGTGTTTATTCCTGTATTGGGATAGGTACCTGTACCTGACCTTCTGATTCTCTCCCTTTTCTTCAGTCCAGAAAGATCTTTGACTTTCTTGTTTCTTTAAGGCATTGACATTGCCAGTAGTCCAGTACTCAAGAGCTGCAAAATAACGGAATGGTCTTTTCATGCAGCAAGAAGAAAAATGTCTGTCTTGACACATATTCTAGTTCTAAGCTTTCTGGAGGATAAGGAAGAAGGGAAATATTCCCTTTTCTCCTCTGCAGGTGAGGTAGCTGGACACCAAATAATTCGTCAGTTCTGGAATTCTCTTCCTCTAGTTAGGCTACCCAGCTGCCCTACAAAGATCTTGTTATATTTTAATGTAAATTAGAACAAGTTGAGAAGTTTTAAATATGTAACCCAATGCTGCTGAATTCGTCAGTGTTAGTACAGTAAGTAATTTTAGAAGTGACAGAGATCTTTGAAATTAAAATTACTGGCTCCTTGTTCTGTAAGTGTCATCTTTTAAAACTGGAGCTGACACCAATAAGATATGTGACTCTTGATGGAAATGACCCACCTTCCTAATAATCTTTCTGGATTAATTTTTTCCTATAAATTTAGAGCAAGTTTAGGTTAATTGGATCTTCAAATATGATTAAATATGAAAATTATTTTTCTGCTTCAGAGGCACTTTTAGAATTCATTTTAATTAGGATATATGCTATTATTCTTTGTTTCAGGTAAAAAGTTAAAAACCAGTTTTTAAAACAAAATCCATAAACCCCAGGCCCTCAGCACTCTGTAGTGCGTGCAGGGCTTCACACCAGTTTATTAAAAAGGCAGTAAATATTCAGAGCTGTGTCAGGATTTGGCTGATGTCATTATCTCTGCTTGAAAATGATGGAGATGGCTGTGCCTGGATAGCGTTCGAGCTTCAACTACGTCACCTAATTTCAAGCAAAGAAGTAGCACCTCATTTAATTGCCTCAGTAAGCAGTAGCTGGTGTGACAGCCAAACCCTGTTCAGAGATGGTATAACTTGATTCTCTTCTACATGTGCTTCACATCAACATCTTTATAACTGATCTCAAGGCAAGAGCAAGGAAGCAGAGAATTTAAGCAGCCTCCTGACACACAGCAGGGAAACTTAACTGCTATGGAAACAAGAGCAGCTTAGCAAAAGGAAAATTTACTGGATAGGTTTCTACAATCTGCTTGACATGTTACAGATGTATAGGGAAAAGAAGTAGTTAAAAAACCACTGAAGCATTACCACATTTTCTTCTGCATTTATCTGTTGACAGCCTAGTTAGGAATGGGTTTGCACAGAATAAAGTGACCTCGAGACTGGGATCTTGGTCTTGTTTTGTGGAGCAACATCACTGTGTCATTGCAGACCTCATCCCATGCCCATCTATCTGAATAAACTTTGCTTGACAGTTGCTAAAAAAAAAATATAATAAATATTAGTGCTTTAAGGACAAAATAGTGAGCTTTTTTACTGGTTTTAATAGTTTGGCTGTGCTTTGACTTCATATGGGAGTGTCAGTTTGAAGAAAGCACTATTTCTGCCTTTTCTCTGCAGACAAAACTGAGTAGCACCAGCCACCCGGAAAGAAATTTTATTTTCATGATTTCCAGAGCAGAGCTGCTGCAGCATTTGGATAACCTTCAGAGAAACAATGACTCTCCTGTGTGCTGGTGTGAAGCACATCTCCAAGCCCCGAGGTTTGTCACCAGTGTTTGACAGGCTGGATTATTTGTGGACTAGTTACTACATTATTCACCTCTTTGCACCACAGCTGCCTCCGTCCCTGTATGGTGATGTAAAGTGAAAATGTGCTGTCATGTTTGTCATAACATAAATAGATTTATAAAGAAAATAATGCCAGCTGTTGGGAGAGACTTAAATACTTGTGCCTATGCTCATCATGAGTGATCAGTTTTGGTTTTCTACCCTTCTTGTTTTTGTACAATTCTGGAAGAGACCTGGCCAATAACATGAAGTGCTTGACATCTTAAATGCCAAATTCAACAGATACAGGACACCCAGACACGCTTCCCTATATAGTATTAAACACACTGCTTTCTCTTAACATTTTTTAAAATCAGAGCAGAATACATTGCAGAAAATGTCATAAGGAAAAGAAAAAATAATAACTATTTATGGAATCAACGTGAAGTACTAAAACCATTCATTTTTACTTGCATGGACAATAAAAGTGAATTGTTCATACTGTGAGCCTGCCCCAATCTGTACACAACATGAAAGAGAATGGGTAGTCCTATATAATAAATGAAGCTGCTGATAAGTGGAGAGGAAGATGTGAAATACTTCCATGGCTCTTCAGCCAGCTAGGGCTCAACTCAGGTGCATAAACACAAGAACCTAACACTGTTCGACTTACCTCATTATATCCTGCTCATGCTCAGTTTTAGACAAATAAGTGGTTTTTAGCTGTCTGGAGTTATGTAAAACGTTTTCTCTCCTTATGAACTCCAGGAAGGTGAGACCATGTGAACTTCTGACAAAAGCACGTGTATCTGAAATAGCTTATGAGAAGAAGGAAACACTTGTGCAAAAGATCACTAAATGTAACACATTTCCAAGCTAGATAGCTTGATGTAGCAAATTATCATTACTAATTTTTCATATTTCTGTCTGGACATTGCTATGGAAATTACTGTGTTCTCAAAACCTGTATAGAGAGTGGATGGATATTGCTTGGCTATGCTCCCTGTATTTGCACAACTAGCTCAGAATGAATTATTTTTAGGCTCCTGCTTCTCAAAAACGAGGTGTGCAGCTGGTTCTGAACTTTTGTAGCTTTCTACTCACTGATCAACCAAACACTAACATGTCAGACTCTACCACAGTCTTTGAAGAGAGGCTCTAACCCTACCTCCTTTTTACAGAGTTAAAAATGGAGGCATAATAAAGGATAATAACCTGTCAATTTTGATCTTCAAACTTGAGATATATCCCTGTGAATACCCTTTTCTCCCACAGACCTTTACTCTGAAGCCTGGGAATATTCTGGCTACCATGAAGCTGCTACAAAGTCTTCTACCGGCCGTTTTGCAGATGAGTGTTGTCTCATTTACTTATGCATCCAATTTGCCTGCTGGTCCTCCTTTGCACTGTGAGCTCTCTGAGCAGATGTTGTTATTTTCATTCTGTGACCCTCTAGCAAGCTGCTCAATGGGACTCCAGTTCAGGGCTGAGGCAACAATATAGACAATATGAATCACATGTTCAGAAGAGTGGAATAACCAAGAGCACATTGCAGACCTCTGTGTCAAGGCCTGATGTGCACTGATCTGCTTGCTTTTCTTAGCCATGTGCTTTCTGGAATATTCAGGTTGGTTTTAATACAGATCTTCCTAGATGCTGTTGATGGCATATTTATTCCCTGACGATTTTTTATGTTATTCTTCACCAGGCTTTGGTGATTTTCACCTATGTGTGATTAAACATGGTTTTCTGAAAAGGATCCAGCTTATTGAGCCTCCAAAGATTTTTGTTTCTCTAGGACTATACAGTGTCATAAGCTTAAGGGAATTTAACTGTCAAATATGGTTCATGAAACAGATATGGATTCAGAAACAGCTCTCATTGTCTGGATCCCTGTCGTTCTTGTTAACAGCCAGCTGCCCAGTGTTACTTGATTTGGATCCTTTCTAAGTACCAGTATTTATGGGGTTTCTTTATTTGTTTGCTTGTTTTATGAGTTACCCAACAGTACTGACTTAGTGATTAACTTAGACCAAGTTACAGCACGGCTATGAGGGGTCAGATGGAAGACCATGGCACGGTAATTTGTTTAAAGTTTGCATGTACATGAATTTCTATCAACTTGTCACCAGTCCAGGCATCAGCCCTGGGTTCAATTCAGATCCCAGAGACAGAGTTTCATGGTGTCACCTGTGATTTGGTCCTCTCTGGCTCCTTGCACAGCACCTCAGTCATTCAGTTGCTTAAAACAACTTGCTACTCTGCATCAAAGGCAAGACAGGCTCTTAGATGCATAGGCACGCTAAAGAAAGACAGATGATTTCCTGTGCCACTGTAAAAATATCAAGGCCAGACTCATTTCCCAAGTGTCACTGTAGTTAATAGGGACAAGCGATCAGGAGTATGACTACATGGCCATGTGAGGAATAAGACATGCAGGGAACTTCCTTTGTGCCCTTATCTATGATAATAAGCCAGATGCTAAATTACTATGCAAATATCTGAGAACGTGCAGAAGCTTATCTTTAACTTCCTCTCCTTGCCAGGCAGGAGGCAATGTAGGATGGCCCTCTTTGTCGCTTAGTGATAAGGCACTTCCTAACATATAGCCCAGGTTGAAATGAGAATTGAATGTCAAAATACCTTTGGATCTGACCCAAAAGCACCTTCACTGAAACTTCTTGAAACTACAGCATTGAAACTACTGAACCATAATGAAGCAAGCTACTTTGACAAAGCTCTGCAATACAGACATGGGCTTGAAAGCACCAGATTGTTTGTCTCAGAGGCAGGTGCGCACTCAGGATATATTTATGTGGTATATGCCAGGTAGGCATAAGCCAGCCTTACTTGGGCTGAAGCCTGATCAAAAGCTGCATTGCTTTGATTGGTATGGTGGTAAGCCCAGGTCTGTAAGGAGCTTAGTCAGAAGCATAAGACACTATGATAGGCATTATTCCAACAGTTTCTTGGCACAGCACTTCTCCTGGAGTACAGAGAGAGCTTGCTCACGTTTGCTTGTGACTCGCATGTGCCAAGTGGACACCTGCAGACGGTCTGACCTTCAAGACAATGAGGCAAACTGTTTGTGGGTTCATTCCCATCCATCCCAAACATTTGCCTTGAGAGACAAATGGCTGGGTTTTGTCTGCAGTGCTCCACTGTGCTTTGCAATGCCCATGTTGAGCAGCAGGACTGTAATAAAGACTGAATAAAGACCTTTAATGTCCCATTTCCACGATCAAAATTCATTAGAAACCAACTTGAAAGTTATGGAAGGCAAATTTGAAAATTTCACAATAAGTGTGAAAAGCAGTGGGTTTCAAGACCCTGCCCTGCCTTCTTGTTCACTCACAAATACTTGAAATAAAATGAGAGCACTGTCTCAGGTGAGGATGATGCTTAAAACTTTGGGAGCTATATGTAGAAGTAATTCCCCAAGCTCCCTCTGTAGCCTGCAGAGAGAGAATGACTCCTGGGTTAAAAGGGTATTGAGAATACCTACAGTTAGATGTATCCTCTTGTTCTCAGTTACAATCACCTGCTGGCTACTGAGGAAACCTACAGAAACTAGACCTTCTGGCTGAAGTCAGTCTTTGCAAATAATCTCCTCCACCTGCATTCACCTCCCTCTAAAGAGGCAGGTAAATTATGTACTCTTCATTAGATCTTGCTTCTCATCCTTAGTGGGGGGGACAAAGCAATGGGATTATTAGCTTGGTTTTGAGTTCCCTGTAACTCCTATTCCTGTTTGTTAACTTTTTAAACTGTACTTACATGGACAATATCCTGTGGCTCAGCTGTATGGAATTAAGCTCCAGGAGGAACTTGGCTTAAAATATTGTTTAAATGCTTAAGTCTGAGTCAACTTGCTAGAATATGAATCCCACTGAGAAGCTGCTACTTAGCAAGTTTATGAGACATCATCGGTTTAAATATTAAGGACGTAAAGGCAAAAGAAAATAATGCAGTTGCCAGCAGGTCTCAAAGAAACTTGACAATACTGTCCTTGCCCTAGTAATGAAGAGTTCTTCACTTTACTTCTCATCATTACAGAATGAATAATTGAGGGCAGCAGATAATTCTTACCAGAGCTTGCCTGCCATGAGTCTCAAATTAATAGTTTGTAGTAAAGAACAAGCTAAGGGAAGCTGTTCTTAGCTGTATTGCAGTGGGACTTGTGGATGCAAACTTTGTGCCTAGTTAATCAACTTGCTATTCATCATACTCCTACCATCTGTACTACTGAGGCTTCTCTGTGCAGAGTATGACCTTCTTGTCCTCTCTCAAGCAAGGACAAAGAAATAAAGAAACCAAGAAGGTCCAGTGAGATTACAGGTCTGTATTAGATTTACATCTCATATATCAATGTACACACTTTAGTAGAGAGTGGCGTGGGGTGACATATTTTCTATCATTCTGCTCACTTTTCTTCACAGTATCTCTAGGGGGTTCCAGGGTCCAGGGGCTATTGTCTTACTACTAGCTAGGTTTTCTCCTATAAATTTATCTGCTTGTGTATAATAGGGTATTTTTGGTGTTCATTTTCTGTGTCAAACTCTGAAGAATTATTGCTGAGTATTCTTTATCTAAATATAGGTTTATATCCTGCTAATATTTAGGTGATGACACAAATAAAATTAGTGATATTATGCACATATAAAAACTTTGCAGACTTAGGACCTTAGTTCTCACTTGCTTTTTCATGCAGGGTATTTCATATTTAAAATTTAACAAATCTTTGAATATAAAAATGCAGGATGAGATTTTCAAAAATACATAGAACAGGATGAAAGAATTCCGAGGTGTTTTGCTCAGTATATTGAAGTGAAGATTCGCCACGATTCTCAGAGGCTTTGAGTTTACTGCTCTATGAATAAACCAGAACCCTGTTTAGTTAAGGAAAATACAAACCTCCTGACCTCAGCCATCTGAAACAGTTTTAGAGTTAATCAAATTAAGCACACAGCACGCATTAAAAGCACCAAGTAGTCAGTCAAGAAAATGCAGTAATCTATAAAGAGATATGGGGACCTCTAAAAGGTGATTCATCTCACCTTAGCATTAGGAGCAGGAAACTAATGCGTATAGGATGAATCATCTTTTGCAAAGGTCTGTTATGGAAAGCTGAGAAGTTCAAACTTTATACAGCTCATATTAGGTGAAATGGAACATTGTTCATCCCAAACTGGTTCCTGGGTCATCTCTTTCTCATGTGAAGGCTGTGTGCCTTTCTGGGATCATCATGCTGAGCTAACAGTGCTTGCTAGTGGAAAGGGGAGTCAGTGATTCCCCATTCCTGGCCAGGTGCCAGCACTGATCCTAAGTTAAATCCCTGGCTAACAGTGGATAGAAACCTGATGTCATGATTTTATCTGTCATTGCTAATGCTTCTGGACAGTTAGGTCTTTAAATCAGAAATGTAATCTATCCCACAGTATCTTCATGTCATACTGGATGGTTGAATTTTTATTCCTCACCCACGCAAGCTTACATCTAGTCAATAATGTTCTCATTTTGTTGTTTTATGCCAAACATTTTAGGTTCTGATTTCTTTTATATTATTCTTAATACAGCTGGTACTGTACTACTCTTATTTGAAGTTAATTCCATTAACTGTTCAGTCTCTTTTGCAGGATAATAAACAAAATATATCTCTGGGATACTCTTATGGTTTCTTCCTTCAACTTGATGTTTGACCCTACATGGTTACTCTGTATGGAGTTTAGCACAGTTTGCCATGAATGCGTTAAGTCCTTTGGAAAATAAGTCTTCAAATAAGATGTTGAAACTCTCTTTATCGAATTAAACTCTAAATAAATCATACAGACTTTATTCTGCAGATTCACTCTGTTTTATTGAGTAATCATATATGACCTAATTCAGCCTATCATACTTCATTGTGGAGTAATAAGGTACCAATATATATTCAAGAACCAGTTCATTTCATTTCTTACTGCTGAAAAATCAATTCTCCTCAGTAAAAGTGCAGATCAAGTCTATCAACAAGGTTGCAGGTGCAATGGCTGTATGTTGCGATGGTTACAGCAGCCATAGAGAAAGTCAGCGTGTTATTCTTGTGTCTAAAGTGTCATGAATGTAACAAAGCTATACACACCTCAGACAGAATGCCTCTCAAAGAAGTGACAGCCATTAGAGCTAGTGTGAATCTTCCATATTTAGGATATCTGTGAATAGCACTGCTGTTTGCTGAAGACATTTATTTTAACATGAAAGCTCCTTGTTGATTTCTAGTCTGGTTAAATATGTTAAGTGATAGGAGCTGGTTCCGAGACAGTCAACTCACCAAGACCAAAAGGGGACAATTCTCTTTGCAATAATTTGCAGGATTGGAAAATGTACTTCTCCCAGACCATAAAACTAGGTATGTCTAAAACGGGAAATACAGACTTCTAACTCCTCCTGAAAAAAACCTCTGCACCTTTGAAATATAGAAATAAAATGTCTATTTCCATTAATCTTTATTTTTGACCTAATAGCAAGGGATACAGAAGTAAAGGAAGCAGAGAAGACAAAGAACGCTGTTCCCTTCTTAACGGGAAGGCAAGTGTCATTGCAAAATTAATGTACGCAGCTCCCACCTAAGCGCCTGCGGCTGAAGCACCTGGGAGGTGCACTGGTGGGAATTTGTGACCTGAGCCATAATGCTTCAATGCAAATGCCATGGGGCTATTTGTCAACCTGTCTTGCTCTGAGAGAGACTGCAAACATCCAAGTTCTGTTACATTGCAGACAGAGCTGTAGAGAGGGAGAGGGAGAGAGAGAGAGAGAGACTGGCCTTGACATGTCAGCCATGGGCATGGTGGCTTCGTCAGCCATCACTGCCAGGGAGCATATTGCAGAAGGTGTATTGGCAATAAATTTTACAAGTCGACAGCAGCAGCTGCCATCAGTTTAAATGAGAACCCAAAAAAAGGGGAAAAAAAAAAGAAAAAGCTAGTGGCACAGAAAACACAGACTGTCTTTTGCAGGTATACAAAGATTCGTGTTTTGTGGGTGCATAAGCTTTGAAGGATGCATTTGTGTGTGGGTATATACTTAGTTTAGATGGAAAACATGATATTAGGAAATGAAATTGGCAACAAATGGGTGAATATTCCTACTCTTTGTGGCTATGCTAATGATCAAACAATATCCCTGCTGCTGTACAAAAGAACAAATGCAGTTCTTTTTCCAGCTATCACATCTGGCTTTGCAGCATAGCAGCCCAAACAAAATAGTGTGGAGGAAGCGATGGATTTGTCTTACAGCACCTGGTACCCTGCAATCACTGGCAGTAGAGAGAGCAAAGTCCAAAATAACATACCTCATTTCACTGAACAATTAACTTAACTTCGCAGCAATGGAAGATAACAGACCAGCTCCCAGAGGCTAGCTAAAGTGCTTTGGATCACCTCAAAAATCATGTTTGTAGAGCTGTACACATAAAGCTCAATAATACAGGATATTCAGCAAGATTTGCTGGAGAAAAGGGGTTCTTTCACAAATATGAATAAATCTGTATTTATTAGGCATAAACATGCCTGCATTCTATTGCTGGAGGCCTACTGTCTCTCTGCCTAACAAGATGTTCTTTCATAGTTATAGAAACATCACTAGCAACAGTATTTTTGATACTGAAAAACAAAACAATAGATTAGCTTTTTGTAAGGTTGCAAGCACGCCTAGTTAAGAAACTACCTCCTGTGAATAGAAGACTCAACCTTTCCATTTATTAAAAGCTTATTTCAGTGTAGACAGTTTCAGTCATGAAAAAATTATTTTAGAGATCCAACAAAGGTGTGGGGTGGTTTTTTTAGTGATAAAATGAATGCTGCACACCAGGGCTGCATGTAGAATATAGGCTTCTTTTTAGCATTCATCAACTTTACAAGAACCCTCAGTTGTATGCAAGATATAATTTAGGACTAGTTTCTTTACAAAACCAGAGATAGATAATGGAGATGAAAATAAATCAAGTTCCTTTGTCGCTGCCAGTTCAAATTAGCCTGTTACTCCTGTAGTGATTAAAGCAGAATAAGCCACATAGGATGCTAAAAAATAAAAAGCTGATGCATGTTTTATAGAATCATTAATCATTTTACTACATATCATAGATATCCCTCTGTGCTACTGCAAGGGAAGGTTCTGATCAAGACATAATTTTTGGTAAAAATCCTCAGTAGAGACCTGTCCAATATACTGATACTACAATAGCACTTTAAACTTAATAATACTATAATTATAGCAATAATATAGCAATAATTGTAATAATACTTATCCACTTGTGGCTGAGCTTAAGTATCCACTTCTGTGTTTTCTGGGTTTCAGTATTTGACAGAGTTATCTAAAAGCAAGCTTATGCAGTGGGTTCAGAATCTGACAGCAGAGACTGACAAAATTCAAGCATATTCCCTGGTTAAATAGGCAGATTTTAAAATTACTTTAGAATAGCTCATCTCACCTCAGAGGAGAACTTTCACAGATTAAAATTTAATTCCGTCCCCATCAAAGCCAAAGGGATCAGGCTCATTTAAGTGGAGAGGCATTAGGGCCTGCCTGCGTACCCTTTTACTGTCTTCTGAGCCGAGCTAAATGTTGTTGAAGTTGCTTAGTGTAAGAGCTGCCTTTCACTCAAGATAAGTGCAAAGGGGACACTCAATTGCTCTGTGCAACCGGGTAGCAGAAATGATAAGAAAACTGTCACAAGCGGTGGCTTGCGCGCTGCAAAGACTGAGAAGAAGATGAATCGTGGTCGTGGAAAAGGGCAAGACAAATGCAGGAAGGTAAGAACTGATTGCTGAAACTGTGATTGCCTGCCACCTGTGATAGAAAGAGGTAAGGGTGCCTGCCACTGAGGAAAAAGGTAGCAAAAAAAGCACAAGGGGCATTATCAGAAGTGTTAGCAGCGGGGGCTGGGAAAGAGCTAAGGAGGGAAGCTGGGAGCAGAAAACTTGGTGCCTGATTGCTGCTGTGGCCAGGGAAAACAAGCCCCAGCACTTTCTTTAGCAGCTAAACATCTTTGATCACATCAGCAATGCTTAAATCCACTGTCAGCCTTTCTTCCTCATGGGAAGAACTCCCCACTGAGCTTTAACCTATTAACTAAGGTCAGAAAGGACACAGAACAGTTAAAAAGGCTTTTCTTTTTGGAAATTGTGCTGTTGTGGGAACCAAAGTAACATCTCTGATACGTAATGTTTTTAAGATAACTCACTTTAATTTTTCAACCTATCCTTTACCCTATTATCTTTCTATGCAGTCTATTAGTGAGTTTTCCTGGAGGATTTGGTTTAGTGTGTTTGCATACAAAACAATGAGCTTGTTGCATGTCTGTCTGAAACAGCCACAGCACAGTCTGTTTTGTGTTGTTGCAGAGTGAAACCTCATGGGTTCATGCCTGACAGAAAAAGCAATCCTTCTCTAAGAGCTACCTACTGCTTTTGCCCCTCTGGAGGCTACTGGCTTCCTCCACTCCCATTCTCAGCTGCCTCTATCTGACATACCATGTACTGGCAAGCATTTAATTTGGCAATGTGCTGTGACTGGAGATTCATTTAATCCATATCTCTATTTTTAAATTGTATCTAAATTGGTGGTGGAATGGTACCATTCAATGGCAAAAGTGAATGCATTTGTGAAGTAACCTAAACATCCTTGCAAATGCAGAGTGCTGCATTAGGATAAGAGAACTATAAATACAAGATATTGAGATATTCCGACTTCACAATATATCAGATTAATTGTGTGAGCTTCGCTTAGGAAACACAAGCCAAAAGAGAAGCAGTATGTGTAAAAGTATGGATGAAAAGTCTACTTTGACAAAAAGAGTGAAGATATATTCCAAGCTGAACTGAGATGAATGTTAAGAAGGCAAGCGAGTGATCTGAGAATGAATGAAGGAATGTAGATGAACAATGCAAGACTAACCCATTAGTTCTTATTCTGTTTCTCTGGTTAGATATATCCTCTGCAGTGAAAGCCATAAATTCAGGATTGTGACTGACTGAAAAAACCCCACTGCTTTTAAATTTCAGGTGCTCATCAAGAGTGTTGAATACATAAAGTTTTTTCACATGTAAAGACCAAGTTACCAGGTGCTGAGTTATAGCAAAAACATCTTCTTCCTTCCTTAAGCAATTTAAGGATTAATGCATTACACCTTTCATTATATGGATCACTGAAAGAGAACAATCATTGAAAATGTAAATCCTACGTTTTTGAAATATGACCTCCTTTTTCTTTGATTATCCACTGAAATGCATACTGTATCTTGAAGCACTAACAAAGACTATCTTTCACTGTCAAGTTAATTGAAGTAGTGATGAGTTATATTACTGCTAAATCCCAGATTTGCTGTGTCCCACTGTTTCTAGAAGCAGTTTCTAGGCAGCCTACCTTTCTCATAAGAGTCCAGCTGAGGAGGTTTCAGCTCCTCCCTGTCTCTGGTGCTGTGTACAGAAGACATGTGTCTGTTCCAGCTACTCCACGTTCCTCACAAGTGTAACTTCTGATATTAAGATTAAGGGTGAGGTGCTTTTTTTCTTTTTTATTATACCCATCTTTTTTACCTAAAATGATCTCTCCTCTGCAGAAGTACTACATCTTTCAGTAGTACAGTTTGCAATTTAATTTATTTCTGAGACTAAATAAGAACATCAAAATCTGAGACTAAACATGAAAAACTTGTTAAGCCATATGTGGCCCTCTCACGTGATTAAGATGTTCAGTGTCTCTAAGGAACTTTTCCCAACATGCTTCCTCCACCAATTCTTTTACAGCACAAGTGCTTTCCTATTACAAGCTTTGTGTAGCTACAACCAAATGAAGATGTGATGGTGAGGTTTGTCTCACAGCTGCTGATGATTGCAAGATGGATACCTGCTGCTAATGTGCTCACCACCTCAAGACCCTGGTCCCTCACATCCTGAAGCAGATGTCATTTCTGTCAGATGGATCACTCCTGAAAATGTCTGCTGCTCTCTGCTTACCATGGAGGAGCCCCACAGTGACTAGCTGAGATGTAAATAACTTGTCTGTGACTGCTTGAAGTTTTTTGAGATGACTTCCAGCATCTCTTTCATACAACGAGCACTGCTACACAAGAAAGATTATAGCGGACCTATATCTTAATGGAAATAATGCAGAATGGTGTTTACCATGTTTTACCATATTTTTTAAAGTGAAGCCTAGCAGGAGAATATGAATTTCTATTCACATGGTAGAAATAACTCAAACTTAGAGATACACTGTGTGGACGGATAGAGAGTTTAATGACTAGTGTTGTTTGCATCAGGAGACACCGAGACCCTGTTCGGGTATGCCCTTGTCAGCACCAGAGCTAGAAGCATGAAGATGCCTACCAGCAAAGGATCACAGATGAGAATTTAAGCTAATATTGTCCTCAGAAATCACCCGAATGTCTGTGTCTGCGAAACAAAGGGAAGCAGAGGGAGGTATGTCAGAGAGAGATAGTTATATGTACCATCAATTATCTCCTTTAAATCAATCTGAAGAAAAATAGCAGTCCTTGCTCTTTGGCATATTTCTTGTGTCTGTTTGATCCGTGAACACTGAATGGCATAATTCCTATTAACATAGGAGAGGAAAAGAATTGGAAAAGTTGTCTTTTATCTCAATTAAAGGTGCTGTTTGTGTCAGTCTAACCGGTGATCAATGCTAATGCACATTTGGGGGATACTGCTATCATTAAGCCTATAGCAGCCTGTGAAAGGGCATGAGCATGACTGGAATTTATATTCTGCTGTTCTTTAAAGTTTTTCTGATACCAAGGAACATTTTTTCACCAGCTCTAATCAATACTTCAAATTCTGACAATAAAACCAGTCCCTGGACTGAATAGCATACTGAATAAGAGAATCTGCAGCGTATTAGCATCGAGAAAAGCAGCAACAATAGAGGCCCGCCTTTCATAATACTAAGTCTTCCTTTTTCTTATATTACTGCTATAAATTACCTCAAAAAAAAAAAAAATACTATCGAATCCAATGCTTCCTCTCAGGATATATTCTGTCTGCTCTCATAAAAGCACCTATGTACTTCTTCATCCTGGAGCCTTAAGGACTTCATTTGATATAAAAGCAATCAAGGAAATGGAGTCAACATGGTCAAATATAAATACTATGCCTAGTAGTCTGCTGCACTGTTATTTCAGGTGCCAAGAGGAATGTGTTGCCATGAAAACAAATGCGCATGAAATCTGTCCTCACTGTGCCACACTGCTGTTCAGAAATCCACCCAAACCAACCTTCCACCACTACTGTGTTTCTCCTCCTACCTTCCTTGCAGTGCAGTGGTGTCCCAGCCCCTCTCTGATTCTGATGAAAGGTTTGGGTATTTATATTCATTCTGAATAAAAGCCCCAGTGTTTGCAGCAGTCTTTTGCAAAAAAGCAGCAGTAATGCAGATACTTATTAACCCTGCTGATGGCTTTCCTTAGAAGTAAAAGCAGTTACTGGGACTTGAGGCCTTGGGACACTTGACTGGCTGTGCTGGGACAGCATGTCCATATTCTCACAGCAAGTCATCCTCCTGGAAGGGCCTCATGGGTCAATGAACCTGGGAGGGATGTGTGGAAACCAGAGCCTCTGGATGTGGAGGAGAGACTGATATACCACAGAGCCTCACAGACATGGCAGCTGTATTGCAAGGTGGAGGGAAAGACACAGTACTGAGAAGCAGCTGCGTAAGGTCATTGAGGAGAAAAGATTGGATGACCCCTAGTTCTCTGTCTCTTATCAGCAAGACCAAAGATGTGGTTTCTTCTCAAGAATAGAAGTGGCTGAGCTCAAGCACTGGGTTGTTAATGGCATGTGAAAGGCAATCATGTCTCGTTTGGTCCCTCCAAGATTTACAGCAAACCCCTGGGGGAGGACAGGTTCCAAAACCTGCCTGGACATGTTCCTGTGCAATGTGCTATAGGTGGACCTACTTTGGCAGGGGGTAGGACTAGATGATCTCCAGAGATCCCTTCCAATCCTATATCATTTTGTGATTCTGTGATTCTGAGATTCTGTAAGAGGGTGTAGGTGGGAGGCAGATAGGCAAGGGTGAGCAGTGAGGTAGGAGAACACCCAACAAGGTTGTATATTTTTCACTTCTTATGTATGATAGGTTTTGGACATTCAGGGTTCTTTACTTGCTGGTTTTCGTACTTTGTCTCCCTTGGGTTGGTAAATACTGCTGAACAGGTTTAAATTGCTTTCTCCCAGAGAGATCTCACCGCCCCAGGCAGAGTCACGTGAAGCAGCATTATCGGGACTTCTCAGTAGCTAAATAGGAAGCTGAAATAATGCAAAGAGCTCTTGAGGAGGCAGCCAGGGAATGTCTGAATTCAGGCTTGTTTCCCCTTCCCACTGAGCTGCAACAACATCTGGCACCTGCACTCTGTTGGTGGAAAAAGTCATGCTACAACCTCAGGAATTTTTTCTGAGACTCCCAAATACCCTTCTGTTCCCCACCTTCCCTTGATATCAAAGTTTACTGAGCCACCCTAGAGAGTAAGCCTTACAGTTTTCTTCAGACACCAGAGCTGAAGACATCTCCATGTGTGTACTGGTGCTTTGAAAACTCTTGTCTAGGTTAAAGTTAACAAAGCAAAATTGAAGAGAGTTAACTTCATGCTGATACCATTCTCAGTGCTAGATTTCATTCTTGAGCCACATCCCCATGTGCTTCTATTGTTCAACCACCATATATCAGTAAGTGAGCACTGATCATTGGCATCCAAGGTACCTGAGTGTACTCAAACCAGTTTTTGTCTTACTAAAAAGCAGACTTCATCCACTGCTGTTAAAATAAAACATATGACCCTGTGTTGTCCTTTTTGCTTCTTCTCTCCATGAGGTGATGTCAATGTTAAAAGCAAAAATTGACAAATATCATGCAGATTTTGCAATCCTTCTGGTGAAGTACCAGTCTTGGGTATGCAAATGAGAAATTGGCCTGGGAAGCATTTCAGTATGGATCTTATAAGAAGTCTGCAGCTGGTTTAATGAGGCTGATATTTTAAAAAACCATTTGGAAAAAAATAGTGGATGCTATCATCATCTTTATATAGCTCTCACTCATCATAAAATTTCTGAAATTAAAAGTCTTGTCAGAAAGCTGTTATGAGGGCTTTAATGCTCTTGACTCTTACTCTTTAACAATGCTTCTTTCATTAAAAGGGGGAATAGGAATGAACTTGTCATGGATTCTTCAGAGAATATATGAGAGCTATTAAAATGTTCTGGTTCTTGGGAGATTACCAGTCTCCCAATTACTTTGCATGGTTAATTTTTGTTTAATCCTAGTATTTTATTTTATTTTAGTCCTAACACAATCCTTATATTTTATTTCTTTAAAAGATGACAGAGTATATCATGGTACTAAGCTGGTATGAGCTACATTTCCTTCTCGTGTGCTTGTGTTTGTGTTTTAATGGCGTACTTACTAGAGTGGAGTCCCCGCTCAGCAGCAAATTATTTACTGTCCCCCCCCTGTGACTTTGAAATGATAAATTTAAGATTTTAAAGCTGTTTAATAGCCAGCCTACTGTTTTTGTGGGAGCACATCCTATAGGGACTGCAGAGAGCCTCTAGACTGAGATGAAGTCCACAGGATGACAAGAAGACAGTGCCCTAAAATGCCACTTGGCAGATGAGTGCACACACAGTAGCTGACCATACTGATGTCCTTAGCTTTTCTCGTCCTGATTTAGGTTATACAGCTAAAACACCTCCCTGGTATGCAGATTTGTTTGCTCAGCTGATGGATAGGGCAGGATTCAACTCCAAGTTTGGACACTGAAGTGGAGGTGCCTCATTACAGCTTACACATCCAGCAGTTACACCAAAGCAGGATACCTGGAGGGCCTTGCACAGTCTGAGGTGTTGACACCTGAGCAGCTGCACCGAAGCTGAGTGTGAGCTGAAGAGCTTGTCAGGCTCCAGCTGACTTCACTGGCTGTAAGAGGAGTTGAAACACCAGACTCACATAAGCAAGTCAGAAGGAATCCAACATAAGATAAACTGTTGTACCCTACTGCTGGTACCTGGGTGGTACCTCTGAGCTCTTCCTTCCCAGTTATAGCTCTACTGATCTCTCCTTGAATTCAAGCCACATCATCTGCTAGTGGGGTTAAATTCAAAGTTGACAGGGAGAAGAGGGTATAAAATGATGCAAGTGGTTTGATGGAGGTTTGTATTTTGGCAAAATAGATTCCTTTATGTCCAGCTCTGAATGTAACTCAAGTTGTGCATTTTCTTCACCATTCCTTCTTCTTTATATATTTTCAGGTAATGCATCATTATCCTCACTCTCTCAGCAGTGTAAATGTTGGGTATTTCCAGAGAAAACTGTGAAGTTATGTCAGTATAAAACAGTATAAGTGAGGGGGAAAAAAAAAAATAATAAAAGTATACAGTATATACAAAACCGTATTAAGTTCCCAGGATGACGACCACGTCACCAGCAGGCAACAGTCCCAGGCTGGAGTTGGTGATTGACAGGAACTGAATTCCAGATCTGGAGTCAGGAACGCTTGGATCGGGATCGAAGGCAGATGAACAGGCAGGGTCCTCCTTGGATGTCGGCCATTGAAGGAAGAGGAAAAAGGGGAGAAGAGAGCTTGACCCTTCGATCCCTCAGCTTTTATACTGAGCATGATGCGGATGGGATGGAATACCCCTGTTGGTCAGTTTTTGGGTCAATTGTCCTGTCCGCTCCTCCTTGCAGGTGGGACTCTTCGATGCTTCCGCTTCCGACCCTCCAACGGGCAGAATAACAAAATTACCTGACCTTGGTTGTTCCAGCAATAAGGATAAACAAGGGCCTGTCTGCATACCATTCCGTGATATAATTGGGTCTTATCACTGTGAGACGAAGCAGTTTCTCTGAACAGTGTGCTGTTAATTTCAGAGTTTAGTTAGTTAGAAGAGGCCCAGCTAAGAAAGTAAAATTGTAAAACAGAAAATTGGTTCATTTTACCCCAAACCAGGACAAGTATGTACTCTTTTATGTTCTTTAATCTGGACTTTTCGGTATAGCTAGTAAAGCAAGAGGTAGTTGCTTTAAAGATCTGCAATAATTTAAAGTGCTATTCCTAAGAGATTTGATTCAATCTTAAACCTAAAGTGTTCTGTAATTAGGATGAATTACTGAGGTTTAAACTAAAGGACAATTGAAAATAGAAAAAAAAAAATCTCCCTGCTACGTTTTGAATTGAAACCAGAGGCAAAAGTGCTGCTTTTTAAAGTGTGCAGAGCTTGATCTATAGTTTTCAGTTGGGCAAACTCCTGGGAAAATGAGTACTTCCCTCTCTGATGTACAGTGGAAGGACAAGATCCCTAAAGCTGATACAAATCAGCATAAAGCCTTTGAATATCACCACCTCTAGATCTAACTCACAATATCATATCTATAAATACTGTTGTGAAGTAGCTTTTAGACAATCTGACTCCTCTGATACATTCACAGTTTATACTTATTAATTCATTAGTATGACACCAATTAACATAAAAATTCAGAGAAGTCCTTTTTCTCCTGGAAGAATTTCATGTGATATGGTATGAATAAGACAACCTTTACTAGCTGAAATACAACTTATCTGTGGAAACCTAGTGCAGGCACTGAATGCCTCGTCTGTGGATTCTGAAGTAAAGAGTGATGCCTTCTTCAGTTGCACGTACATGGGTATGGGACATCTACAGTGGCAAATCATGGATTACCCAAATTCTATTTACACCACGACACAGTCCAACAACCCCCCCCCTGTTACAGAATGTGAGAAAAGTAAAGCAATCACAAACCTTAAGAAGGTCACTTAAGTGAAAAATGAGTCCAACAGAAAGGCTGGTCTATGAGTCTGGATTCTCCCAGGGCTAATACTTTCCTACCGATATTAAAGCACAGGCTCTTAAGATCCTCTGTAATACTTACAAGTTGTTTCATAGGAAAGTAGGATGCATGAGCAACCAAATGCTCTTGTTTTCAATCAAAGTGTAACTGAACTTTTGAACTGAGAACATGTTCTTGTGATTGAGTCTTTCCTCCTAGATTTTAACAAAAAAATGTCAAAAGCACAGCCTATAAAATTAAAATGCCTTTTCATTTAAATATCTGATTAGCAGAAGTTTCAATAAGACTAGAGATAACTAAGTATTGAAAAATATTTTATTTTAAGATACTGGTTCATCCTTTATTCAGTTCTTTTTCTTCATAGCCACTTTCAATTAAAAAAAGAATTCTAATTTTATTTCTACTTTATTATGAAAAATTATTTCATATAATACAATGAGCTATATATAAAGAGCTTGCCTCTACACTTCTGTGAGCATCTTTAGAGAGTTGTGAATATTTAAAAGGTGTTATAAATAGAAGCAGGATCCATATGGCAAGATAATAAATATTCATAAAAGTATGGATAGACTGATTCTCTGACTCATTTTTACAATTGCAGCACTGTAGGAAACAAATATACTGCTCCTCCATTCAGATGCTGAATAACACATTGATCTGCCTGCCAGTTCAATCTAAGCACCTTGCACGAGAATATTCTTTTCTCATTGCACCTCATAAACAGCAATGCCTCTTAGCCTGTTACTTTTTGAATATTAAGCTGTAAAGTTTCAGATTCCTTGGTTGGATGTGACTGTATTTGTAATATACAACTTGGAAGTGATATTCTTTGTGGATTTTTTGAAGAGTGTACTACATTAAAATGTATCAATTTTCTACAGCTGACAGAAAAAAGAAATTCCATGTGGAGTGTCAGGTGGTCCATATGAAATTAATAGTTTCTCACTCAGTTCATTTCCCAATGGACACGTCTACTGTACACAAACTCCAGCTTGGCATTAATTGTCACACTTGTTTAAATTCCACTTTCTTTAAATATGCGCTCAAAGTTTCCATTAAAGCAGCTCATGAACGGGCCTAGGGAGACTCCTGTGGGGTAGTAGGCTGCCTCTGCAAAAGGAAGGTTATAGCCTAAACTTTGCCATAAGAAGAGTGGTCTCCTACACCCAGTGAGCAGCTGAGTGCATAGTGGGCTCCTTGAGCAGAGACCACGACTGCCCATTCTTGGGCAGCAGAAGGATGCTCTACTACCTGCACACAGCCTGGTGTCTCAGGTTGAAGCGGAGCAATTATGACTTGCTATTTTTTGCTAGATTTGCTACTGAAAAGTCCATTCAAAACAAGTACTGGAGGCACAGGTTTAACTCAGCAGAAACTGAGTTATGGGAAAGGCGCCCTACTCAACTCAAACAATTTTTTCCTACAGAGTCTTGAATTGCAGCAAAGGAGAAAGACAAGTCATAATTGCTATCCTGCAACAGGACCCTGGGAGAGTGCTTTGGCATCATCTTCCCATCTCCTTAAACATGCCTTCATCTCGCATTTTAGGTACTTTACTCATTTTCTACTACTTTCCAACCTGCATTTGGCAACTTCACCAGGCTGTCTAATTCTTATTGGCTGTTTATGCTGTTCATTTATATTTACATCAGACCTGTAGCCATCCTTATTATTTTATCACTGTGTTTGTGTTGTTATTACAACATAATATTGCTTTTAATTTTTATTGAAAAAAAAGGGAGTTTTAATTTAATAGATTGTCATGCCTTTGCTTTTCTAATGGAAAACCACAGTATGACAGCTTCTGAGTAACAACTTGTTATTACATACATTTCATGCTCATAATTCACCTTCTTAATCAGCCCAAGATATAATGAGTAAGACAGCTTTCAAATGCATTATATAATCAAAATAAGCATGAAAAATGAATTAGGCAATGTTGCCATAAAGTCTTTTTGGTTATTACATGAACACTCTGAAGCAACATAGTTAAACTACTTCTCAGTTGAATAGATGTTTTGAAGATGAATAAGCAGCCTATTTGAAAAGAAATGACATTTCAGGTAGCACTTTTCATGGCTCCTTTTCAAGAAATTTTGATGCTAGTATCACCTAATTTTCTAGCATTCCTCTCACTGCCATGGGCTAGGGGGCTAAAATTAGTTGGAAAATATCATTTGTACACAACGGTTCAGACTTGGCTCCTTTCCCTTTCAAGCTGAAGGAAAGCTACATTCTTTGATCATCTCACTGGGAGATGATGCTCATCTCTCTTCCCCTTTTTTTGCCAATTATTTTCAACACGGGAAGTATGTTACAGAAATCAAGCCTTCCATTTCCCTCTCTCCACTTACAATATATGGGAGAAAGAAAAAATACCCTGTTTTAATCTAGTTTGGAAAATGAAATAGAAAAGAGAGGTAAATATATATATATATATATATATATTCATATTTCTACCCTTAAGAATGAAATTTTTACAGCACCCCCATAATTTTCCTTTCTGCTTGTTAAGGTCTTGATCTCACTTCTGTGTGGATGAATAGCACCTTATTTTGAACCAGTCTATTAGAGTCTATTAGAGAGTAGAAAGACTTTGGCAGATATCCAGTATGGAGCCTTGTCCTTTTTTCTTCAGCTTCGCTGCAGGGGAATGGCTCTCAACAGCAAGCGAAAGCTACTAATGTACGGCAGGAAAGGGGCAGAAATGTTTTAGTGTCTTTTTTTCCTTTCACTCTTCACCAGCAAATGTGGCTGTAGCTGGAAGACTAACTGAATCCACGTCAGCATCAAAAGGACTAGAACTCAGGTTAGAGTACAAAAGGAAAGGCTTAGGAAAGACAGTGTAACTGCATTTTTTTTTTCAGCCCAGCTGAGCCTGATGAAAATTGTTGTAAGATACTTAAAGAATGAGCTGAAAAAATGTCAGAACAATCAGAAGCTGTCTCTGAGAATACCTGCTGAGGACAGGTGACATTTCAGAAGGTGGAAGATGAATGATTATGGCACCATCTTCCAACAAGAGACACAGGAATTACTGGGGAGCTATAAAGATTCTATGTTCATCTTCAGAGTCAGGAAAAACATTGGAATGAATTACTCAACAAACAACTGCAGATGCTGGTAAAACAGCAAATTAAGAAAGAGACAAGATGAATTTCTAAATAACATATCATATTGAACTATTAATTTTCTTCTCTGATATGTAGCAAGTCTAAAGAAAAGTGATGATTGTGACATTATTAGACTCCAGTAAGCTTATATGCATAGTTCTGCCTGACTTCCTTGCAAGCAAACTAAGAAACAAAGTTTACATGAAGCTGAAATAAGAGGGTACAAAACTGTTTGTATAAACATACTTAGGAAATGCATATCGACAGGCACTAAATAGAAGCATTGGGCAGGGCTTTACAGAGATCTTGTGAACTATTCATTGCTTTCAGTAAGTATGTAGAAGAAGAAAAAACTAATGATGAAATAAAAAAAAAAAAAAAGGACTCTCTTTAAACTTTCTTAATCTTCTTAAACTGACCTTGTATTGAAGAGGAGGATTAGAATTTGAATTAATGTTGATCAGTTGGAGTCATGGCCCCTGAATATTGGGTGAAATCTAACTTAGGCAGGAATAATCAGCTGTGCAAAGAGAGGGTGCAAGAAAGGCTCCCCGAGAAAAGGAGCTGTTGCTTATTGTAAATCAGAAGCTGAGTATGTGCTGACGGTGCTATGTACACCCTAAAAAAGAAAACTTTCTCATGGAGAATATATATGAACATTCGGTGTGCAAGGCACACAAAAGTAATCCTGTAACTCTGGTTTAGTACTGGGTACACATCAACCAAAACACTTTAGGTATTTAGGCTTCAGAAAAGAGATAATTGAGAGAATAGCAACTAATATAACCTCAGGCCTACAACTTAGGATGTCAGAGGGCAGACAGATGAAATGGAAGTTGTAAGTGGGAAACAGACTGAAGGGAGACACCAAGTCAGTTTTACTGCATGAAAAAGTTACCACAAAGGGGAATGCAATGAGCTGATTTCCATGTGGATGGAGCAAAAAGTCATGAGCTTAAAGAACAGGAGTAGAGATTTTTTTTACACGACAGGAAAAGCTAATTTACAGGAAGGAGCATGAAATCAGGCCTGGAGCAGATTTTCTGGAAAAATGCGGGGTTTTCCTCATTGGAAGTTTCTGCAACAATGCTAGACACACCTTTGTCAAGAATGCTACTCAATTTAAGACCTGGCTTTCTAATATTCTGTTACAGTGGGGTAGCAATTATGCAAATAAAAAAAAATAAAAAGAAAAAAGACACTGCACAGTGGCCAGAACTTCTGCTTAGACTTTCAGTGGGACTGACCCTTTGCTTTCACACTCTGCCCAGAATGTCAAAGGTGTGATAATAAACCAAAATGTAATTTATTAATTAGCTGAATAGCATTTTGAGCTGAGAAAATAAAAGTACTAATTGACATTTTAATGAGAATTCATGACATAGAATAGGTTAATGAGATACAAGTTGTTGTGAAGATCCTGTGAAGGTTTTCTTTTTTCCATAAAGAAGATACTACAGTTTCACAATCTATATTATTGCCTCTTCATATATTTTGATTTTATTATTTTTTTCTAATGATCAATGTTATACGCTCAGTGAATTTTATGAGGGTCTGATAGATCTGACAGTTCTTCCTCTAGGTGGGCACAGTTATTCACTACTCTTTACTTTCTAGCATTTTTCCATCTAAACCAGTACCTGTGCATAATCGGATACAGCAACCAGACTTTTGCCACCACCTAGTCCTTCTTTCATGCCACTGGAGAAAAAAATATGGACAAGAATATGTTTCAGATAAGAGGTCATTCCATACATAGGTTCATTTCATTAGGGGATGAAATCCAATTAATCAAACCCATATTCAGTTAGTGCATGAAAACCCACAAGAAATAATTTCTGACATAATCATCTAATGCTTATGTATAAAATAATAACTGTCTTGATTAGAAACAATATATTTGACTCTTTTTTTTTTCCTGTTACCAGGTGTTTTATGTACTAATTGGTAAACTCCCCAAACGCATCAGCCATTAGGAGAATGGCATAGGACAGCAAGGAAGACTGTGTACAGCCTGTCTTCATAGGAGAGGTGCTCCAGCCTTCTGATCATATTTGTGGCCCTCTGCTGGACCCGTTCGAACAGGTTCATGTCCTTTCTATGTCGAGGACTCCAAAGCTGGACACAGTACTCCAGGTGGGGTCTCATGAGAGCAGAGTACAGGGGGAGAATCACCTCCCGCAACCTACTGGTCACGCTTCTTTTGATGCAGCCCAGGATGTGGTTGGCTTTCTGGGCTGCCAGCATGCGCTGCCGGCTCATGTTGAGCTTCTCATCCATGAGCATTCCCAAGTCCTTCTCCACAGGGCTGCTCTCCAGCCATTCTCTGCGCAGCCTGTATTTGTACCTGGGATTGTCATGTCCCAGGTGTAGGACCCTGCAGTTGGCTTGGTTGAATTTCATGCCTTTTTCACTAGCCCACCTCTCAAGCCTGTCCAGGTTCCTCTGGATGGCATCCCTTCCCTCCAGCGTGTCAACTGCACCACTGAGCTTGTTGTTGTCAGCAACTTGTTGAGGGTGCACTCTATCCCACTGTCCATGTCTCCAACAAAGATGTTAAATAGTACTGGTCCCAGCACCCACCCCTGAGGAACACCACTTGTCACCAGCTGCCACTTGGACATTGATCTGTTGACCACAATCCTTTGAGCGAGGCCATCCATCCAGACATGACTCTCTGATCTTCACCTATACCAAAATAACATCTATATAGGTGAAATCACACTGTTTAAACAAATAGCTGGATACACAAGAGTTGATTTTCATATACGTGCTCTGGAAATTGTCCACAAATTAATTTCTGATGAAATAACATGTCCTACGGACTAACACATGTTAATACTGAGTTACTAGTTTATCAGCCTGTAGTTATCTGGAAAGTCAGGCACTGAGCAGATGGGCTAATGTCCTTTCTTTCTTAGTTAGACAGTAACAGCCATGAAGGTCCCTGGGTCAGCTGTTTAAAACCATGCATACCCATATCACTGTGAGAAGATTGAGGCAACTTGTCTGATTACAGCTCTGCATAGCCTGCTCCATAGCTCCTCAATACCTTGTCCAAGAGAGAGCTAAATAGGAAAGATTGTGGCTAGGCTGCTATTGCAAACTTGCACCTCAATTCCACACCAAGAAAACTGGGAAGGGGACACCTTCTTACAATGCCAGAGGCACTGTGAAGCTAAAAATCACTTAGGGATCCTGAAAGCTTTATGGCAAGTCCACAACTTTGTACATAACAACATACAATCACTGCCACATTGGTACAATGGACTGAGCAGTTTTACAAGGCCTTTGAAATAACTGTGTTAATTGAGCTCACATTTGTGAGAGAGGAGATATAAGCAAGACTGAAGGAGCTCTGTCTCTTTGCCAGTTACTTGTTCTTGTCCATGCTTTGTGCTCCAGTTTTCCTGCTTCAATTATGCAGCATCATGCATTATACACTGCTCTTCAACACACAGGGTCAGCCTATAAATGGAAAGCATTAATTCGGTGTGTCAGATAACGGGCACTTCCTCCTGCAGACTGGTAGCTTCAAAGATGGCTTCATCAGAAGTATTGTCAGATGTGCAAAGCATTTGTTATGCAGCAGTAATGATGGTATCTGTATTTGCTGGCTGTTCTGTGGGAATACCACTTGGACATTGATCCTTTCCAGGGAGAACCTCTATTGTACTTGGCCACTTGTATTAAATTTTTAAAATTCAGCTTCCACTGCTATCTCCAAACAATAAAAATCTGGATGCAAGTTGAATATATTAAATAACAAATCAATGCAACTCAGATAGTTTACCATACCAAAATGGGTTTATTTGCAACCTATTTCCATGATAAAGAAAAAATGTACTTGTGTATGGGTATTTGCAGTGGCAGTATGGATTAGGGGGACACAACATACGATAAATTTTTGTGCAAGGGAAATATCAATGCTTTCAACTAAACTGAACATAGGACCTTTGACTTTTTCACATGATCAGTATGTTTTCTGCTAAGCTTAGCAATTAGGTAAAAACATGAAAGCTTGGCACAAACTAAGAAAATAGTCCTAGAAGTCAAGTATGCAGATTTTTTTCTGAGATATAAATGTATCTGGTCTTTCAGCATCTTACCTAGTAGGTGGCAGTGTCATGTCATTATACTCTGTGTCTACCTGTCAGTCTTCAATCAACAATCTCAATTGAAAAAAAAACCTTGAAAGGTGGAAATTTTACATCTATGCGAAAGATTAAATCTGTGAAAAAAAAATCCCAAAGCAACATGAGATGTACTTTTTATTGGGAAAACCTCATCTTCTGTACCCATGGTTTTGCTGTCACTCAAGTCCTATCACACAAGACAGACATACATACACGTTATTGAAATTTATTGCTTGGAGTGTGTGCCAATAGTTGTGCATAGATTAATTTGTTTAAACGGGTTGAAAATTGACCAGACCATACAAAAAGAACAGAAAAAGTCATCTAATAAATTGGGCAAGAATTTCTCCTGGTTCCTCCATTTAATGTGGTAACAGATGTGCATTATACACTGTCACTTCAGAAAAATGAGAGGCTTTGTTTTCTAATGGGTTATTGAATAAATTTGCACTGACAGTAAAGCAATAAATCAGAAAGCAGATCAGTCATTTTTCGATTAGATTTATATGCTTTATTCACCAGTTTTGTATAAAAATGGAAGAAAGTGAAACTATTTCACAGTGAGGGTTTAGTCCAGGACAACCTGTTGGTTGCTTTGGGCACAGATGAGAGCTGAGCACAGTTCACTGGCTGTATAAAATGTATGTCTATAAAATACATGAGGCCAGCAGGTCTTCTGATAATCCTTCATGTGGAAACTATTAGTCAAATTCATCCTACATGTAAGTTCATGAAGCCAGTGAGCTTAATATTATGGATAATTTTCCCCCAGAGCTTTAATGGCAAGGTGGCAGTCTTTCATAGTCATCACAGCTGCGCTGAGGAGCAGAGAGGAGGAAAACTCTTTGCCCCCACAGACATGCTGCTGTCCAAAGGATGGGAACAAATGAAGCATAAAAGCCAATTTAGGTCCTTCTACCAGTTACTGAGTCTCTCTTCTAAAAGCATCAGTCAATCAGACTGACGTTTCCACTTAACCTTGTGAAACAAACAGATTTTCTCCTCATTGGCATTTAAGCAGGGACATCATGTGTGCACTCCTCTGTAGCTGTGGCATGGCTGTCATACAAGCCATCAAAAGACTGAAATCCTTGTCTGCTTCCAAACTAGTTCTGTTTTTAGCGGTGAGATTTCCTTCACGCTGGAGAAAGCCTCCATAGTCCATCCTGGCACCTCTGTGGCTCCTGATGTAGAGCACCAAGAAACAGGCTTATCATGGGCTAGAAGCCAGTTGGCAGGCTGGCAGGCTCTGGGTCAGCTCTGGACCCATCACAGAAGCATCCAGCCTGGAAAGAAGAGGATATTTTTAATGTATCTCCTGAATGATTTAGAGAAGGACTGTTGAGGATGCTAATATCCACACTGTCGAAGTACAAAAACAACCCATCAGTTGGGCTAAAAATACTAACTTCTTTAAGGTTAATATTTTGATTTTAAACTCTTAATGACATAGAAAAAAAAAGATGTTACCAAACCTAGTGAAACACGAGAGAGAAGTCTTTAAATACTTGACATCATTAAGAAAAATATTTTTTCCCTGTGAAAGAGAAGGCTCCTCTTCCTCTTACATTTTCAATTTGTAAGTGATCACCACTCTTAGTTTCTTTTCTTCTATAGACACAGGCAATCTGCCTGCTGAATTCTGTCATGTTTTAGCTACAATCATGCAAAAAAAAATGGTTTTGTTTATTTTTTGTTGGTTTTGGCTTTTTAAATATTCATTTTCTGCCTAGTCAGAATCCACAGAAAAAATAAAACTTTTTCTTAGTAAATTATTTCTATAAATGAAAGGAAGAGTTAAAAGCACGGTATTTGGTATTGAACAATATTTATTCTTAACTTCTTTTCACTTCTTTTGAAGTGTTTTAACTTCAGGATTTTTCTTTTAGTATAATGTCCTAAAACTGAATCTCTTTGTAAACTGAAAAATGAGAAGAGTTCCTTTCAAAGGTGCTGGAAGAGTGTTTTGGTATGGGTAATTCCTAATTAAGAGGTAGAAAGGCTGAGTTTATAAAAACAATTTATTGAAATATTTTTAAAAATCTCAGTCCATATAATTCCATACAAGCCTAAAAAGTTTTGTTTAAAACATGAAGAGCACACCTCATGCCTGGAATGGGTACCACATACAAGCAAGTTAAGTAAGATAACAAGCATCCATAAGATCACTGAAATGCAAGCACATGCTTCAGTCCCATGCTAGACTTTAAAAACAGTTTAAAGTAACTGATGTTCTATATAGTATCTGCACTAAAAATTCCCCCAAAGGAAATAATTTTGGGAGGGATTTTGAAAGAACATATCATTTTAGATTAATATCCATATTCCCCCTCCACTGTTATTATGGTATATTTGCTAAACTGTAGCTAAAATCCTGATGGTTGTTTCTAAATTTTGAAAGTGCTTTGAAGGATGTGCTGGAACTGAAGGCATTTCAGTATCACAGTCTCTGAGCACCATAAGGAAAAAGCCTATCAGCAGAGTAAGTAGACTAGAAAAGCCAAACCTGTGTCCTCCTATCCTTTTCTCCCCAGCTACAGGTAATGCAGGGTCATCCAGAGTCCGCTGAAAATGTTCACTGCTTGCTCAAATTTGTATTACAGGAAGCATAGCTCTGGTAAGTAATGAACCCTCAGTAATTACTTGATGATAACGGCTGAAAAGTTCCTGTGTCTCTTTTTTTCTTAACAACTTCAAACCTAATTGCCACATTCCCCGCTAGCTGAAAAAGGGCTCTTCAAAGAACTATTAACAGAATTATGCCATTTTTTAAACATTTATCTGTTCCTGAGACCGGGCTATATTACAATTCATGTCTGCTTAAAAAAAAAAATAAAATTGCAGCAATGCATTTTTTTTTCCACCTAGCAAGGCGCTATGCAATTAGAATTAAAGTTACCACCAAAACCAGTCCTGGAGCTGGAATGACTTCTAGAGCTCCTGAGCCTTATTCCTCTCCCTGAGGTGGGAAGCATGTAGCATGAAATCTCAACTTTCACATGCTGTTGCTACCCACAGCAGAGCTTTGATAGCACCCGAAAGGGCTGATGGTGTGTCACCATTTCAAGGGCTCCCAGCCCAGTAGTCAGAGCAGCAGAATCAAGAACTGAAGTGTATTCCACTATTGGACTTTCTCCATCCACACCCAAAGAGGGGGAAGGCTGAACAGTGAATAGCTATTACTCTTATTACATGTATTCTTTCTGGTCTTCAAGAGAAAGGAAAAGCCTGTACAGTCTGCTTGCTGGTACCCGGCCAGACTGGAAGTAGCCTAGAGCCTAGTAGAAACCCTCGTGATGTGGTATTCTTCCTAGGTTAACTTGCTGGTTTTCAGACCACAGAGACACTGTGATTACCCTATTGCTGTTCTTCTCCTAGTAGCTGAACTAGTTCATGCCAAACTGGTTGAGCTGTGTTGTATGAGACTGTCCTCTATCAACATGATCTTTAAGACTAACCCTTCCCAGCAGTAAGAACTAGCTCTTACCAGTTCTTGTCCATCCCTGCAAGCTTCTTTGCTACAAGTAATGTTGCAGCTTTAGCTACTAAGTCATGCACCTCACTAGCCAGGTTTTGGTCTGTTGTTGTGTTGATCTGGTCCATTTCCCCAGTTCACAGAGGACTCCTCGCCATAGATCCACTGACACAGCAGGAACCACCCATTCCCTTCTCCCTACATGATTTTTCAAACCCATATAACACCAAATTCATCACCTTCACAGGCTGCAGAGACACAATGACTACCTTCTGTAGTGCAGCGCCCTGACTCTCTTCTAGTTTTCAGGGGGGTAAATTCTAACTTTCCTCTCCCTTCCCAAAAATCCAACGGACACAGCAAGCTGGCTTGAGTGTGAGTTCCAGCATTTCCTAAATTATTCTACTTTTTCCAGACTAAATAGATTTAGCAAATCTACCTTGAAGCTGTTGCAAGCATACAAAGGAGCTTCCTAGTGCTGGAAAGTGAGTCTTCCAGTGCAAAAATTTTACAACAAATCCAGAAATTTCTGTTTCGACTAAATTCATGTGGAAAGAATGCCAATATGTTTATAGGATTCTCCTATTCACAGTTAAATCGATAAAATATTTCCCTGACTCTTTGTTTTGCATCTGGATGGTTATCTTTATTAACTCTTCTAGAGTCCTATTTCATTTACTGGTAAAAGTGAAAAATTCATTTAGTGGAAAAGGAAAAAAAGGAAAAACAGGTGAAAAATAAAGATATCAGATTTCCTGTACCAGCATTTATGTACTGGATTGAAAAATCTTTGAAAATTGAGGGATTATACAAATATAAGTAATGTCATATCAATTGTTCTTCACAGACGAACAAGAAATTTCATGCCTTTTAATGCACTCACTCAGATTTCACACTGTAAACCAGAGCAGAATACGTGTTTAGAAAACTTAAACAAATAAGTAATATAATTTTTTTTGTGAGTTTCCAGTCACATGAACTGAGAATCTAAAGCACTCTCCAATAAGGCCTATCCTTGATCTTGTGTGTTTAAAAAAAAAAAGAGAAATCAAACTCTTCAGACAAAGGACTCTGTACATCTACATGCAGGGGCACAGTTGTGTCTGGCAGCTTGTGCAGCCTGAAGCTTCAGAGCAAGGGAGAAATCACAGTAGGACCTAAACATGGGAAACACTGAGGGTATTCATTGTACTGTTCTAATAATGTAATTTATGAAAAGGCTTGCAGAAAGTATATGCAAGAGGCAAAAGAAGAACCTACTATCAGTTGTTTGTATGTGCTCTCAGCTGATCGATACATTCGTAAGTGTTGGCACCTAGTTTCTTTTGTCTTCTCCTTTCTCAGTTCAAGGTTCAGTCTACCACTGGTACAGAAACTTTTGACTTAGAGCTACTGTATGAAGTACAATTAAAACAACTGATGTTTCACACATTGCATTAAGGAGATCAGACTGGCCACAAATAGAGTTAAACGAATATATGTAGATCATCACCACCTCCATAGAAAGCTGCTCTGTAAAAACAATATCTAAATCTACACATATCCTTATATATTTCACATTCTTGGACAAAAGAGAGGCTCTATCTCTTTCTGCCTACCTCCATAAAATTATTGCTGAAGAAACCGCATGATGCATACACAAAGGAAAAATAAGATATGAGGAGGACAGAACCTTTGAAAGGCATCTTTTTACTTGGTTAGGGGAAGAGGGGTGTCAACTGCCTAGCACAGCAGCTGAGCAGAATTGGGGTTCTTCGTCCTTGAGGCTTTGCTCTCTGTCCAGCACTGCTGCACTGCTAAGAAGCCGCAGCCAGGACAGGTATTGTATTTTGGGAGCACGCATCCCATTACTGCCTCCTAACTTTTATTGGTTACAGCTGAGCTGTAATTAGACTGGAAGAAGGCAGAGTGGTAAAAGAGGCATGACAATAGCTTTTCACAGAATCATAGAATAGTTGGAGTTGGGTTAAAAGTAAGCCTAGGAGCCATTGCAGTATCTCTGCTGACGGATGGTAATCATTAAAGTAGAGTTTGCAGGTGATCATATTCCAAAGTACCTATTGCATTTGACAGGTAAGTTATACCATTCCGTGTCACTACTCCACTCCATGGTTGGTCAATTACTTTTGCACTACAATTACAGCTANAATTTCTTCCTAATATTTAATCTAAACCTATGCTCTTTTAATTTAAGAGAGGGTTGCCCCTGTGTTACAGGAAGCCCATGACCAAACACGTGTGAGCACTGGATCACTGCTTCTGGAGAAGAAAAAGCCAGTGGCTTAAATTTCTGTGAAAGCAGGTTAAGCAATTTCATTTTTTTTTTTCAGGCAATCAGGGTGGGTTAAAAGTAAGCCTAGGAGCCATTACAGTATCTCTGCTGACGGATGGTAATCATTAAAGTAGAGTTTGCAGGTGATCATATTCCAAAGTACCTATTTGCATTTGACAGGTAAGTTATACCATTCCGTGTCACTACTCCACTCCATGGTTGGTCAATTACTTTTCCACTACAATTACAGCTATTTGCAGTACTGTCTGTGAACACCTCCATTATCAAGTGACGGGAACTTCGCTGCTTGCTCAAGCTGTCTTTGACTGCTTATAAAATAAGATGTTGTAGAACAAGGTGAGCACAGTTGTGTTCTGTGGGCAGCTGGTGATGGCGTTTGCCAGCGGCTTTCTGAGTAGTGGCAAAAGGATTATGGTTGATCTGAAACATCAATGACTGCTTGGGGTGTCTAGCTCTCAGTAACCTGAGCCCAGGCTTTTAGGAAGGGGCACACTCTCAATTTTCAAGCATATATTCTTTGTTCAAGCATAACTCCACAGCAGAAGAAGCCATCAGGGCTGTTCATGCTGATATGGGAACTAGCAGAAATGGGAAGAGTTTTTCCAAAGCACTCAGTGCAGTTTGTTGGTTGCCTACTTCTTTGTGCTATTTTTTTTTTTTTTCGCTGTTGCTTTGATTTACTTTCCTGTGACAAAGCAAAACTTACCAAAGTAAGTGGAAATGGGGTGGTGGGGAATAGGCGTACTAGAGTGTACCATGTAGGAAGTGGGAATAGGTAACTTGTTTTTAATGTTTTCTACCACGGTCCTTACCTTGGCTGGATGTTTTCTATTTCTCCTTTTCATTTCATGTAAGCCAGCCAGTCCAATATTTTGATGCATTTGTTTACAAATAGATTTTAGCTATGTGAAAAATGCTGTCTATTCCATGTCTAAGGCCCATTGGGACTTACAAAGGAAATCATAAAAGAGGCACCTTTCCCATATATGTTTGATAGGCTTTTAGAAAGTGTCCTTCAAATCTTCTGTTCTTAAAATCTTACTCTCCAAGCCATGATAAAAACTCTCAGATAAATGAAGCTATGAATTTGGGGATTTTTTTCTAAATGCAGGTCTTTAGAAGTGTTTGGATAATGGATGAGCAGTTTTTGGAAGACAGCTCATAGGCAGATGTTGAATTACTAAAGAATTGGTTGTAGTGATTTTGAAAAGAAATGTGAAAAGAACTAGGTGATTGTATGGAAATAGGCTTCATCTAGCTGTAAAGCATGCAATATTCAAGAAGTGCAGGTAGGAATTTTTATTAGACTCTCATCATTTCTGGTTTCTTTCTGCTGTGAAGGGGTTCAGCTGTGTCAGCTGGTGGGGAAAGGGTATGTTAATCTTCCCTGCTTTCATAATCAAGTGATCCATGGATGCCACAGCTGCATCAGCTAAATCTTATCCATGAAAGAGGAGAAATCAAAGGAAGCACATGTCATTTCAAGGGATTATTAATTATGCTTAAACTAGGGCCTGAGTAATCAACAGTGTTTATGTAAACTTCTCTTTAAATTACTAAATGTCTTTGAAGGTACAGAACCCTCATATTACGTATTTTCAAGATCAAAGCATCAAGGTGTTAAGCTGAAAATGATAACACCCTGTAGGAGAACTTGAGCAAGATGCTGAGGACCGTTAACAGCCCTTTCATTTTGTAGAAGGCTCTTACCACTCAATGTAAAATAAGTAGCGGTGGGAAAACAAATCTCCATGCCAGCTTACACTTCTTTCTTTGTCTGAATATTGCCATTTCTTTAAATAAACCTCTAAGTTTAAAAACGCTATAATCATCAACCTGATGGATTAGTCTCAGTTTAGAAGCACATCTGGAGACAAACTGAGGTACAGATCTGTTCCAGAAAGGGAATGGACCATGTCTGAAGTCTCACTCCTAGACCGAGTGTTTTTCAAGAAGGGTCTCAGGACCAATATTTTGATTAGATTTCCCTTCCATCTAAGCTGATGAAGCACCTGGGAGCTGCACCAGGCCTTGCAGACCCCTCAGCACTCCAGCTTGTTAGCATCCTGTTATCATGGAAGCTACTCAGGACACCAGGATAAGCTGGCCACTGGCTGCCCAGAGGCACTCTCATTACAGATAAGTGGGTTGCCTGCTCATCCTGCTACGGAGAGAAAGGGTGAGAAGCAGAAGAGGCTCCCCAAGCCTCCTGCTAAGGGCAATGCAGCCACCCTACTGCCTTGAGAAAGAAGCAAAAGTATGTTGAAGCACTGTGCTTTCCTGAGGATGCTTCCCTGGCTTAAGATCTTTCTATCCAAACAAAACCCTGTCATACTAGGACATCCACGCGGTGGTGAACAGCCTAAGACCCAAAGAAAGACTGCAGAAGGAAATGGAGATGTTTAGGGGTCCTTCAGAGAAAAGGGAATACTTTTCACCTCCTTCTGCCTTTTACTGGCAAAAACCTCTGATGCTCCCCTGACCATTCTCCAGTCCCTTGGACCCTTCCTGCCTGGATGTTCTTCCAGCAAAGTGTGAATTTCAAATTTGGTTTGAATCCCTTCTATTTTTATCTAAAACCTTAGCTCCCTACAAATATAGCATACATTTCAGAAGCAACAGCAAAGCATTGAAGCCAAGTGAGCTGTAATACTCCTTTTCTATCATTCTCTGACATTTTTTAAACTATTATTTTCTAACAGGCATGACCAAACTTACAAAATCTCAGAGTTTCAAGCATAGTTCATGCAGGGATAAGAGCAAACTACTCCAAAATTGCCTTGTTGTTTTAAAGACATTGAGTTAATTAGAGAGATATTCTTGTTAGTGGTAGTTCATTAAAAGATCCTTGATGCAAATGAAATGTTAATTTTGGCAGAAATGATCTGAGGAACTCAAGTTATTAATGGATGCATGTTTAATAGTTTTTTAATTAGATGCTTTATTAGCAGAAATAATACCAAAACTGCAGTGACTTCCACTAAGTTTTTAAGAGTGTGACTACACAGGGTAGGATTCCCTGATTCCATTACTACTGTCACCTTGTTGGCATTCCCAAGGTGTTTTCATTTGGGCTCAAATTGCAATGAATACCTTTTAAAGTGCATTTGTTTTTCTGCCTGTGATTAGCAGAGCAAGGGCTCTGTAAGGACTACTGAGGAGTGAATTGGAAATGGAGATGAGAAAGCCGGTGTGTGCAGAGACAAGGAACCATTAATCAAATTTTACAAAATGTATGTTTGGTTTATGGACATAGAAGAAGCAGCTAAGAAGCCTGGGTCTGCTCAGTCTTAAGAAAAAAAGGCTCACAGGAGATCTCATACCTGTCTCCAACTCCTTGATGGGAGGGTGTAGAGAAGATGGTCAAATTCTTTTTAGAGGTGAACAGTAGTAGGATGAGAGATGATGGATACAATTTGGAACAAGGGAAAACCCCAGAACAGGGGCCCAGAGATGTTACGGGATTTCTATCCTTGGAGATACTCAAAATGTAACCTGGCATGTCCCTGAAGAACCTGCTCTAACTGGATCCACTCTGGGTGAAGGGCTGGACCAGGTGGCCTACAGAGGTCCCTCTCAACCCATTTTAGCCTGTGATCCCATGATTTATACTACAGAACTGGTAATGACTGTGCAGGGAGAACAGTCCAACAGGTTTCTCTTGTACTTCTGAGCTATGGAAGTCACCAAAGAGATAGATGGTAAATTTAACTCCCAAAGGACAGACTTACTTTCAGTGAAAAACGAGAGGTCCCAGCCACAAACATCTAATGCAGGAATTATTGGGGATCCCACATTACAAAATGTCTTAATTACATGCTTAAATATGTGTTCGTTTATCTGTTATGGTCTCTACCCATCTTTGCTGATGGTTAAACATCTGATTCTTAAATGTGCAGACAGTGGGCTGACATGGTTGACACTGGGTTAAAAACATGGTTGTCAGCCTGTTGAAAAATCCTGGAAGAAACGGACAAATGCAATGATAATATCTTTACTTGCAAATTCTTGTGCAATGATGCTTTTTCAGTTCTTATGGCCTTGGAAAATCATGGCAAGGTCTAAGATAGCACTCTTGTAATGAAATATTGAATGTGATGTGCACAGCAATGAGGTTTGATTATATTGCAAACATATTCCTAGTCGTTTATGTCTCCTCCACTGCTGAACTGGAAAAAATCAATCCACATAAGCCAGGAATTCTGCATCTGTCCTCAAGAATCTTCTCATTTTCAGCTTTCTTCAGAAATTCACATTAAAACAGAGGTTTATTAAAGTGGAAAACCAAGCAAATAGTTGATTCATTAGTTTTTTATCACTCACGTGAAGTTAGGGTTGCACCACACCATTAATTTTCCTGTATGTTATCACCATCTTCTGTTTCAGGACAGGGCACCAGCAGACACTGTATGTGGCTATTAACAGTTTCAGAGGCCAGAGGGAGAGTATGCCAACTAACTGTTTTGTAACACCTGGTAGGATACAAGAATAAGAGACAGGAAACTGCCCCAGAGGAAAGACTTCTATCCCAGCGGATTATTTTTCCTCTATTTGAAAAACCATGGTCTAATTAAGTAACAAATGCAGGTAGTTTCATTCAGACTGTGCCCAGTATTCACAATTATTAAAGGATAAGTTATGTTCACTTTTAAATTCACATGAGCATTGGGAGGAGGGTCCATTTGTTTCTCTTTTTCCTGTAGTCCTGCGCATTTTGGAGATTTCTGCTCTCGATTGCCTGATAGAATACTTTTCTCGGACAAGCCGAGCGAGCTGCCTTGAGGGTTGGCCGTGAGGGGGATCCCTGGGGATCCCTGGGGATGCAGGCCCTGGATGATGAATTTAAATGGAGCCCCTCACACAATTCTGCCAATTTTCTGTACTGAGGCACAAGTTGTTGATGGGTGTAGTGGGAAAAGCCTTTTGGAAAGCACAAAGGTTCCTACCAAAGGTACAGGATCTTCCCTCTTCACAAAGGTGAAGGTGGGGTGATGTAAACAACATATAGGGAACCAGCTGTGATGCTAGTCTGCCTTTGGCCAACAGGATAGGCTTCATGCATGATGATACCTAAGTTTTCAAGGCAAATTTGCAGTGCTTGGCTCCAAAACTAGAGGGCACACACCTACAGGGACATGTATGCTGCTATAGTCTGGCCCCTGAGCTTTGCTGGCAGGGACGCTCCGGGCTGGCAAACCAAGCATCAACTCCATGAGTGGAGTAAGGAAAGGAAATGAATATCATTTTCTGTTATCCCACCTGAGCTCACAGCAGAAATCTCTCTGCCCAGCATCGCCTATACCCAAGACCAGTAAAGATAAGTAAGACAGAGGTACTTGTTCCCCTGGTCTTCAAATCCCCCACTTACCTGTGGACAGAAGCTTGCCACCTGTGCTCTCTTCCTCACCTTCAGAGAGTGTCTTATCTTCTGCAATTGCATCCTTACACAAATACATTCCCTGTAATGGCACGATAACAAAACCAACATGGGGATTAGCTGGTTAAATCTCACTAAGCCCCAGGTAATGGTGCACAGGGGAATCAGACAACATATACTTTTACTTTTGTTTATCACTCTCAGTGTGTCTTATGTGACAGTCCAAGTATTACTTTTTGCTTTTATCTACAATAATATTTTTGCAACGGCCAACCTTGAGCATTGGACTGGAACTGGAAGTTGAGGAAATTATTTGCCAATAAAGAAAAAAGCTATTTCTACACCACTAGTTAGTAAAAGAATTGATTCAGTCAGTTGGGAAAAAGTTTTCATAGGCTGGCTTCTGAAGGTAAAGCTTCAGACTTGTCTGGTATTTTTCCACTAAGACTTCTGAACTAGGAGAATTCCATTTGCTGATCATTTTACCAGAAAATTATCACTTCTGAAGGAAAGTTATTTACTCTGACTGCTGTATTAGTAGCGGTAGCGCAGGCCAGGTGTGCACAAGAGCTATGGAAGAGTGCCATCTCCTGGGCCTCGGGATGCTCTGGGAAATCTGCTTTTGCACCTCCTGGCACGCACACACTGAAGGCAGCTGTGCAAAAGCCATTGTGCCATTAGTAGATAATGCTGATTCTAGGAGCGGAAGGAGGGCAATTTGTTAATGTTGTAGTTTAGTAGCCTGTTAGCTGGGCAGATAAGCTCTAAGACTGCCTAATTTAGAAGAAAAGAACCACTGTGTTAATACCGCACAAGCCTGAAGAATTGCAGCAATTATGATGCTCATACAGCTGCTGTGTTAGGGAGATATGTTGAACTGCAGGTGTGCAGAGTATCTTTCACACAACCCAACAGCCCACAAGCTTTATGAAATGCCTACAGCACTAACACCAACTGAGCTGCAGGGAAACCAGGTACCTGTAGCTTCCTTTGGGGCTTTTGGTTTTGGGGCTGCTTGGAAGACTGCTGTCTTTGTTCTTACTAGTTGGTGATCCCCCTCTCCCTTCACCTGGCACTGATGCCATTTTTCTGTAAGTTAAAAAGCACAGAGATCCACTTACCTCTCTGGTAAGACTCCCCAGGTTATGGAGATAAGGTGGAAAGGAGGAAAGTTCTGAGGAAATCTGTGGGTTTGTGGTTTGTGAAGAACAGCTCAGTTCTCCTGACCCGTGCTTTAGCCCATACTGCTGTATAAATGAGTCCCAGTTCCAGTCAGGAAGCTGCCCAATTTCCATGGCAGTTAAGCTATACTTTGTCCTGGCTGCACCTTGCCCACTTCAGCTTGATGAGGGCAAGCTGCTTTCTGTCTCCATCATTCCTAGATGATTGAGGGCTTCTCCACATTGAAATTAGTCACATCAGTATGTCAAATTAGAATCAACTGTATAAAAAATATCATGTGTCCTGTAAACACAGTTACCTATCTTTTATGCTTCAAAATCCATTCAAATCCTAGCCCGTCCATTACCTGAAAAGTTGTTTTCTTATTTTCTTGGATATTATTGTTTAATCTGGTAGGAAGCTCAGCCTCATGCAGCTGCTCTCTTGCTCCTCACAGAGCGATGGCAAAGAAATCGGAAGGGTAAAAGTGAAAGAACTCATGGGTTGAGATAAAGGCAGCTTAATAGGCAAAGCAAAAGCCATGCGATCAAGCAAAACAAAACAGGGAATTCATTCACTACTTCCCATGGGCAGGCAGGTGTTCAACCATCTCCAGGAAGGCATCACACATAATTGTTGCTTGGGAAGAAAAACAATGTAACACCAAACACCCCCTTCTTCCTCCTTCACCCTGCTTTTATTACTGAGCACGACATCATGTAACATGGGATATCCCTTTGGTCTGCTGGGGTCGGTTGCCCCAGCTGTGTCCCCTTCAAGCCACTTGTGCACCTGCTGTCTCTTCGTTGGCGAGGTAGTATAAGGAGAATAAAAAGCTTTGACTGTGTTTAAACACTTCTCAGTAGTAACTAAAGCCTCCCTGTGTTACCACCACTGTTTTCATCACAAACCCAAAACTTAGCACCGTATCGGCTACTATTAAGACAATTAATTCTGCCCCAGCCAAAACCAGTACACTGGGATACACTCAGCTATCTCTTTCCACTTCTTTATCCAACTTTGCAGTAGAAAAAGTACGGCAGAGGATTTTACCACCTTCTCTGTCTTTGAATTTTCTAGGACTTTACCCTTACAAATGATGAAAGATCTTAATTTATTTGCTCTTTTTTTCTTTTGCTGTTTGCTTGTTTTTCTCAGATTTTCCTGTGCTTTTAAGATGTGTGAAGTAGAAAAGAATCTGAGAGACCTGTATGTGTGATGGCTTTGATAGAAACCTTGGAACACTATTCTGTGTTTCTAAAATTATTCTGGGTTTTCATTAAAAAATTCAATCACAGTTAATTTGCCACCACACTTAGCATTCAAGCCATGCACACAATGAAAAATTTGCCAAGGATTCTTTAAATCCTTCTGTTGTGCTTGGGGTGGGAATATCTCCATAAGAGTTGATGCTTTCTAGGGGGTATGAGGTCTGCCATCTTAAGAGGTCTGTCTGTCATTTGCTGTCACCAGTCAAGAGGAACCCCGGAGATGGACTCATGAGGACCTGGCAGGCAGAGTCCTGCCCTTTGAGTGCAGACCACTTACACACGTCTTGGTGCTAGAGAGGATGGAAGTATGGAAGTATATGTGATCAAACTCTGCAAGAGAAGGAGTGCAAATGCATAAAGTCGTCCTAATTAGGGATTTTGTTATCTTCCTTTCTATACCATCCCACAATTATGTTTTTCACATAATTCTCTTCACAGTTCATAACTCCTTTCATAATGGTGTTACTGGCTACTGAGTGCACCAGGTGGTAGAGAGTAAACCCTTGACTGAAGCTACTAGTTGGAGAATCTGAAGAAATACTCTGCATTGGTTCACTTTTTTACTGCTGATGGCTTGGGAAGGAGTGCCTGCATGAACTCAGCTGGGGACAGGAGCCTTTCACAGCATCACTTGGGTGAGAGAGCTGTAGGTGTTACGTGTCTGGGGTTGTCATGGTAGAAAATCCCTCGTCAGACCAGCAAAGACCATAGGACCACTCAAGGGGTGATGTGGGGCTGTTTGTAGAGCAAACACCAAGAAACGTGGAGGAAGAGAGAGAAGAGGAAGTTGCACATATGTGATAGAGGACACAAACAATAAGGTAAGGAGGTGAAGAAGGTAGGGAAACTGAGGGTTCAAGCTAATATATCACATGAAGAAGTTAGAAAATACAAAGTCTATTAGCGAAAAGAGAAGAATAACCTAGCATAATCTAGGGTAGAAAGTCAGAGTAACTGAGAAGTGTAAGGAGACTATATGAAACCATAAGTAGTATATAACTCATAAAAAAGTGCAGTTCATGGCCCTTTTATGAAGTCCATCCATTTCATAGGAAACTAGGGAGAAGGAAATAGAAAATAACATCTCACCATGTGTAGGTCATGGGCTCCTTGGAGGATGTTATGCATTTATTGCTGTTGCATTATGAGGCTGAGTCAGTAATTTTTGAACTGAGAGAAGTACAGAAAAATAAAAAGCCTGACTGATGTATTCTTTAAAATATATTAAAATTCTGTGAGCGAAGGGGACTATCTTGATTCTGAGGGTCTGGGTTGGAAAATCTATGGTTTTGCCTCAGATGATATTGTGTAACAGAGCAAGATTAACCCTCCATCTGAACAAGTTAAATGGTCAGGGCAGGGAGGAGCCCTCATTCAACGATCTTCAAGCTGAAGGTAGAAAGGCACTGACAAAGAGGAGGACCTTGAGTCTTCCCCTTGGCATAGCATCAGTTCCATTCTGCTGCATCTCATAGCACTGAGACAGGCAGAAAGCAAAGCAACTGCAAGCATCAAAGAGAACTTCTTGCTCTCGGAGATACTATCAGGGAGTTCAGAAGGAGTCATCATGGCACATGGTACATGGCATCCTCCCACTTTAGAGGGAGTCATGCTGGAGGCTTTCCAGAACTTCACAGTGTGAAGTTATACCACTTAAAAACTCCCATGAGACAGGGAGATAGCTGTGTCCTGCCTTTCTGCCAGCTCCCCTGCAAGGCTTCTGTACTATCTGTGCTTTTATATGGTCAGTCCTGGGTTGCCCAGGCTTTGTCCTTTTGAGTTGGCACCTGAGGAAATATCTGGTGGGAGGTAGGATGTAGATACCCACAGACCAGCAGATGATCTGGGAGCACTGAGATTCCCAGTGGTCATTGGTCTTCCAGTTTCCTTGCCATGTAGCCAAGCATCTGGGCACTTCGGCTCTGTTGTTCTCAGATCAAGTCTGTTTCAAAAGTAAATATGTTCTCAGACTTAACTTCTATATCCTTCCAAGAGAATATTTCTTAAAAAATACTTTTTTTTTTTCCAGTTCAGAAAAAAGTGTCAAGATGAGGTCTGCCTTTTAACTACCTCCAGCTAGAGATGTCAGGGAGGCTAACCATGTTCACATGCTTCCGGTGCCTGACCGAAAGGTTTTGTTATTGCCGTATTCCAAATCTGTTCAAGTAAAGTGGGAACAAAGGGTTATTTCTTATTAATTTTTCATCAGGATAGGTGCACTATAGGGCAGTCTTGTACTCTGTCCCCACGGAGTTGTTCTGTTCATTCCTTTCTGTGATTCATTCACACTCTGTACAAAGATCAATATGATGGAGGTACTTTGTCTAAAGCAGAGTTGCTTCCTTTGAACACAAAACTAATTTTTTTTTTTCATAATGGGCTTGAGGAACACATGGGAAAACTGGTCCAAATTAGCAGTGAGTGTAAAATTAAACTGAAATTTAATCTGGCTGAGTGTAATCAGCCATTCTCGTACTGGGGTGATGCCCTCTTTCCCCACTATGGATATGAAGCAATTACTGTAAAGAAGCGAATCTTCGGAGCTTGAGGACTGCAAGCTAAACGTCATTAAATACTGGTTGAGATTCTTTCTCAGAACTAAGGGGGTGCATGTCCCTCTGTGCAAAGTGATGCCACACAGTGTGCTGCAGCCAGGTTCACAAACCAGAAACAATATTGCTGCACTCCTACAGTGGTTCACCTGTGCTAATGGATGCTGCTTCTCAGTGAACATAATCATCTGGGACAGAGCTCGATATTGATATGATTACACATCTTCCAGTACCCAAGTAAGATTGGATACCCTGATGTACCTTGTATTGCCTTTGGTGCTGACAAATCTAAAGTAGAATTAATTTAGTTTAGTATAATACATTTTGAAAGTAACTTAGTTAAGTCCATTGAGACAACTTTTGTCCCAAAAGAAGACTATTCACGTTGGGATTTACTAAAATTGAACTAAATTTGCATGAACTTTTGAAAGAAAAACTTTCTTAGGTGTTCTTAGTTTAAAGAAGAAAAAAAAAAAAAGCGACAAACAACAGATCCTCTCCTTTTCTTTGGAATGGAGAAAAATGGGAAAATATGTTGGAGTGGATTTAAAATGTACAGCCTCTCCTGTCTGTTTGCCTTTAATTCCCCACTACCTCCAAAGCCAGAGAAAAGAACTGAGGAACTGTATAAGATGAAAACAAATCTGATGCAATGAAGGAAGAGGTAAAAAGTTCAGGACTTCCAGGTTTTGACGTACATGCCTTTGATAAAACGTATCTCCTTTTATTCAGTTTACAGTGCCTCTATATTGCTTTCTTTTGCCTTTGGGACAAAGGACACAGTAATTGCTCAGAGGAGAGGAAAGGAAAAGGCAAGGATTTATAGGCACATCCAGGAGAGCAGCTTTTGACCCCCATAGGGCACTGGAGGTGCTCCTTCCAATCCTCCTGCTCCCTCACTTTGGTAACTATTCTAGACACCATGCTTTAGAGATTTAAACCAAACTCACAGGGCGATGAGTTATGAAAGAGTAAGAGGAAGGCATTCAGAGTTCAGGCTGTTACTTGGAAGGCTGGAAAGATTTTACAAACCCTCACTCACAAGTTTTATAGCTAGTATGTATTTAAAAAGCCATGAGTGAGAGATAGCAATGCACCTTGCACTGGGGCAAGATTCCCAAACTTGCACAAAATCAGCTTAATATGTATTCTTTGTCTTCCCAAAAAAGTTTGCCCTTCAGTTTTGGCAAATAAATCTTGGCTTTTTCTTTGCCATTAAGATGTCCCATGTCTTTGAGAGGAGGTCAGAAGAATCAGTGTGAACCTAATGAAGGGGGAATGCATAGTCTCCCTGTGAGCAGTGAATAAAAATAAAGATGCTGTCCTAGTGGGAGCTGGAGGCCATTTCCTGCCAGTCTACAAAGGACTGTGGTGGAGGGCTGGTGCTGCTGAGGACTGACACGTGGGAAAAGAGTTCCCTCCAGCCACCACAAGCTAGCACTTCTCCTGAAAGGAGCAGATAAGGGAATAAATTCAGTGTTCCAGTAACCCCTGAAATGACAGCAGTTATAATAATACCTTTTGTCCTTTTAATGTAGTCAATGGAACGAGTTGTTTGGAATTGAGGTGATGAAACCCTTCAGACTACATTGAGTTCTCCATTAAAGTGTACAAAATAATACAATTTACAACTAAGTTCAGCTGCTGAATGCAAACAGCTGTTTCCTGTTGTATGACTTTTTCCTCTTCCTCTCACTTCTAGTGTACCTGGCTTTAGGATACACCAGTGGATGTTTAGAGAGTGTTTGTCTATGTGTATGCATACCTTCAGGCTAAACAATGTCCATGGTCTGAGAAAGACCTGGGCAGAGATCCAAACAGTACAACAAGAATCAGTGATTTACGGGTGAAAGCTGTAAAGCTCAATAAAGATGCGGAATCAGGTGACATAAGAGGTGCAGACACTGAATGAAGGAAGGGGATTAAAAGGATTAGTATACTGAATGGTGAAGCTAGAAGATGGAGATATGCATGGATGAATCTTTTCCAGTATGGTGTTTTAGAAATCTGTTTGATACAAATCAACAAAAGGAAGCTGGACTGCTTTTGTTAAAATGTATGCTTCCAGAAGAGGTTGTGTTTAAAACTAGAAGTGTATAGTATGCAAACTTGGTGAAACATTTTGCAAGAATGTCTTCTTGTCAGAAAATATTTGGATTTTGCAAATAAGTTAACCATTTTATAAAAAAGCTAGAAAGTAACCTTTCACTCAGAAGCTTGTTGAGATCCAGTTTAGAGAAGAAGGGGAGAGTCTCACTCAGTAGTTTCATGATCAGAGAGAAGACCTGCGTGTTGATACACGGAAACACTGGATGCAAAGGCCCTCATCTCTAGTTCTTTTTGGTGGAGAAACCCTCTGTTTCTTTTATCTGAACTTAAATTTGTCTGAAAGTTAAAGAATGTCACCAGCCCTGAAATGAAGTTAAATCAGAAACAATAAGGGGTTTATTATTTGTAGCAGTTACAGTTCCTTAACAGAGGTTAAAAGATAACCGAAATTCTAGTTCCTGTCTTGGATCACAACAATTGAAGAAGTAGAAACCTGTTGCATGAAGACCCAAAGATTTCCATCTCTTTTCTCAAAGCTCAGGGTTTGATCCTCTCTTTTTACTGCAGCAATACTAGTCTTTGCCTAGTTCCAGGCTACCACAAGTTCCTCTCCCTTTTCCTTCTAAAACCTGACCATCACCTGTGTAACCATATGGAATTGCAACATCAAGAGTGATATGCAGGGTGTGGCAATCCCTTCCTGTATAAACATGCCTATTCACCCATCACTGAATTCCATCTCTCGAATCATTCAGCCAGATGTCATAATATAAATGAGCCCCTTCACCCATGAAAAGCTCTGCCTGTATGTATTGTGTTGTGCTACGCACCATAATCATAGTTCCCAATGTCAACCAACATTTTCATAACACAATAAAAGCATTTCGGATTTGCTCTGACAGTGTAATCTGGCCATAACAACATATTACCAGCCCTGGCAGCTCCACTGACTAGACAAAACAAGTATTAGTTCAGGACTTTGGGAGCATTCCTAGAGCTTCCTACACTGGACGGGACACTGAGTGATGCAGTATGGACATGGAATCTGGAATAACCTGTCATGTAGCAAACATGTCCTCTAGCAGCCAGGTCCCTCCTGTCCAAGTATATGAATTAGTTGCTTATTTCTGAATCTGGTTCTGGAAAAATGGCTGAGCCCTCAGGTACAGGCAGTTTCCACTTGCTGGCTTCTCTTGGCCAACAAAATGCACAAAACAAAGTGTGCCCAACAAACTGACTTTCAGATGTGGGATTATCATGGGGACATCAAGAGACTTGCAATGATTAGTCCCTCCTCTGACCTCTTACTGCCTCCTCAGACTCTCCCCCTTAAAACTGTCTCATGTATATATTTGAGAAGTCTCTCCTTGGTTTTCACCTGTATCTATAATAGGTTTCACTATTTATCTATCTATCTGTGTTGTCTGTGGGCCAGAATCTACAGCCTAGTGTGTTTCTGAGGTGCAGGAGACTTAGACTGAAGTCTTTGTTGTGAATCCCCTAATTTACAGCTGTTGATTCATTCTCCTGGAGCCCAGGGGAAGCAAATCATGGAACCATAAAATGGTTAGAGTTGGAAGGGACCTTAAAGATCATCTAGCTCCTACCCTCCTTCCATGAGCAGGAACACCTCCCACTAGACCATGTTACTCAAAGCACCATGAAGCCTTTCTCCTTCAGCAGACTGAGTGATAATATTTACCCTCATGTAATATTTATTATATGATATGATGTAGGAAATGGTGTATAAGACCCATTAGTCAATAAATAAGAGTATGAGAATATGAGAGTTTTCCTTTATCTTCTAGAGGAAGCATACATCAGCCTAGCAATACTTACAGGAAGAGGTGATTAAAGGATGAATGTATTATAGAGGCGTGAACCGGTGATGAGCCAGGGTTGTTTATGGGCAATAGATTAAAAGAAATATTCTGAATGCTAAACAGTCAATAAGAATGTTTTTTAGCTTTTTAAGCTAAACCAAAATAACTTGATCATATCCAATTACCTTATAAAACTGTCTCTCACTGTTGATTGAGATAATTAAAAAAAGGATCAGAACCCGTTTTCACTCCTCTGTCCTTGAACCTGTTTTCATGCAGAGGTTTATGTCTGCAGATATTGTCATCCATATTAATTGTTGAACTTAAGCAAGAGGCATAAGATTTCTGTTTAAATACATATTTTCTTCTTTTTAATTTATTGAAAAAATGTTGGATATCCCTAATTTCATATATCTAATTTCGTCCTTTTAAAATTGTTTTCATTTCCATTCTTTAGGCACGTGATTATTTTTTAATATTTTCTGCATGTTGTTGTAGCACTTGAATTTGCCAAATCGTACCAGCAAATTTTTTTCTTATCTGAGCTAGAAACCTATTCTCTGTGGGTGAACTAATTCCTCACTAGTGTTAGGGGGTCAGCACAGAACAAGTACCCTTTAAAATCCTGAAGGGTTATAAGTAAAAAAATAATTTCCATTCCAGCACTGGTTGTAATTACTGATCATTTAATCTCTGATTTTTCCCTACACACATAAATGTCTTTAAAGCCCAAGCAACATGCCAATAATCTGAAAAATAATTTCTAATTCTGCCATGTGTGTTCTTCCAGGTGGGGCTGACAGAGATAATCTAGTTATGAACATACTTATTGACACCTTCTTATACCTCCCAGTGGAACTTAACCTTTATTTGCAACAATTGTTATGTGCTATTACTCTAGGTTTATTTCATATCTTAAATTGGAATAAAACCAAATAGCTTAAAAAATTCCTTTCTAGGTTATACTTTTTACTTAAGCACACAACCTCTGAAACTTCTCAGAGCTGAATTAAAAGAACTGCAACTAGAGAACTGAAGAAAAATTAGAACAGAAAGCTATAAACTAATTTTAAAAACTCCATTAGGAAAGCAGTCCAGGAAAAGCCAGAGGGGTTTCATGTTAGTTGACAGTGATAAGAGGAATGGAGTATACTGAGAACAAGACATTATGTAGTAGAAATCAGAGAGGCAGCTTGAGGGATAGGAAACTCATTTATTCTCCAACAGCATTCAGTGATTATAAAACATAAGCGTGCTTATTTTTCCAATAAGTTATCTTATTAGCAGTATAATGCTTCACGGGAATCTTGGGTTATTAAATTATCACAGCCCTTCATTGTAAAATAGCTCAAATCTTTCCCACTTTTTTCTCTTCTAGTTTTAAGTTAGCATTCATGACAGCTGAAAAATAAGCTTTAGCTACGATGATAAGAAGATGTCACTAATGCGTGCACACACATGTACTCATGCACTCACATAAGCACATCACTTTGGCATGTATTTATACCAGTTCCGGCTTTTAATTAAGAGTGAAGAACTCTTGAGAGAGTGGGTCACAATCTGTCCATTATATCTATTTATTGACCAGATATTAGCTGCAAGTATCAAGAAGGCAGAACTTGATTCCTCCCATTGTCTGCACTGAATTGTTGATGGGATACAATATAAAAACAATATAAGAATCACTTTCACCTGCTTCCCAGAGTGAAATTACATGACCCAAAAGACACCAAGACCCACCACTGACTCGGTAACCATTGAAAATTATCAGCACAGGATGGACTTCTGATGAAGCTGTGACCCCAGGTAGTGTCACTGTCTGAACAAATGCACTCCAAGAAGGATAAAAGTTGAAGGGGTGTCTGATGAAACTGATTCTCAACAGAGGCATGTACCTTCCTCCAGGCCATTAAATGTGATAAATGAGAGAATCACGTTTAAGAAAAAGCAAAGTTGCAAGTATTTTTGAGCTTTATTTCACAACTGCAATGTAGTGAGTAGTCAACATGCAATTGTAAACGAGTACTTACCCACTTTGCTGGAGAAAGCAGATCTAGTAATAAAGTCATATTGAAATTAGACAGGACTGAGAGTAGCCCTGAGGAGAAGGATTTGGGGATGTTGGTTGATGAGGAGCTCAATATGAGCTAGAAATGTGCACTCGGAGTCCAGAAGGCCAACCTTACTGTGGTCTACATCAAAATAAGCGTAGCCAGCGGATTGAGGGAGATGATTCTGCCCCTCTACTCTACCCGGAGGTCCCACCTAGAGTATTAAGTCCAGTTCTGGAGTTCTCAGCACAAGAAGGACATGGACCTGTTGGAGCAGGTCTAGAGGAGGGCCAGGAAGATGATCAGAGTGCTGGAGTACCTATGAAGACAGGCTGAGAAAGTTGGGGTTGTTCAGCCTGGACAAGAGAGGGCTCCAGGGTCAACTTATAGCATCCTTCCAATACTTAAAGGGGGTCTACAGGAGGTATGGGGAGGGAATATATATATTTTTTTAAGTTATCATTCCAGTTTTGGATGGAAGAGAGCCTCCTCTGGCAGTATCAAGGAGTGAGTACAGTAGTGCTCTGCCATATTTGATTTTACAGAAGAACAGACCCTGCACTAAATTTTGATCATTTTAATGCAGTTATAAATACAAAGCTCCAGTGAGTCTTACATGTAGATCCAGTGATCTCCCATTTAGAACAACTTCAGTTGCCATTCTAAGGCACTCATTAATGCCCTGAACTTCAGTGGTGACAGATACAGGAAACGTCCTCTACTCAAGCATTGATGGTCACAGGTGCACTGGAAGTAAAACTAGATTCATTTACAGTCTTCTCTTCCAGCTGTGAATTCAGCTGTTGCCAAGAGAGGTCTCGATAATTCTTGAGGTATTTTAGCATTCATGATCCTACAAAGCCTTTCTAAAGAGTCCTTTTAGCAAAAGTAACATCTTAATGTAATTAATGGCAATTCGATGCAATCATCTAAAAGTGATGGTGTTAAAATATCTGCAAGCCATTATCACACCTGAGGGAAAATTACACTATAAATTTGAATGAAATGAGTACTATAGTAAAATCATTTAAATAAATAACATCTTCAATGACTGGTATATCCTTCCATCTTAACCCAGAAGCCTATAAAAACTGTATGTTCTTTAGTATGTAATGAATTTTTACTGCATCAAAACACTTTCTAATCAACTCAGGCTGTGTGATTTATCTCCTTGATATGCTTTCCAGTGCTTTAATACAGAGCAGTCCTTTAAAATAACCTGAAACAAAGCAAACTTCATTTTTAGGAAATATTTAGGAAATCTATTCCTTTTTATTTAGGAAATCTATTCCTTTTTTTTTGCCTTCCCCATGCATCACTCACCTGTATTCACAGCGTAAAGGAGTGAGTTACTTAAGGGCTGAGGAAAGAGTTGGAAAGGCAATACATTACATTTACTTAAGACTCTTCTAAAATAATGGTCATATTGCACAGGAGTGTTTACATTAATGCATTAATATTCAGTGTAGGGCATCTTGAATAAAATAATTTTGGAAAGACAAGTTGGCTTACGTACTGACAAAAACTGAATGTGGGAGTGCCTTGGCTGATTCATTTCCTAAACTTTATGGCATCTTAAAGCCTCGGAATATACTAGACAAAGAAGGCCAATAGCTACAAGCATTAGAAACAATCATTTCAAAATTTTGTTTTGGCTTTTTTTCAGGCTAAATTAATAATTCCAACAGAAAATATTGAAAGATTAATTTGAACAAATGTTGAGCTTCAACTCCTCTTTTTTCCTTTTGTACAAGTGGGAATAGTGCAACATGGTTGAAGCCAATCCAGCTGCACCAGGGCAAAGGAGTCCTGTTCCGTGTAAAGGTTCTCTCAGAAAGGAGCACGCTTTTCTTCTGGTTGCAGCCATTTCTTTTGTAATATTGGTGGTGCTCCATGTGTCCATATCAGACGATGTCCTTTCTGTCTATTAGGGATAATAAATGTATTGGAAGCACTTGGCATTTAAAGATCTGTGTTTAAAAATGCAGGGGACTTCCCCTGGGATGTGGTCCCAGCAAAGCTTTGGAAGTGCAGTGTAGAACAAGAGAACAAGATAAGATTAGTGTTCAGGGAAATGAAGACAGGGGATGGTGCTTATCTTTTCTTACATTTGCAAGCCATACTGAGATTGATTAATGGGAAAGTACTGACCTTCTATATATATCCTCTTCTCTTCTTCATTTTCCCTAGAGAACAGGCACTAATTACTCCAAATGACTTGGGAATAGAGCCACAAGAGGCTTTTAGTATTTAAATCTTGCCTATGTTCAAGTTGCTATCATTTAAATCTGTCTCATCTAGTGCTGAAAGCCTGGAAGTCCATATACATATTTAGTGTAGCATCCACGTGAATCCAAACTAGATTCAAGTATTCCAAGTAGGAATGATATTTTCAAGCCTTGAAATCCTTGATTCCCCTCTTCTGATCCACTGACAAACTAGATATCACTCTGTCTGTGCCAGTGAAGGGGCTCAATCTTCCAGATATCCTTACAGCTCAGAGTCATCACAGCACAGCGGGGTGAGAGTCAAGTGGCAAGGGTACTATGCATGAAATGTTTTCTCCTGACTTAGCCTATGTCCTCCTCCTCCAAATCCAGCTGTTTATCTAGCAGATCATACACCTGCTCAGGCAGGTACCCTGCTCTGGCCCCTGCCAGACAGGGACTTGTGGCCAAGAGACAGGTGCTTATATCCCACAGTGTGTTGGGATTTAAGACCTGTTTCTGTTGTCCGAATTTCTGAGTGGAGCTACTGAATGTCTCATTATTCAAGTTCTAGTTCCCAAATATCTTGCTTGGAGACCCCTCCTTTTTCCGGTCTTCTGCTTTATGGAGTAGTAGGTCTCATTCTGTGATCAGATATCTAAAAAGACAGGTGTCAGAGCACAGTACCCTGAGGCACTCTCATTTTCTCATGTTTTTCACTGTATTTTCACAAGATGGTAACTGAGATGGAGACATAAGCTGCATTCACCCATGACCTTGAATGCAACTGACTGAAAGTTATCTAATAAACTGTAATCTCTAATGAACACAGGCTCACAAAGCATTAGCCTGCTGTGATTGTTTAAATAGATGAGGAAAAGACAGAAAATTAATTTTCTGAATCTAAACAAAGTTAGGGAAAAAACCTTCAAACTAAACATAAAGGTTATCCTTCGTGTGGTGCTTAAAAAAAAATAAATAAAAAAATAATAAAAAAAAAGTTCATCTTCCCATCTTCAAGATTACTACACAAAAATAGAAAAATTGATTTCAAATTCAATGCATATCACCAAATATTTTTGAAGGCTTTCTATGGCTTCATGTGCCTGTAACCAAAGAAACCATCATGGCAGAGTATGAAATGGATGGTGTGAGAAAGCAAAGAGAAGCGGGACAAGGCACTATATGGTGGTATCTGCTAAATTTTCCATGGATAAAGTTACCTGTTGCCTACCTAGAGACATACAATCCTTTTTAACAAAAAAGTTAGTAACTTCTTCTCGTGTTGAACACAAGGCAGCTCTTACCCTGGAAAAAGCCCTTTCTAAAATCTTTCTGAGCTTTATTTGTATCTTCTAACAAGTTCTGGATGTGCACTCACCAGCACCAGGACGGGCATCAGCACATGCTAGAACAGAACATACACATCAGAAAAAGGACCAGTGTGTGCCTGCACAGCAGCCCTCAGAGAGGATTTCACTGGTCATCCCTAACCTGGCAGACATGGGCGACTCAGGTTAAGCATGAAAAGAGACACAAAAGAAAGTTACAAGATCTTTTACAAGTTATTTTCTTCTTTTTTTTTTTTTTTTTTTTTTTTCTTTTTTTTTTTTTCTTCTGTTTTCCAATATATAAGTAGAATATTCTTGTTACTTGTTAGGCTCATCTTGATAACAATCAATCTATACTATTCTCCTTTTTTCAATATAATACCCATAAACTCTCTCCTAATCCACATACAGATGTCTACAAGAAAATTTTTCATCAAGATCTTCACTAGCTAAAAACCATGAGGGATACCACAGCTTGAATAAATAACTCCCAGGAAAACAGACTAAACACAGAAGACGTTGTTCCCAAGATTCTGATGAGTTATTTGGTGCAAACAGGCACTCCATCCTCCATCTGCCTGAAATTTCTGGAAAAGTCTTTTAAAGGAAAAGTCCCCTAAACTGGAAAAGGGGTTTTCATGTATGTCCCTGGTTAATGCCAATTTGCCTGGTGTGAATACCGTGTATGACAAAGCACTCATCACCTAGTAAACTGAAAAAAACCCACATTTTATTCTTTAAGTAAGAATTACACAACATGTATCTAGTTCTACTTAATGTGCTTTGGTGACAGGGAAGAGAAGGGCATCACAAAACAGACCAAAAAAACAAAAAANCAAACAAAAAAAAAAAAAAAAAAAAAAAAGAAAGAGATTCTGACACCTCCAAGCGCAGTATTCTCTGCCAAGTTTTTCTGACTAATACGCAGCTGAATTAATTCACACATGGATTCATCCACTTAATAAGGCAAGCATCTATACGTGCACTTTCACTGGGGATTACTGAAGGGCAGATTGGCATTGATAATAACAACAGTGTAATGAGGCAAGTAAGAAGCTTGCTGTGGCTCATAGAGAAAAATGCCATCCACAGATCAAGAAGTGTGGGGGCAACATCTATAGCTGGACAGCAGGTCAGTCCTTGGTGAATCTTAAAACACTGACATGAAAAGTGGAGAGCCCCACTCCCAAGTGCTCCCCATACATGGTGTTTCCATGTCACCGTGAGCCACAGGACCTGAGCCACCCATCCTGTTACCAGTAGGGAAGATGTCTGTGGGCGGAGCTGCCCCAGTCACTGCACAAACAGGCAGAGGATAACTCCTCACCTGGTAGGACTGTGTAGGTCCCCGTGTCCAAGGAAATGTCTGCACTGCCATAGCCCTGCTACTCTGGATGCATGGATACTTTGATGCTTTGACTAGGGATATGGAGAAGTCTTTGGCTTTCCTCAGAAAATAGACCCTCCTTTTTTTCTTAACTCCCAATTCCACAAGGTAATGTTATCCTGATAAACCACTGTCCTGTGGATGGACACTAGCCATTGAATTAATGGTTAATTACAAAATCTATCATGTGGATAAAAAGCACCAGTGTCATTTTGTCTACTTGACTTTGTACATATGCCATACGATGGCATCTTCCTTGGAATAATCTCTTTCCAGAAGCTTCCCTACATTCCTGCCTGTTTAGCCTGGAGGGTGAATGAGTCAGATGGCCAGCAAGCCCATGTCCTCACTCTCCTTTTGCTGTTACCCTGGTAGAGGGGGGGAAGTTTGAGTAATCCTGCTACTCTAAGGTCATGCAGGCAGTGGTCTTTCCCAACAGAGATCAAAGAGGAACCACTTTTTATATAAAAAACAGTGGCTTTGGATGCACTACCTCTTAGCAGTGCTCTGGAGGGAACCTGGCTGCGAGATGCCAGCATAGCCCAGGGAGAGAAGCAGAGCTGCAAGCTGGCCCCGCAGTACCCAGTCACACCAGTGGGCACAGCAAGCCCCACCTGGGATGCTCTGGGCTACGTGGCTTCTATTCACATACCCGCAGGGACAGGGATGTGGCAGGCTGTTTATGTATGTGCTGCTTATCAGGGATGAACCCTCTCTGAGACGCCTGATTCAAAGCAGCAGGCTTGGTGTTTTCTATGTGTTAAACCAGAATGAGTAATAGAGCCATGCCCAGAAGGAAAATCTGATGGCAACGACCAGAGGTTTGTGGGCAAATACCATATGCTTTAGGTAAACTCAACAGAAATTGTCAGCAAACAAGGTTGTTTTCCTTGTTCTCCTGTATCTAAATATCTGTCAAAGAAGATTTCTACATGCTGACTGAGTGGCAGGATTTGCATACAGTCCTTAGTGACACTTATTGATAAAAGGAAGGCTGGGCAGAGCTGTAAATATGAAAAAAAAAAATAAATAAATAAAATAAAATCAAAGCTACAACTTGCAACTTTGCTATAGTTTGGTATTTTTTGTCTAGGAAGGTTTCAGAGCTGAGGCTGCAATTTGCTGCACCATCCCCAGGTTCAGAGATCGCTTTCCTCACAAAGCACGCAGTATTGATTGCTCCTCACCCCCTGCAAATCCCAGCATCTCGAATAAGTATTTTGCATTGGTTACTAAAATAAGTAATTGACAGTCTCTGGAAAGGGCTGGAGGAGAGTGCCTTGGGAAAACACATTCTTCTGAAAGCAGAAACCAAGCAAATTCAACTTGAAATTGAAGTGCAATTAATCATCAGTGAGGCATTGAAACAACTCAGCTAGAGATGTGGCAGATTCCCTGGCATTTGATTTTTTCCCTCTATATTTCAAATCTCTCTGGAAGAGACAATTTAGTGAAACCAAGTCAAGATTTTTCATGCAGGACTTGTTGAACAAATGCTCGATACAGTTTGTATGGATAAATGTTCTTTTGTAGATTTAAAAAATATTCTCTTTCCAAAACCAATGCATGATATCCCACAAATATATACTTTGCAAATCAGAGGAGCATATTGGTAAAGGGGTATTTCTCCATCAGGGCTCAGCACGGTGTGTGTATGTCAGAATTGCAGACATAAATGTGTAAAGGACCCCAGATACTCATGCACTCTTGCTTTGCTTGTTAGCCTGGACTAAACACGTGATTTGAAACTCTTTTTTTTGTCTGTAGGCCCTAAATACTTTTCAGTAAGCCTCTCTGTAGTGTAGTGCAGCTTGCTTGGAAATTATTTGCTCTTGCTAATTACCATATCTGTATGCTGTAGAAGTAGCCATGGGGATAGATTCACGGATCTGAGAGTCCTATCAATGACATTTTTCTGATCCTATGACTGTTCTGAGTTCATATTTTTCTGCTACCCACTTTAGTCTTCAGCCAGCATCCACATTTGCCCGCATGCTACAAATTTAATCCCAATCCTGTTTGATTCTCCAAAGTCCCAAAGTTTTATTCACTGAGCAGAGAATTACTTTTTTTACAGAGGAAAAAAAAAATGTTCCGATAAGCATAAAGAAAGTAACATAAGTTAATTTTATTCAAGTTGGAGGAAAAATTCATTTGGCTTAATTCTGCTGGTCAAATTTCATGTGTGTCTCATTTACTAACTCTATGGAAGACCTAGCGGGTGCTGGGGGTACCTTGTTGTTACATTGTTTGTTTATCTGATGTAAACAAAAATACATTTAGTAATGACTTTCTTGGCTTAGTGTAACCCCTGCCAAGAGAGTGAGGCTCCCCTAATGTCATCTGCCTTATGCCTGGTTATTTATATCTGTGTAGGCAGTTGATATTTATGGGGACCTAGGCACATAAAAGCATAAAGCAATTAAAACAAACATATCATGTCTCTGTCCCAGATTTTGCCAGGCAGCCAATATTTAACAGAGCTCAGCATTTTCTGACAGCCCTTCAACTTTCCTCTAATTAACTTGCATCGCTTTGAATAAACCCTTTGAACACGGTGGGATTGTCCGTGAATGCAGTGTTTCACATGCTGCTTCAGAAGACATTGACCTCATTGGTGTGGCTGTGAGGCCAGCTCTTTAGTTTCTTTCTCCAGTAATTGTTCTTTCTTTTGGGAGCTGTATCGGTACTTTTCTCTAAGTAGAAATTTTATTGTACTTCCATGAGAGGGCTTAGCGGGGTATTTTATATGCTACAGAATAAAAAAATATTAACATGTGTTTTTATCAAAATACAAGGACTCCTTGTATTCACCTTCTACAAGTACATTTTTCCTTCCAAATCATGGCCAAAATAATGGGGACCAGCTTCAAATCATAGCTGGAGTCTCTGGGATTCTCTCTTTTCCCAAAAAGTGTGCTTCTCTCCCTTCCAAATATTGCTGAATGACAACATTTGGATGATACTTTGAGAGATGCCTAACTGGAGAACATTAATTGCTACGATGAAAGTTCACTTTGATAGGCAAATGTCATATTTAGAAATCTCACTTCAGTTCATCCAGATATGACCCATGACAAAGACAGGTTTGAAGTCAGCCATGTTCCCTTTCCTCCTCTCACTCACCTTCTGTCACAGACTAGCTTGTATAGCTCATACATCCAAAGAGATAAAGTTGAAGGATTTAAATCCCTTCAGATGGGAGAAAGACCCCAGGTCACCCTTGTCCTCAGGGATGGCTGCAAGGGAGTAGTGTGCTGGACAAAAACAAAGATCTTTTATCCCTGCTTATGATGCCCTATGTGTAAAAATCTTCCTCATAGCAGAAGCACCATTTAGAGGAGACTACACACAATGCACGTCCCTTGCAGAGGAATAATTTTTCTTTTCCGTTTTAGTGGGCACTTCTCTTTGAATTTTATATGTGGTGTGTAAGTTAAAAAAGAAAATATGCTGAGGATTGACTGAATCTCAGCAGATGCAGAGTGCTACTGATTTTCACCAGTGAAGACTGTACTATATTTTAAGGTCAAGAATAATTGTGTACATACCCAAGAAATTGTGGGTGCCCAAGACACTACATACTCCCCCAAAACATACCACTTGTTATAATAGACAGATGAGGTTGACTGTAAAACTACTGTTTGCTTAGTGACTAGTTAACTATCAGTTATCAGTCATGATTCTCCTCAATATAGCTTAAAAAACACCCTCAAGACTAGCTTTAATGTGAAAGAAAAGGAGCCGTGTTAATATTCCTTGTATATATGCCTGAAACCACATTTGACAACGTGTTTCCCATAGCCACAACACTTAAGTATTCTCCAGTCCATGACCCACTAATGGACATCACAGTCATGTAGCTTGCTAAGTTTATACTGGAAAAAAACACTTCACAGGTGTTTGCAGGTTTTTTCTATGGTTGTTTCAGTCTCTTACTAGACATTGGATAATAACCCGGGCTTGTACAGCTCTGCTTTTGCTTGTGCAATACATCCTACTCTGTCAGCTCTATTTGGCACTGGAAAACTCAAATTCTTGTCCATACAGTTGTTTTTCTTAAGATTTACAATCTTCTGTACAATTAATATACAGTGTTGATTTTCAGCTAGCTCCTCTTTCAGTTCCTCACAGTATACCCTTCCAGGGATATACTACTTTATTTGTCATCCAGCAGCTGAAATCACTATTAATCTTACCATTCAATATATTAGCAAGATTTAGTAATCTTTTTTTTTTTCCCCCCTAGAAATTGTTTTTTCCACACAGTAGACTGTATTATGGGGGAAAGAAAGTATAGCAATACATCTGCAACTGATCAGATCACCCTTTCTGATGGTGCTGACCCTCTCCTTGCTACTCTGGATCCCAGTGTAGATGGTTTCATGCTGATGATGGCTGGGATTGTTACAGCAAGTCGTCAGCATTTGAAGGCTGTTTCTGGGAAGAACATGATGTTGACATTGACAATTTCTTCCTCTTTGACCCAGGATCCACCTGGGGGCATTTTAATATTTGCTAGCATGCTTTTACACCTTTACTTTTTAGCCACAGACATCCAGTCAATTAGAAAAATTCTTTTTACAACTAAACCGAGTAAAACAGCTGCAGGCAGGTCACAAAATACTCATATAGAGCAAGCCTGAAAAGCCTCAGTTTGAAGGCCTTGCAAACTCAGTACAACGCTTGCAGCCTATTATTAGCAGTGGGAATACAATATTACACACTGAAAAACAATAAAAACAAAACATGTTTTTCAAATGAAAACTTCAGTGATGAACATTTTCCTTCTGCTGTTGCTATGTGAGCTCTGCGTGTCACTAGCCATCTTTCTCAGGCAGGTAGAAAGGTTTCCTTTAAGTCTGTTGCCTTGCATGCCACATCTGCAATTCTCTATCCTGCAAAATGTTATTCTGTACTAGTTTTATCATTAGGAAAAAAACAGTAACAGGGATGAGCTGAGGGGTGTTGTCTGCTGTATGAAGAGCTTGTGAATCCCTACCCAAAAAAAGCATTCCCTTTAATTTCTGTGAAAAAGCTTTCCAGGGACAGAAACAGAGGTCAGGCTTGCACTCATAAATCTGCTTCCAATTAGTGCAGGTGTGAAATGAAGGTGACGTGCAGGTAATTGAATGTTGCTGTTGTGATTATATGGAGAAATGTAAGCAAACTCTGGACTGTGAACCAAACTCGCTCCCCTCTGGAAGCGACCTGTAATAGCAGAATAAGTCACAGAATAATTGAGGCTGAAGGGCACCCGTGGAGATTGTCTAGTCCAAGCCCATGCTCAGAGCAGGGTCAACTAGATCACTCAGGCTGCTCAGGACTACATCCAGCTGGGTTTTTAATATCTCCAGGGATGGAGACTCCACAGCTTCTCTGACAACCTGCACCAGTGTTCACAGTAAAAATCTTCTCTTATATTGAAGGGGAACCTCCTGTATTTCAGTTTGTGCCCACTGCCTCTTGTCCTGTTACTAGACACTCCTGAGAAGAGTCTGGCTCTGTCTTCTTTATTTAACCCCCATCAGGCATTTATACACCCAGATAAGATCCCCCCCTGCGCCTTCTCCTCCCCAGGTTAAGCAGCTTCAGCTCTCTCAGTCTCTCCTTGTACGAGAGGTATTCCAGTCCCTCAATCGCCTTTGTGATCCTGTGTTTGGCTCATTTTAGTAGTGTTGAGTAGTAGTCCAGAGCTAGACCCAGAACTCCAGGTGTGGCCTCACCAGTGCTGAGCAGAGGGGAAGGATCACTTCCCTCAATCGGCTGGTAGCATTCTGCCTTATGCAGTCCAGGAGATGGTTGACCTTCTGTGTTCTAAGAACACATTGCTGGTTGATGCTTAACTTGGCATTAAATGACCCCCTGAGCCTTCTCCTGCAAGAGTTTTGTGTCACTTACAGACCTGCTGAGTGTGCACTTTGCCCTGTAGTCCACTTCATAGTGGTGTCAGTCCCTGGCATACACCATTAGTGACCATCCTCAAGCTTGGCTTCATGATGCTGATCACAACCCTTCATGCCCAGCAGTTCAGCTAGTTTTCAGAATACCTCATTGCCCATTTATCTGCTCATCCAACAGCCTTTCTCTGATGATGTCACAGAAGACAGTGTCAAAAGCCTCGCTAATGTTGAGATAAACAACAGTTACAGCTCTCCTCTATTCTAGGAAGTCAGTAATTTTGTTATAAAAGGTTATCAAGTTGGCCAACCAAGACTTCCCCTCCAGAAATCTGTTGACTACTCCAAATGATCATCTTGTTCTTCATGCATTGACCTGAAGACAGCTGCTAGCAGCTGGAAGTTAAAAGCTAGAAGTGAGGTCTTTATCATTAACCTCAATCCCACTTTCACATAAAGAAGAATTTCCTTTCAGTTGCTTTTCCTAAACAATGCTGCCCACAGTGTGCCAGCTATCAAAGCAGGGAGCAGTAAGCCCCATTCCTTTGTGTTCTCTGCGGGCTCCTAAGTATGGCATAGCAAAACCCCACCCTTTTTAAATGAGGACAAGACTTGTGAGGTAGGGGAGTGGGAATGACTGCAGAAAGAGATTAGATGAGGAAAGATAAATCAGAGAATGCTTGGAGGGAAATCAGGGTTGGAGCTGGGAGTGTGCAAGTGCCAGAGAGAGGTGGAAAATCTAGGGAGAGATTGAATCTGTATGAGGATGAAAGCTGATCATAGGAAACGTGGGTAGAGAGGTGGATGATTACTGAGGGTCAGAGGAAGAATCAGAGATAAGTTTGATGATGGGATCAAAGACAGAAGGGTTACAGGAAACGCTGAACTGCCAGGGAGAAACCCTTAATCCATATAAACTATGGAAACATGGTGTGACCTGAAACAGAGGCCAAACTAATAAAGTCTGATGGGATTATTTGTTTGCATTTCTCCAGTCACTGCCAATTGCAGGGGGAAGGAAGAAACAGAGGAAGAGAGAGGTAGCAGAAGAGGATATGAAGAAGCAGCAAAGGGGAAGGATGAGAATGAGAAAGAAAAACTAGCACTGGTAATTTTGGTCTACTGGGACCTCAGGGGTCACAGTGAGACTAACACTTGCAGAGCTGCGGGTGGAGCTCACCATCTCCTGCTGTCAGAAAGAGCAGCTCCATCTCCAGCATTCATTCCTCGTTTCTCTGTTCCTCTGAACTTCAGAGATGCTGTTAGTCCTGTAAGATTTATTTCTCATGGGAGCTGGAAGTTACATTTCCTGAGGGGAAACCTGGTGGTATAGGCTGTTGTGTAGATGTGGGTTTTGCTTTGCTCTTATCAGCTCTCCATATATACTGCCAGGCAAGATACACAAACATGACATTTAAAAAAGAAACAGTCATGCTGCATGCATTTTCTCTGCATCTAGCTTGAGTATCAATAACTTTCTTACAGTTGCCACTGAAATGAAAACCAGCTGCGTCTTAAGTGTCTACAGTATTACATAATACTAAACAGCTGGGGGGGGAAGATGCCAGATATCTCAATGGGCATCAAAAATTAGGAGTCTTGCTGCGAGTCTGCTCCCTGAATGTACAGCAGAGACTCCTTGCTGGGGAACTGTAACAATGCATTGAGTAATGCTTGTGCAGAAGACAGTCACGGTAGTGATCAGCCCCAAAGAAGAGCACTGGAGTAAATTTATAACCTTATCATCAGAGCACGGCTTGAACAGCCTACAATGAATAAGGAAGAACACGCTGAGTAATGAAGAAGAACCACATTGCCTCACACGTGTCTGCAGTGAGGATGCAGGATCTAAGGGAAGAACAGCTATCGTATAGTAAAAGAACAAGACAGGATTCATAGGTCCAAGGAAACAGAACTGAGGATGAAGGGGCAGCATTACCCCGACCACTGCCCAACATTTTAGGGTTGCATCCTGAAGATTTTGTTCTTGTGATTACAACTAGTTGGTACAGGTTAGTAAGAAATGTACTAAAAGGAGAAAAAATGGAAGAGAAATAATTTCCAATTATTTACTTTGCTTCATGCATGTTAAAAACCCCTATAGACTCAAAGAAAAGAATGAGGGTCATAAAACATCAGTGCTGCCTTTCCCAGTGGTATTCAGGTCAAGCCCAGTAAACTTCCCACCACTAATATCCTAAGCTCTCATCCAGATATATCTTCTAGAGCTCAGTCCTCTCCTGCAGGAGGCCAGCCCTGAGGGCAACTAAGTCCCAGTACCTGCCTGGCTAGGTGGGTTAACCTGGATGCTTGCCACAGCCCCTCACAGAGAAGGGCAGGAGGACATCAGCACACCTGTTTCATGGCCCACAGACCCTCTCTTTCCTTCTCCTTGGCCCATCTCTTTTCTTCCTTGTTATTTTGGCACTTAAGATAACCCAAGGATTTACATACTCCACGCAGTGTATGATTTCTGAAAGAGATGCAAGCACAGGACATGTATGTGCCACCCCTCTCACCCATTAAATTTTGAAGCCATCATGTTTAACATACCGTGAAAACAGCCGTCCAGGTAGAGGAGAAAAAGCTCTATAGCTGCATCTCTACCAGTGTATTACAGAGATAACTTCCAGAAACACAAGCTCAAAATCACTTTCCGTACTGTTACACTGTTAGAAAACCAGTGCTCCTCAAAGGGATTGGTTTGGAAGCTAGCACAGGCCAGTGGGGACTGTTCCTAATTGCTGATGCAGTCACTTTGTTTTGGAAGGGAAGAGGTTAATAGTAGGGGCCTGGCAGGTTTCTTTGTTACTGGCGTCAGAACCAGCAAACAGTCTCAGCATTTGTACTAGTACAACTGTGGCTTATCTTTGTCCTCTCAAAGAGCAAGGGCAATGCCTAGCCAATATTAGACACCAGAGAATCCACATAGGAGAAGTCAGTATCTATTCTCTAGCGAGGTGACAAGAAACTCCAGCTGGGGTCTCTGTCTTGTGAAATCCTTGGGTTAAGGACCTGTGTGCTAAAAAGCAGAGAGCTTATTCTCTAGGTCTGCATACTATTCCCTATTATAGAGGTACTCCATTAAAGGTTCACCATCTATGCAGAAGAACAGCCATAAATCACATTCTTTTTATTGTATTGCTGTGTTTTACCCTCGGTAATATGCTTGTGTGACAGAGCCCCACGACTTCAACTCTGTAGGAACATGCTACATAGCATTATTAGTTGCCAGGAAGTTATCCTAGTGGAAACAGCTATGCCAAGCAAACTTTGCAACTGGAGTCTTAGCACCTAAGGATTTAAAATTTGAAGACAGTGTCCTGAACAGCAGTTGGAGATCAGGTGAAGCCAGCTGTTATGGTTTAATCTCAGCTGACAAATGGAATCACACAGCCATTTTCTCACCCTACCCCCACTTTTTGCCACCCTGCCCCAGAGAATGGTGGGGAGAACAGGAAAAAAAGAGGGAGAAAGGGAGAAAAAAAAAACCTAGCTCATGGGTTGAGATAAAGACAGCTTAATAGAAACAGTACAGGAAAAGGAACAATGATTTTAACAATAATAATAATGACAGGGCTGACTCTCACCACCCGGTGAACTGGCACCATTCTGAGCAGTGATCATGAACTCCAGCCCGCCAGCTAACCCCTGTTTATACATTGAGCATGATGTCTGGTATGGAATGGTTTATATACTGAGCATGACTGGTATGGAATATTTATTGGCCATTCCATCTTTCTGTCTATGCTTCTATGGGAAGCTGCAACAAGTCCTTGAATAGTGTACACATCACTTCATAACAACTAAAACAATAGGTGTTATTGACATTCCTTCGGCAGCAATGACTAGAAAGAAAATTAACCCTTTCCCAGCTGAAACCAGGAGACCAGCCCTGTCTCAAAAGTTATGCCACTATGTTCTCCCAGTGTCCATTTTTTGCTGAACAATCGGGCAATTTGATTTTACAGCAGCTACAGCTTGAGCGTTTTCCAAACACAGCTAACTGTACTACACAGTGCATGAATCCAACCCCCAGACTTGAAGCCCAGATATCCTGGGTAAGAATATGGTTTTTTGAGAAATAACTAAAGTTCTCGTGCAAAGCACCAATGACCAGCAAAGCCTTCAGGGTTTCCCTTTATAAACAGAGAGGAGAACAAGGCACAGGTGGGTGGACACATTACATTGTGCTTATTATCCCAGTGACTTTCTTCCTCCTCAACAAAACTGTAGGACAAATGTATTTTTCTTTTTCATATCTCTACCAATATTTTTTGTCATGTTTTAACTTCTTTTCTCTGGGAGAAGCACAACACCCAATACTTCATGAAACAAACCAAGCAAATTGTTCTGATTCCTTTAATGACAACTTGGCACCGTTTTCTTCCTCACCCACCTATTTCCAGTTTCACCATGTCCTATACTTTTATATGGATGAAATGCACCATGCAAGTGAAGCTGTGTGAACCTAAATCCTCTGTTCACCCACGTCAGAGGAAGGAGCTCCCCTGTAGTCGCAGAAGCTGGCTGTAAGGGGTCCAAGAACTCCAGGGAAGAGGAAGGGTACATGTGTACGCTGTGGAGTAACAGAAATTTGGGGATTCCTTTGCAGTCAATTCCTGAGATGTGTTTGAAAACGCAGCAGGACTGCATAAGGTAGTGAACATCCCACAAGACTAAGGGCTGGCCGCCCGTCAGTCCATATGGCCTTTCATTCACATTCTGGTCCAAGCAAAATGTGGCATCTAAATAGCTATGGGGATCTGGATGTTAAGGGAAGTTGTGTGACTATGTCATCTGGAGCATGAACAATAGTTACCAAAAATTACAGGTATCTATTTTGTTGGAGTTTTTTGGATTTGGGTCCAAAAGTGGTCTGAGTCAATGTATAACCCTTCTTTTTTTTTTTTTTTTTTTTTTTTTTTTTTTTTTTTTTGTTTTTTTTTTCTTTTTGCAAAAGTTTTTTAAAAC